>BSBM01001209.1:4052500-4427500 GCA_027924585.1 Larix kaempferi
CACCAAATGTCAATGAATAATCATAAGATCTAGCTCATGGTAGGTCCAAGGGGTAATTCAAACACCCTTGGTCAATCCCCATGGCACATATCAATAAAATAATGCTCTAAGCACCAAATCGTGCCTCTCTGGGAAAGTCGTGAGACTTTGGAGGCTCTAGAAATCAATATAAAATGTCGGAATTGATGGGTGTGGGTCCCACTGGAAGATGAAACTGCTGGAGAAGGTGTGGAAGACATCCCACTCATCATCACAAGTCATCCCATGCCAATCCCTTGCCTCAATAGCCCAAATCGAATTCCTCAGTAGCCATTTTTACCATTTCTGATCTGCCTTAGGGGAAGTGTGAAACTGCCCAAACTGCCTCCTGGAGTGCCTGCGCTGTCAAGGTGAAGCCACCAGGTACCTTGGGAGGGGGGTAATATGGTAATATCAAGTGGTTGGACCACGCCCTCCATGCACAGCGCCCTAGGTGAACTCATCAAATCTCATCACTGCTCTGACAGGGCCTCTGATAGGCCAAAACTGCACTAGGATAGCCAACTGAGGCTAAAAATCACTATAACTGCCCGAAACTGAAAACAGACTATCTCATTGAACTCAGAGAGCCCAAATCTATCCAAGATGTGTACTCATACACCATATAGATCTCTGCATGATCCAAAATAAATGTCCATCATATCCGACAAACCAAATAATAATAATCTGTAAAAGTGCTGAAAAGCACAAATCATCATCACAAGGTTGAAACCATTGCATAGAACCACCTCGTGACCTGTACCAGACCATATATCATATCTCTATATCATCTGAGGTCTGCGACCTTATGTCCTGTGGTTGCCTTTTGGTCAAACTGGGTTTGACCAAGTCAACATGACCCAAAATATAACTCAGGCTATCATCAAACTGCTGCAAGGTGTCAAAGGTTAAAGCATGCTCTACTATTCATTCAAGTAACAATTATAACAAGAAGTAATCATTACTGGCAATCTAAGACCAAATATATAAGGTCATTAATTATTACTATTACTCAGACCAGACTTTCAAGACCATACTCACTTCACAGTTGTGATCAATTTGCTAGTGGAGGGTGAAGGCTAAATGTCAAAAGGCTAGGCTAAGGGATGACTACTAACTTGACATTGTCACACTTTGGAAATGGAAAGGGGATACACACTCTAAAATATGTTGGACAAGCAATAACACGGGGAATGGCAGTGTCTCACAGATGGGTAAGTTCTTCAAAGGGTGCTTATTCAACTTAGGGAACATGTCTACTTTTATAAAAGATGATCCAGTTTCATTAGGATCCATTGATTTCATTTCATGGCCTTTTTGGCCTACATAACCCTTCGGATCTCAGGTGTGCTGATAAGCACAACTAATCACAGCTTGCATCCAGGGCATGTTTGTACATATACATATAAGGTCGGTAATCGTTTAGATATAGAGTTTAAGAGCCATTGCTTTTTTGGACCTTTCATTATACTCTTCAAGGAGTATTTTTAGGTTTTCATTGTTCTTTCCCTTTACTCACGTGTGTTGATAAACACATTCTAGAGTTTACAGTTTCATGGGCGAATTTACATAAATTTGCATTAGTACATGAGCTTTCAGTTTTAGCCAACAGATCTTAAGTGACTAGGGGGAGTTCGTACCAATGCCAAACATCGGGACAACCAACCAGAATGATTTAGGACTACAATCCAACTCACCAAAGGTAAGTTCTGTCACCAACTCAGAGCCAAGACACAAATAAACAGGGAAGTTTATCCAACACAGAGGCTAAAGTGGGGGAAGGTCCTCCATGCCACTAATCAAGTAGTAAGTCGGGGTAATAAACAAACTGGTAGGTAATGGATGGATGAAGACAATGAATAATGAGACCAACACTAGCAAGCCAAAGTATGGTGGGAATGATCACCCCTATTCTCCCTAGGGAGGGTAAAACCAATGAGTATGGGTAGTGAACTTCTAAGTCTGAGTGGGGACAATAATATATATATATATAAGTACAACCAGGTCCACATATCTATATGATCGCCAGATCATGACACTAAATGCTAAGACATGCTACAAGAATGAATATAAAAGAAATATAACCATAACACCATAATATACCTGCTGAGTCATATACCTGTATGCATAATACCTGAACCATCATCTGTCCTCTGAAACTGCTACTGTAACTCTGGGCAATACTGACTGCTCTGTATAAATGGCTAAATGGCTACATCGGTCATCTCTCTGAGTGTCCTGAAACTCAGTCATGGCATGGGGAACAAAACTGTTGTCCATATAATAACATGATCCATAATAGATGCTCATCTCAGCATCTCAATGTAAGGGAATTGGCTGAAAAGTGTACTGGAATCTGAAAAATAGTGTATGGTAGCCCGGCTACTATATATGTGATAACAGGAGCCACAACATAAAGTCCAAGACAAGTCACTAGGAGCACATGGTGGGGCTAGGAGGTATTAATCCCCTTCACTAGCATGACCCCATGGCACAATAATATAAAACATGAGTCTATGACATGTCAAAGTGTACAAATGATCAAATCCTGTCCCCATAATCAGAGAGAGATATGCAATGAAAGTGCTCATGTAGCCCATGTGGACCCCACTAACTGGTGCAAATTGATCTGGAAGAAGGGGGATACACCATGGATGACCTCTGAGAAGACCAAGTGCCAAAAACTTGCCTCAATTTCCCAAATCGAATTCCTCAGTGACCTTTTTATTCCATTTTTTAATCTGCTGAAAGTGCCCAAAATTGCCTCTCAGGTGCCTGCATTGTCCATCTGAGTGCACCATCATGTCCGAAAGGGGGGTAATATGGTAAAAACAAGTGGATGGACCACCCCCTTCCTCTGTAGCTCCCTAGGCAACAACTAGCCTCCAGGGATACTGCTGGACAGGCCACATCAACATGGCCAATCTGGTCAACAGGTTGAAAACTGCTAGTATCATGCCCAGGAGTGCCTGAACCTGAAAGATAAGTGTCTCAATGGATCCAGAAGACACAAATCCACTAGAGATGAGTACTCATATACCTCATGATAACCTGTAGGATCATCTGTAGGGTCCACCATACCCGGACAAATAAAAATATGATGATATGTAAACAATAATAATCCCTGAAAACTGCATCAATCATCATTTGAAGCATGTGCCCAACATATGGAACCATCAATAGGTATATGTAAGACCATAGATCAACATCATATAGCACAAGTGGTCCATCTCATCACAAATCCCAATGATGACCATGGTCAAACTATGTTTGACTAGGTCAAAATACAACCAAAAACAAGATTATAACAAATGACTAAGACATGTTCCTTTAATCATATTCACAGCTTAACTCAAAGTATAAACATCAATCAAGTGGCAGTTAATACATAGATATTCAATGTTATTTATAATTCACTTGCACCAAAGCTTCAAAGACTTACTCATCAATGGACATGGCCTAACTGCTAGCAAAGGGTGAAGGCTAAGGACAAGGCTAGGAAAAAGGGATGACTTGACCAACTTAACTAAGTGATACTTTGGATAAGGGAAAGGGTGCTACACACTCAAGCATGTGCTGGAAGCCTGGATATGATAACAAAGGGAATGGCAGTGCCTCACAAATGGATAAGTTGTTTAGAGAGTGCTTATTCAACTTTGGCACCATGTCTACATCAAGTTGATCCAAGTTCATTAGGATCATTCATTTAATTTCCATGGCCTTTTTGGCCTATATGACCTCTCTGGGATTTTATATGCGCTTAAAAGCACAACTAATCGCAGCTTGCATCCGGGGTATATTTACATTTATGAGGTCAGCAATCTTTAGATTTAGCATTTATTTAGCCATTGCTTTTTAGACCTTTTTGGACCCTTCATGGGGTACTTTAGCATTTCATTGCTTTAGCCTTTAATTCATCGTGTGTTTAGAAACAAATTCTAGAATTTAATTTCCATAGGCTTTCATAAAAGAGATTTCCAATAATTTCCATAAGTAGTACGTGTGCTTCAAGTTTTAGCCAACAACATCTCATGTGACCAGAGGGAATTCCGCACTAAGCCACACATCGGGGCAACCGACTAGAATGATCTAGGCATAAAATCCAACTCACCAAAGGCAAGTTTTGTCACCAACTCAGAGCCGACACACAAAACAAACATGGGTGCTATCCAACACAAAGGCAAGAGCGGGGAAGTCCTCCATATCAAAAGTCAAGAAGGCAAGTCAAGGAGAAAGCCAAAATAAGGAAGGCCATGGATGGATGGAGTCAAGTGAATGTGGTGCCATGTCCATGCTCATAAGAGGGCAAGTGAAACCAATAAGTATAGTCAACAAACCTTAGAGTGCAAGCAATACATCCAATTTATTATTTAAGTTCAACCAAGATATTTCATTTTAACCATTTAAATAATATTGCCACATCATGAGTTATATACCAAGTTAATGCTATCAAGATGACTAAAACAACAAGATAATGATCAAGTGCTAACAATCACAAGTCTAATGGTTATATCACTACATATCATCAACCAATATCAACTAGAACCAACTGAAACACTGCTGCAATAATAACATCTGGAACTCTAGGCACTGAATTGAAACTGTATGGAGCAAAAGGTCATATCGGTCATCAAATCTAGGCTCTCAAGGCTCAGCCTTGGCAAAAGGTCTACTCAATGTCTGATATACACTGCTCTGAGCTGCAAGTGATCTCAAATAATGTTGCTCATCATAACTGATCTCTATAAAAGCAAAGCTCTGAAAAGTGCAGATATCTACTCAGCAAATATAGTAGCCCAACTATTATGGTGTGATAATAGGAGCCATCAAAAGTGTAGCAAAAGACCATATATAATCATCATACAACATCACTGGTCCAACTCATCACGGATCCCAAGGTTGACTAGGTCAAACTGGGTTTGACCAAGTCAACACTGATCAAAATATGACCCAGGCTGAAAACGCCTACTGCTGCAAGTGCAAATGGTTAAGACATGCTCTTTTAATCATTCTCATAGAGAGACTTAAAGTATTAATCATTATTTCAGTTTTCACTGGCAGTTAGTTAATAATAGCATAAAGCATAAGTTCAAATAATTATTTACTTTACGAAAGAACCTCAAGGATATACTCATCCTGTAGACATGATCAATTTGCTAGCAAAAGGGTGAGGATGAAGAATGCAAGGCTAGGACAAGGGGATGACTTGACTGACTCAACACTGTGATACTTTGGATAAGGGAAAGGGAATACACACTTAAGCATATGTCGGATAGTAAACCAACAAGGAATGGCAGTGTCTCACAAATGGAATAAGTTGTTTAGAGGAGTGCTTATTCAACCTTGGCAAACGTTTACAAATCACATCATTATATTTCATTTCCTTGGCCAGGAGTCTTTGGATTTGGCATATATTTAACCACTGCTTTCTTTAGGCCTACATAACCCCTTTAGGGATTTTGCATGTGCTTAGAAGCACAACTACTAAAGCTTTCATCCAGGGTGCTTTTAGTTTCCAATTCATTTCATTTCATAACCCTTTTGGGGATTTTACATGTGCTTAGAAGCACAACTGCTAAAGCTTTCATCCAGGGTGCTTTTAGTTTCCAATTCATTCAATTTCACAACCCTTTTGGGGATCTTGCATGTGTTTAGCAACACAACTACTCAAGCTTTCATCCAGGGTGTTTATTTATTTAAGTTTCCACAAATGATCATAATATAATTTGCTTCAGGTTTTAGCCAACACAACTCAGGCAACTAGGGGGACTCTCTAGAATCAAGACCAAACATCGAGGCAACCGACTAGAGTGATCAAGGTATCAAATCCAACTCACCAAATGGTAAGTTTTGTTGCCAACTCAGAACCGAGACAGAAACTAACAGGGATGCTATCCAACACAAGAGGAAAAAGTGGGGAAGTACTCCATATCACAGGCTGAGGAGTAAGTCAGGGTAAAGACCAAAAGTGGGAAAGATAATGGATGGATGGGGAGAGTGAAAATGATGCCAAAGCTAGCAGGCCATAAAAGGCGGGAATGATCATGTCCACACTCCTAGGAGGGTAAAACCAACGAGTATAAAACAAGAGCTTCTAAGTGTAAGTAATAAAACCATTTAGATAATCAAATAAAACCATATTCATTTTATATAGATATACTGCCAGATCATGATTACTATATACCTTCGTTGCACGGGAACCGCTCCCGGGCTTTAGGAAACCCGTTCCAGAAGTTCCCTCGTTCCAGGGAGCTTAGGAACGGGAACGAAACGTTCCAGAATGGATGGGAACGGTTCCGGGAGCTTAGGAACTTTTCGGGAGCTTCAGCCATGAAAATTAGGGAGCTTGGGAACGTTAAATATGGAGTTCCGAATTTCGGGAGCTTTCACACGTTCCAGATTTGCCAGGGAACTCCCACACGCTCCTCGTAGAGCAGGAACTCCCAGCCGTTCTGAAACGCGTGGGGCCCAAAATGTACCTGTCAAATTATTCCCGCCAATCCCTAATCGCTGGGTCGTCCGTCGTCCGAGCTCCGCTGTGAAAGATGTAAGAACCAAGCTCTGCTATCGAGCCGAGCTCTGCTGTCTGTCCGAGCTTCTGAAAGGCCGAGCTCGAGGTTGACCGTTGAACTGCTCCTTCAAATCACAGAAAGGCCGAGCTGGAGGTGGACTGAGTCGCAGAATCGCGGCCGATAGACTCCGGCCAACTCCTAATTCTAAATGTTTACGGTTTTAAACTTTAGTATTTTGAATTTTACTATTTTACGGTTACAGTTTCATAGTTTTAAATTTTAATTTTTTAAATGTAAACGTTTACGGTTTATAAATTATGGCATATGTTTAGTTTTACAGTTTTGGTTTTTAGTTTTAGTTTTTAGTTTTAGTTTTTAATTTTAATTTTTAAGTTAGAAATTAGAGTTTTAAATTTTAATACTTTTTAAATTCCAGTTTTAAATTTATGTTACGGTTTTTTTAATTTTTATTTAAGTTACAGTTTGAGTTTTTTAATTTTAAGTTTTAAAATTAAGTTACAGCGTACGACACATGTTTACGGTTTAATATTTATGTTTTAAATTTTAATTTTTAGTTTTAGTTTTTAACTTTTTAATTTTAAGTTATAGTTTTTAATTTTTAATATTTTTGTTTTAAATTTTAATTTTTTAGTTTTAGTTTGAGTTTGTTTTAAATGTTTATGTTTTAAATTTTTAAATTTTTGAATTTTATGTTATGTAACATGTTTTAAATTCTAAGTTTTAGTTTTTAATATTTTATGTTTTAAGTTTTAAATTTTAAATTTTTATGCTTTAAATTTTAATATTACTATATAGTATAGTTTAAAACTTTAAATTTCTAAAACTTTAATTTTAGTTTTATATTTTTTTTAACACAATTATAAATTTAATATTTTAATTTTTAAATTAAATCATAAATTTATAATTTATTTGTTTATAATTTTATGGGATCTTTAATTTGCATTTTATAGCTATGGCAATTTATTTTTAAATTTTATCATATTAATTTTTTAGGCAAATACATATATCAATTGTTAAGGCAAATACATGCATGGTTGACTCAAATACATCAATGGTTGACTCAAATACATATGGTTGAGGGAAATATGGTTCATTTTATGCTATTTTAATTTTATTGAAGACTGAAAATGCCAAATGGTATTGTGAGGTATGCTTTCTTAATATACTACTCCTAAATAGAAGATTTAGATAATTCATAATACTAAATAGTAATATAATCTTTAAATAGTATGCTATTTTTTTTCAATTATATTATTTTTTATATTTTTTTAATATATATTATTGCCGCTCCCAACCCGCCGTTTCCTACAAATTTAGGGGAAACTTCTAGCCGTATCCGACACCCGTACCCAAGTTCCCAACGTTCCCAAGTTCCGGAAACTCGTGCAACATAGCTATATACTAAATCGAGCTATCAAATTGACCAAAAGAGCAAGATAATAAAACCAATGCACATCATATATCTGTTGGGCCATATACCTGTATCTGCTATCTAGACCACATGTAACCACTGAAACATTGTTGCTGATACTTTGGGCACTACACTGCTCTGTATGGGATAAAAGGTCATCTCGGTCATCAAATCTGAGGTCAAGAGGCTCAGTCATGGCATAAGGTCTACTGCATGTCTAATCTGGGGTTGCTCTGATGTGTGAGTGATCATAAGTAATACCGCTCATCATAGCTGATCTCACTGAAACTGTGTAAAGGCAAAGCTCAAAAATATATATTGAAGTGCTCTGCAATCATGGTACCCCGGCTACTATGGATGTGATAGCAGGCACTTTGGAGCAGTGGGCATACCTGTGGAGAGGTCGAGCCTCCCTATTGAGTTCGTGGAGGAAAGAAGAAAGAGCCAACCCCTTAATCGTTGATTCGTGGCACTTGCATAGGTAAAGCCAAGTCACCATTCGGGGGGGGGCATGAAGAATGGTGATGCCAAATTCGTTGTTGGTGGGTAGACACAAGGGGTCGCCCCCTTCCATGTTGACTTGCCAAAATCCTTAGAGGCTGAGTTTCCTTCTTGCAAATCCACGAGCATCTAGTTAAGCCGTGAGGAGAAACGTGGGGCTCTCTTGAGGGTCGACCCCTTTTCTTGCAGGGCCACGAGGTTAAGAGGATCGTGGAGGCTCCTTGAAGGGTCGATCCACCTTGTTTCAGACCGTGAGGATACTATACAGATCCGCGAAGGTTGATGGGTCGTGGAGGAGGGTCGTGAGGGCCAAGGCAGGTCGTGTCACAATGAGAAGCTGAACCAGAAAGGGGAGGGTCGAGTGCCATAGGGGACTAATAACCCAAGAGGCCGAGGGAGTCATCTTGTGGAAGGCATTGTGGCCATTGCTTAGGAAGGCCGAGTTGTCTAGGAGCGATTTGTTTATGGAGAGAAGGACGGGCTGCATTGTGGAGGATCACTCTGCCTAAAGGAGGCAGAATCCATCAACTACAACAATTATTGGCATTGGCATTGGCATCATGTTTCCAGGTTTTCTTGTGTTTGTATTTTGGTAGTTGCTATAGCAGCCATTAGTCACTGTTGTTACTACCATCTATTACATAATAAGCCAATGTTTCCTCTCTCATATGTGTATGGTTACAATGTGTTTGGTGAAATGTCTATGGGGAATACACAATGCTTAAGGAGGTTATAAATCAATGTAATGCAAACTGTTTGACATAAGCATTCAATCAACACACATTCAGCAATAGCAATAAACATTGCAACATTTCTTGCCTATCCTACTTGGGGACATCACATATATCTAGCAGACTTTGGCTTTAAACACACAGCAAGATGGTAAAAGCAGCTATATCACAAGCCTTGAGTGCAAGAAACATTTAAGAAAGAGATTGTGAGCGCAAACAAGCATTCAAGAAAAGCTACAATGAGAAGAATACTTTAATCCCTCAATTGAGACCGTCCATTAGGTATGCCATAAATGTAGACCCATTTTCATCACACAATTAAACAAAGAATAAGCAAAATAATTCAAAACTGAAAATTTAAAGAATATGCCTAAAATATCTTGCATCCTAGGCATACAAATTTAAAGAATATGTTTGCATGCACAAACCTGAAATATATATGCTAGGAACCCTAGAACAAGGCACTAGTAAACTTCATATTGCATAGTATATAGCTTAGTTGTGCTTGATTTGACTTAGTGTGTTTTGTGTGCTTGTTGCTTTTATCCATTTAAAATCAGACACTTTTAAAACCAGCAAGTTGTTATATGTGTTGAGCCCCATTTAAACTCAGAACCAGCACCTTTAAACACATATTGCAAATTTGAAGACCATATTGGAAGCTTCCCTAATCTGAACCTTACATGAATGCTAGTATATTTCAGACTCAACACCTAATCCCAATAATGACACATATTTACTACAAACTAGGCACATTTGGTCATAGTAAAACAAACTTTCAAATCTGATTCTTAGCCTAGACCATAAGCAGTGTCATTGTCCATTTTGAGAGTAGCTTCCACCTTATATCTAGATCTTACCTGGTTACTCTGTTTTTCCAAATTTTGGGTAGGGGGTATTTTCGTCCTTTAAACTTAGAACCACTTTAGCATTCCTCACAGTGTGCAACATTTGAGCCCTTTGTTAATTCCCAAGGCACATTGTTTCCTAGAAATCAGTGAGACAAGTACTGTGGGAAAGCTGGTTTCTTCTGGCAAGTATCCAGAAAAGTTTGACTAGGGTCACCTCCCATGGTTAGTCCAGGTCTGCTTCGGTGAACTTGGGAAACCTAAAGAGAGAGGACTTCACCCGTGTGACACTTAGGGGAATCATCCTGAGGTTTTTCGGTTTAGCAATCGATTCCTCCTTGCAATCTGAAGGTTGCTAGGTTGTGCAACAACACCTCCATTTCCGATTTTGTTTCTCTTACCCATTATATGATTTCTAAATTGTTGGTGGCTAACATTGTTGATCTTGGACTGTCATAGCGACTTCCTTGTCTCAATTTAACAAGTTGCGGGTTAGAGCGAAAGGGTCTCTAGGGCGAATTCAGCTTGGAAGGGTTTTTGTGAACTGCTTGGAGCTTCTGGAGAGCTGGGCATCTATCCATCAGAGCACCATTGACGAGGGGCGAGTCGACTCCTTCACCAAACTGAGCAAGGCACCTGGTCGGGCACTCATTTCCAATTTTTCTTCCACTCTTTCAAATATTCTTTTTGTCTTTAGTTTTCAGCCACTAAGATAAGCTTGCATTACTAGGTTATAGAATTCTATTTCCCAGGCATACATCTGAAAATAGCTTGCATGTAATTTGAAATTTTGAAACAATCGTTGCTTAGAAAACCCTAGGAAAGGCACTGAAAATCAAATACTTTGCATAGCATATAGTCTGGTTGTGTTTGTTTACCTTAGTGTGTATTTTATTGTTTGTTTTTATATGCTTTACGCTCAGAAATATAATAAACCAGCAAGCAACTTAAGTGTTGAGACCTTCCTAAAACCCAAAACTAGCACTAATTTAATCATAAAACTTTCAGATCTGAACACCAACCTTTCTAATCAACCAAAACAAGCCCTAACCTAGAGTTGGTTGCTTTCAAGACTCGACACATTAAACTAACTGTGAGTGTGTGACACAAACCTCACATAGTCTAGGCACCTTTAATCAATTGGAGGCAATCTTCAATCTAATCACTAGCATAGATCTTAAGCAGTGTCACCTTTCATATTTTATGGGTAGCTTGCATTTATCTCCCTATCTCACAAAGTTACTCTAGCTTGCATTTTGAAACTTTGTTTATAAATCATTAAATGGCTGACTTGCAACTCTGTATTACAGGACCAACTCAGAATAGCAGGACTGATGCATGAGTCGCAGAATAGTGCGAGTTCAGTTAGACAAAACTCTCCCAGGATTCCAGAGGCTGCAGGTTGCAGGTATCCCATTTAAATTGAGTGTTGCAAGATAGGAGTTGAAGGTGTCCCATTTCAGCAAGAGTTGAGAGAGAAACTCTTAGAAGTTCAAAGAGAAGTGAAGAGGCACAGGAAACTCAGATTCTTTCTCCCATTTATGAAACAGAGGATGAAACAAAGATCACCAGATAGACTGGCATTTGTGGATTAATTTGCAAGAAAATTTTGAATAAAGAACAAGAATCAAAACATGTTAAATAGAGGCTAGACAATATTCAATAGATTGATGATCATGCAGAAAACAACAAAAACAATGACCTGTACATTACCAAAAAATCAAGCTAGGTAAGCAAAGAAGGCACTGGAAAACAATCTACCTCAAAGACAGTTCCCGTGTAATAGGCAAGGCCACGAACAACTGATGCATCAAACTGAAGCCAATCAGCATAACCATATTCATTTGCAAAAGAAAATAGTTGTTTCAGTTCAGCAACTGCCCCACTGTCCGAACCAAGCAATTCTGCAAAATAGGTTAAGTGTAAAATTCAAAGTCTGGAAATATCACTACAGATGATCCATTATTTGAAACTTCATGAGCTGTGTTTAATAGTTAGAAATAATTTTAATCCTGGCTATGTTTGATTTAATCATTTGGAGTATGCCAACCATTTACAGCTATTCAAGCATCAAGCCTAGGTGGCATTGGATGCTTCAACATCACATCAGGTTATAATATGTGCATTAAAGCAATATTTAATCAAGTGCTTATTTAAACCACAATATTTTTCAATAAGGTCACAAATAATTTTATCTGTGGTAAATTTCAAGTAAATTTTAGAACCTTGAAGATAATGTGCAAAAATTCATGCATGCAAGTAATTAAAGTGTAAAAAATATTATTAAAATTGACATATATAATCTAAGTACATGAATTTTGAGTTTTTCAATCATGTATTCCTATATCATTTTGTAAAATTTTACTACTGCTTAAATGAGATATTTTCCTGCATCTCTGTGTCCATATTTAGTCTAAACATCTGAGAGTAGGCATCAAATGAGCAATGATGAGCTGCTTTCACTTCAATATCAACAAAATGCAACAAATGTGAAGAAGTGAAATTGTGTCTTCAAGTCTGCATCGGATGTGTGTTTACAAACCTTCTAGTTCAGATAATGATCTTAATGACAAAGCATGCAGAATTCCTTCAACTGCATCTGATGGAATTCCAGCAACTCTCAATTCTTTTTTTATGTCTTCTGCAGGCATTTTCTCAATCTGTCATTGTACAATCAATACATTACTTAAATGAAAAAAGAGTCAGTAATTAGAAAATCCCATACTTGCTAAATAGGTTGACTGGATAAGTTCAATAATAGACACCATACAGATTTACACAAGGGAAAATAGATGAAACTAAAACAGATATATAAAACAAACTAATGCCTTGCCAGGTTGAGTTTTTTTCCCTCACATTACCTATGCCCAAGGTCCTTGGTTAATCAATAGTTTATTTTCACTTTGATTTTAATATTTTATACAGTGAATGACTCTGCAGAAGTCCGAGATAGAATATAAAACATGTATGGCATTCAGCTTGTTCCAGGCCAGAAGGAATGATGAATCAGGGCTTCAGCAGAAGATAAAATAAGATAGGATAATTTTATTAATGTCCAACAAATGAACAGTAGTTCAATGGGACTTGTTACACCTCTTCAGCTGATACCTCGGAGCATCTTGATGGACTTGGGGGATCCACATATTCATGCAGCTTCTTCTCTTTTTCAGGATAGATATTCGATGAATATCTTTGGTGAAGGTTGTTCACCTCTCTTGGTGGATGGATAGGTTGATAGTTGGTCTATGATGGGATGATTCTTTCATGCAGTTATTTCATGCTCTTGAAATATGGCTGCTTCCTAGTAACTATATGTGGTGATGATCTATTATTGGTATCACTAGGAAGGGTGTGTCTACATGGTCCCCTTTGGTTGAATGTGTAGCAAGTACATACTTGATGCTAAATGGAGTTCACAATTTTCTCATGTCCCCTTTTCCTTTGGTATTGATGTGTTGTGGTAGTGTACTTTTCCTTGGTGGGATTTCCCCAGGTGATATGACTTGATGTTGTAACATTTGCTAAACATTGCTTACGGGGGTGTGGGATGAATAATGTTAGTACCCTTGTGATGTAGTACTTCCTAAGTTTGAGTTAGAAAAGAGGGCTATTGCACACATTATTGATGATCACGCCTTTTCCTAAGGTTTTATATGATATGAATCATGTTACAATCCTTTGGTGGTGCGCCCTAGGTTCAAGCCTAGGTAAAGCTTCTAATTTTTCATTATGTGGGGTTTTACTAGGGAGAACAACATATTTACATGGTACAACACTTGATGGAGCAGCCCCCCCCTTCGTTGGCACACATGTTCATGGCGATTTAATCAATCGGTTACTAATTGGCAGTTGGACTATGGTTTGATAAAAAAATTTGCCTTAGTGCACACAAGTTGAGGTCGATTTAACCATTTATTGGTTATTTTAATCCTTTCGAAAGCTAACACTGGAGCACCCTCCTTCATTAGCATCTTTCACACATGAGAGAGGCTTGTTGGAAGTTATGAATGCTTATTCTATGGGGCGCTCTCCTATGGCACAAATTAGGCACATGGAGGAGTATTCTACTATGTTTTTATGAGTGTAGCAACTAACAACCTTGGCACACTTCTCTAGGTCGCCTCCTCTCATGCACATGGTTTTAAGGTGCATCAGTTGATGGTTTTGAAAACAACACATCGTTTGAGCACATTCTTTGATGAGATCAACCACCATTGGCACTATCACCTAGGGTGCACTTCACTTGGTAATATTTTATCATTTGTTGGTTGGAGATGGTTGAGATGGCACTTTCTTCTAGGGTGCATCTCCTTGGTGGTCTATTCTTCATGATCATAGCTACACTTTGCATTATGTAATTTATTCTCTCTTGAAGTGCTCAAACTTCATTTACACATGTGAGGAGGTTGGCACACCTCCCTAGAGCGCACTCATGAGGAGTTGGTTAATGATGAAAAATTTTATTGAGAAATTGTAACCACCTTGGAAAGCTTTGAATATTTTATTGAGGTAGTTGCACATGGGACAAAGACTTTTCTATTTTGGGAAGTTGATCAACATCTTTCTTGTGGAGCGCTATAGCTTATAGTAGCATTTAAATGCAGGAAAGTCCTAACCAATGAGTGCTACACCTAAAAGTATTACAGGAGAGGCACCACTGTCACCCAAGTACACTACTCTCACTTTACACATGCTATCCCTAGGTCAAGAGGGCTTCCCTAAGATTGATTGATTTTAGATTAATTCTTATAGTTATTAAGAGCTTAAATGGTTGGCCTAAATCTGAATTAGATTGGTCAGTGTATTGTGCAAATTTAATCAATCAAATTAAAGTGATTGCCAAAATTAAATGCCAAAGTGCAATGAAATAAGGACAACACTTGAAAATGAAAGCGAATTTTTCTTTAGATAGATTCCTATTAAATGACACAATTCTTATGAAACAGTTTTCAATAAAGGTATTAAATTACAGCCAAAGAAATCTTAAACAAATCTGGAAAATTCAATGATAAAATGCAGAAAATAATTTCCAAAAATAGCAGTGATTAAAATCACCCCCTAAGTCTACCTTTAATGGGTTATTTCAGTTCTAAGGGTTACAGTAAATCTGATTATGAAATGCAGAAATAAAAGTACAGATTTGCAGTAAATTAAAAGATAAATTAGTAATTACTCAAGAAAAAAATAAATATTTCCAGCACTACTTGGGCCTAATTTAATTATGTTTTAGGGTTGTTTCAAATGAGAAATTCAAGAAAATAAACTAACTAAATGCAAGTCTAAAAGATGATATGCAAACTGTTCTAAACCCTGGCTTAAAAAACTTGAAATCAGGAAATCATATTATAGCAATGTAAACTTCAGATTTCAATGAACAAAACAGAAAATAAATGGAAAATTTTGAGGTTTTTGGGTGGTGGTTCAGGAAGGATTAGTGCCTTCAATCTTGGGCAAATCGGGTCATGAGGATAAATCGTAATGGGCTGTTTAATATAGTTTATAGAGCTGAAAATGACTAAATACACATGCCAAGGACCCCATAGTACAATGGACTTTGATGCAGAAATTCTTCATGAAAGGGTTTGCCCACGAGAATAAACCTTTGGCTAGCAATTTAGCATATACTCCAAGGATGGGAAAATGGACCTGCAATCACTCCTAAAGGATGCAAACTACAAGCATTCTACCAATTACTAAAGCATATAAGAAAGGAAAGATTGTATCATTTAATTTCTTTCAAGCAATAAACATTACTATCCATAGAACTTTTTACCCCTCATTTTGTATGGGTGTCCAAATGTGATTTTAATCACACTCTTCATGGGGTAATTCTGTGTTTGAAGGCAGTTTTGGGGTAAAAACGGTTTGACAGGCCCTTCTACAGCAGTCCTGGGTTTGCTTGCAGCCTTGAAGATGATGAACAATCTGGGCACTTTCAAACATCTGGGAAATCAACAGTAGTCTTCAGCAAACCTGGGCGTTGGTGAACAAAGAGCAACAGTGCAGCAGATGGGAGAAATCATTCCAGTGACAATGGTGATCAAATATCACAGTTGAATGGGAAAATTCTAATTTTTCTGCAAAAGCTTTTAAATTGTCAGATTTGGCTGATTCTCCCTTGTCTACAGTGCAAAGAAAGCTACAGAGACTTATGAAAAACCCTTGTGCAAACTATGGCCACATCATGAAGACAAAGAGCATTTGGTTTAACTTAAATGTTGGTCCCGGGGCTTCTCACTTCCTCCATGTTGTGTCTACTTATAAAAGGTTCTATCCTCGAATCCTGTAGCCACACCTTGTTAAATTACAGTATGGACGGCAACATAACAGCAATTGCCAATGACAGATCCTGGAATTTGGATACAAGGAAATGTTAGAGCAGCATTGAGGTGAGATTCCACTGTATTTTTGTTAGAGATAGGTGTATCTCAGGATGTCCTTCATGTTCAGATGCCTAGCATGGAGGTACATTTTCAGTATAGGCATCAGAGTAGGGTAGAGGGTGAGATACACTCTCCCAAGTGTCATGGATCCAGCGGTGGAGACATGCGGAGATTTCAGTGACTTTTGCTCTCGCATGCATGCATTTTTTAATGCACAATGTAAAAACATGCAAAAGCAAGATTTTTGCATGCACTCATATTAGGGTTTTGGAAACCCTAATTAGGCAGTGAGTTATAAAAGAAGGCCAGGGCCTTGGGAAAAGGTTACTCGAGAGCTAAGTTGCACGAAACGGGGAAACGGGGACGAGTTTCCGAAACGGGGACGCGTAGGAAACGTGACCCTCCAAAATTTAGGAAACGGGGAAACGCGATATATATATTTATAATTATTTACAGAAAATTTTAGTCATAGTCATACATGTAACATCACATTTACGATTTTACTCATAATTTCATAAGTGATTCCATAATGCAAGTATTAATATCCAAAAAACAACACATTTTAGTATTTTACCCATAAACGATTCCATAATGCAAGTGGAAATAGCCAAAAAACAGCCTTCATAAATGAGGCTAAGCCGCTAATACATATATATCAAAAATCAGCCTTTGTATATGAGGCTACAAGTACAAAGCTACATCAACATGAACAATGAACACAAAAAAAAACATCCACTCAAGCCCAAAGACTAATAGTCATCATCCTCGGGCTCATCTTCATACTCATCCTGAAAAATAGAACAAGAAGCACGCCCAATAGTGGATTGTTGACTGGAAGAAGATTGGCCAACTCCACTTCTAGGTTCCTCAATATTTAGGGCAGCAAGAGAGATGTCCAAATCAGCTGATTCTGGATCCACATCCCATTCTTTAGAAGACCCACTGGTATATTCCGGACCCCTACGAGAAGCAAGGCGAAGATTGGAGTGCACATAAACAAGATCCTCAGCCTTTTGTGAACCCAACCTATTGCGCTTCACAGAATGAATAAAACCATAGGTGCTCCAATTCCTTTCTGCCGATGAAGAGCTTGCCACCTGTGAAAGAATACGAATGGCAAGTGTTTGCAAATGCACACCATTTGCTCCATGACAAATCCACCACCTAACCGGACTCATGGTGCTTCTCTCATCCAAAGATGATATATCTGAATAATCATCCAATCCTGCAGCAAAGCTAGCAAATTCTTCCTTCACCTCCCTGTGTAGATGAGCTGGAAACATTCTCATAAGGGCCTTTTTCACTCCATTAGCCACCTCTCTATCCTGATGAGGTGCCCTCCTCTTCCCATTACTTTGAGCAATGAGTTGTTCATCATAGAATCTTGGGTTCAAGGCATGTGCTAAAGTGTGCAATGGAGTGTTGAAACTATTCCACCTGTCAACCATGATTTTATGTACCAAATCAACAAATCCAGCATCAACATATAAAAGCTGAGGAGACTCAAGCAAAATGATTTCCATAGTCTTCTCAACCATGGTATCCATGCCATCGTATACCTCTCCCAAGAAAGGTTGGTCTGTGTCCGCGCTTCGAAGAAGCTCAAATGCAGGGGTTGTGAACTTGAGCAAGAAATCTATCTTGCTCCACCACTCCTCATCAAGGCACAATCTGCGCACAACAATTCCCCGCTCTGAATCTGCCTGTCTCCACTCAACCCAAAGTTGACTGACTACCATAGAAACTAATGGTTGCTTAACCTCAACAAGGCGACGCAACATGATGAAGTTGGAAGCATATCTTGTCTCGGCAACTTTCAACAACTCCAATCTGGAGTACTCTCGAAATATGGCTTGAGATTGGTGGTGGTTGGTGATGAATTTAACTATCTCCCTTGCTTGCCCTGTGAGTTCCTTGATCCATGGAACTTTGTTGTCGATCTCTTCTAAGATCAGGTTCAGATTATGGACAATGCAAGGTGTCCAAAAAATGTGCTCAAACCTGCTCTCAACAATTAAACCTGCAGCTTTGCAAACTGGCGCATTATCCGTGATAACTTGCACCACCTTATTAGGGCCTATTTGCTCAATAGCTTTGATTAAAACATTGGCAATGAATTGAGCATCTTTCACCTCCCCTGAACAGTCTTCAGCCCTCAGAAACATTGCTCCTTTTGGTGAAGTGGCAATGATGTTTATCAGTGGCCTACGCCTAGTATCTGTCCATCCATCTGAGACTACTGTAACCCCAGAGCTGCCCCATGAAGCACGAATCGGTGCTAAGATATCCTCCACAAGCTCCTTCTCCTTTTTTAGGAGATCAGTTCGGACTTTTTCATAGTTTGGCCCCTTGTACCCTGCAGGAGCTGTGTTAATTGCTCGCACAAGATCTTGCCAGTAAGGAGACCGAACCACATTGAAAGGTATCCCACAAGCATAGAGGGCCCTAGCCACCCTTGTGTCGGCTTCTTCTCTCCCTTGAACATTCACCAATTTGGCTATTCTACTCTCTTGGATTGAAGGAGTCCCTTTGGGATTTTTTGATGGTTGTACTTCTTGTTGAGCTGCTTTCCTCTTCCTTGCTTCAAGCACAATCCTTGGCTCGGTGTTTGCAGGCTGAATGGAAGCATTTGCAAGCTGGTCATGTCTTCTTTTAAGCCTGTCAGCCTCATCTTGCTCAATTTCATACTTCCTCCTCTCAATTGGGTCACTTGTTTTTGGGCAACTTTCAACACCCTTTCCTGCTTCATGCAAGAAATGTGACCTGACTCTTGGGTAGGAGCCCTTATACTGAGCTTTGCAAAGTGTACATCGCCACTCCCATGAGCCACCACCTCCACATCTTGCAATCTTTTGAACATGAGCCCAAAGAGGATAGTATTCAGCTCTCTTGTTGACCTTAGGGGTTGAACCAATAGCTTGGCTGGACGCCATTGCTGCTGCAAAAAAATTTAAAAAACAAATCAGAATTCAGAAATAAAAAAATGGATCTGTGAAGCATATTCTATTATTCCATGAAAAAAAAATAACAAACAATTTAAATTTTAAATACAGCATGCTTCTCTGAGAAGCCTTCTCACCACCAAAACCGAGTTGTTGCTGCTCCAATTAGCTGCTCCAATCGCTCACACCACTCGCTGCTCCAATCTGCTAACAGCCTAACACACAAAAAATGCTAAATCAATGAAAATAAATTAAAATAAAAATAAAAAATAAAATTACAAACTAAAAAAACCATTCTGGACTTTAAATTTTAAAACCATGTATTATTAACTATTAAGTTACTAACTATAAGTATTAAAAAAAACTATGAAATAATGATTAATAAAATTAAAAACTATATAATAACTAATAAGTTTTAAAACTTAATATTAATAACTAATAATAAAAATAAAAAAAACTATGTACTAAGTAATAACTATTAAAAATTATTAAAAAAACTATTCAATATTTAATAATTATTAAAAACTATTCGAATGAAAAAAAAAACACTATTAAAAACTATTAAAAAAAAGTTAAAAACTATGTTATAAACTATTAAATAAACTATGTTATAACTATGTAATAATTATTAAACAAAATGTAATAACTATTTAAAATTTTAAAATAACGGAATAAATAAACTATGTTAAAATTTTAAAATAACTATTTAAAAAACGGATTAAAGTTTAAACTATGTAATAAACTATGTAATAACATTAAAAAAAAAACAAAAAATTGAAACACACTAACCTGGGCTCCCGCGCACAGAAACACGACCACGACCACGGCAGGCTCCCGCGCACAGACTCTCACCCGTCCTCCCGTCCTCCCGTCCTCCCGCGCACAGACTCTCACCCGTCCTCCCGTCCTCCCGCGCACAGGCTCTCGTTCACCTCCCGCGCACAGGCTCTCGTTCACCTCGCTCGCAGCTTACGGCTGCTCTCGTCCTCGCGCGCAGAAACACGACGACCACGGCAGCTTACGGGTCTCGTTCACACCGTCCTCCGCGAACACGAACCGAACTGTAGCTTACGGCTCGCGTCCTCGTCCTCCCGTCCTCGTCCCCTGCAGAAAGCTCCCTAACAGTCGCGGCAGAAAGCTAAACGATCGCTGAGTGCTGTGATGGAGTGATAGAGGGATGCATTTTTAAAGCGTTTGGAGGACAGGAAGCTTCCCGAAAAAGCAAAACCCTAACCGGATCTCAGTCGGTCATTAAAAAATCGAAATTTGATCTTAACCAAACCGATGACGGGCTGACCAAACCGGAAACGTGTTTTTTTTTTAAAAACCGAGGTGGAAACGGGTTTCCGAATTTATGAAACGGGTTTCCATCTTTGAAACGAGTTTCGAATTTGTTGAAACGGGTTTCGGGCACGTTCCGTACGCGTTTCAGAGTTTCCGTACGGAAACGGGCAGGGGACGGGGGGGGGCAGCCCGTTTCCTGCAACTTAGCTCGAGAGTTTCTTCAGAGATTGGAGAGAGTGAGAGAGTGAGGGCGAATCAATGCATGCAGAGAGGGGCGCATTTTCTGAGAGAGAGTGAGCAGATCTGAGAGAGATCAGTGCACACTTGATTGGAGGCACTGAGGAGCTGCATTGCTATGTAGTGAGCTCATCTGCACAGAGGGAGCTCAGAGATTGAGCTGGGGCGCATTTCCTAAGGAGAGGAGCACACTTCCAGTGGGACAAAGGGGTGCAGATCTGATCAGAGGTCTTGCTTCATTCATCTAGATCAGGGTTGGATCTATCAGAGGCAGAGTCAACTTTTGAGATAGATCAGATCCATCAGTTGTGAGTTTGGAGATTGTTCATTCAAAGAAGGGCGCATTTCCTGAGCAGAGGGGCGCATTTCCTGAGCAGAGGGGCGCATTTCACTGAGGAGGGTGAGATATGAGAGGTAGCTCACCAGAACTGAGAGTAGGGTTTCACTAAGACAGTGATCCTGTGGTAGTAGGGCAAGAGGCCCTAATCCGTGAGCAGTTCAGAGACAAATACATTTAGAGAAGAGGGGTGCAGTCAGTTGAGGGGCACAGCCAGTTGAGGGACGCATTCATTCAAAGTGAGGGCGCAGTCAGCTAGAGCAACCCATTTTTCCATTAGATCAGACTTAGAGCCTTGTGTGGCTCAAAGACAAGTTATTGTTGGAATCTCTATTGTACCGATTGTAATTGCTTAAAGATATAAAAGTTGCTTCATCTCTCACTAGTTTTCCCACAAGAGTTTTTCTAGGGTCTTTGACCAAAAACTTGGTGTCCTCTGTTTATGTGTGATTGCCATATTTATTGAGTTGTAGATAGATTTCATGGACTTCAAGTTTATAAGCATATTGTATTGTTGATACCTTCTCTGGGATTGAGAAGTTGGTTTTGGTAATGCATGTGGCTTATTGAGACTCGAGGCCAAGTTGGGATCTGAGATTTCCAGAGTGAGTAGTGAGCTCTGGAAAATTTACAATTTTTACATGTATTACATCTACAAAAAGATGATGGTGTAAATTTCCTTAAAATCCACTCTAGGGCTAGAGTATGTTGGATTAATTAATGCACCCGAATTATTATTGTACCACACATGGATTTCTTCACCAAAATAAAATGCAATGGAAATAAAAACACTGAGACAAATATCAATCACACAATAGACACAAATCTTTCTGGGTATAAACCCCCGGACAAAACCCAAGATGGGAAAACCGGTGCAGCAATCTAAGAAGATATTTTATTAAGAAAATATGGAACAATACAATCCAGAAAATCGATTTGCCCAACCTGGCAAAATCGACCTATACGAATCACTGAGAAAACCGGAACCGACTTGTACGGCCCCTTGCATAGGTGTACGACCCTCTGCGTCAGCTGTACAAAATCTGTACGGCTCTCAGACGTGCGGACTGTTGTACGACAAACGTACGACCTGTTGTACGGTTCGGCTTCCTCTCTTGCTGATCCGTACAACCTCTCTCTCTGCCTGATCTCCCTTTCGATCACTGGATCTCCGTTCCTCCGTCTTCTCTGCAAAACTCTCTCTCTCAAACTTTTCCGCTCACTCTCCAGCTGACATCTATGAGCAAGAATAACTCTGTCGGAATGTGTGTGTGTCCTCTCCACCAATTGATCCTCCTTTTAACTCACTGGCTAAGCAACAAACCTAATCTCACTACGGACCAATGGATGAGATCCTCCACTGAGATCAATGGCTAAGATTAGATTAGCCATCACTTAAATATTTTCCACTTTCACTTTATTAAAAGTGTTCCATTAAATCAATTAATAATTAGATCACATTAATATATTTTCCAAAGTAAAACTTAGGAAAAATACATTAAATACAATTGGCTTCTTTATTTAAGTCTTCTGCCTTCAAGGACACATGCAATGCAGAAAGACCTTCCTTGTTGTCACTTTCTAACAGATGGAAAGTACAATAATGAGGTTGACTGCAATATAATTCTAAAGGAATTGTTTTAGAGGGGAAATTCTGAAATACTTTGAAGCAACAATACGTGAAAAGCATCCCTTTGTAAACCAATCTGAGGTTTCCACGGGCTATGGATATGACATGGGAGTTTTGATTCTCACCACCGCTGAATGGTACTCTTAAATAAGAACACCGCGCCCAAATATACAACCTTTAATACAGTTGCTACAACGAAGTATGAAGGACAAACAATTCAAACGATGGATGGGCAAGAGTCAAACCTTGCAGCATTGTTCCGATTTGTATATAGAGTGTGGCAGATTTCCAGATGTGACTCATCTATTGCTCAAGTAATTGGAAGCATGGGTATCTCCGAGGCCTACCGATATCATCAAGCGTAAAAAATGTCAATAGTGTGTTTCCATACACCTCAGTTGAACGTTTATAAGGCCTTCTGTCTCAGATGCAAAGCTCTAGCCAAATGATTGACCAGTGTGACAAACTCCAGAAACATTGACTTGGGGTAAGGCTGGCGCATGGACCAATATGCGATATGGAAGTCTAGGTGGATCAAACAGCAAGAATGCCCGTGGCATGCATGTAGTTGGGATGGTCAATTATCTTTTGTCTTATGCTCGCTTGGGGTTGATTCATGGAGCCTTTTTCTTCATGGACCGAGTTATCTTACTCTAAGTTGGCTTCGTTTATGTAAGGTGTGGTATGGTGGTCATCTTTGGAGCATTTCATGGTCGATTATCCATGTTCATTAACCTTGGGCATTAGCTTTTGGGTGAACGTCCCTTAAGAAGTTGTCGTGGCCTTTCCTTGGAGTTTGGTTGGAGCAACCACTTTTGGTTATTTATCGTTGTTTATTCTTATGTGGATCAACCTCTTTGTTTGGTCCACGAAGTTGCACTTAGGTGGACTCCTTGCGAACCTCAAAAGACTTGGACAACTTACATTGTTCATTGCCAGAGTTCAGAAGTTCATCAAGACAAATTTTTGGCCCTTTGTAAAATTTGCATGTCCAGACCCCCATGGGGGAATTTTAATAAGTTGGTCTAACCATGATACTTTTGTACAAGGATTTTATGAGGCCCTGTTGTCCACTAAGTTGCACTTAGGTGGACTCCTTGCGAACCTCAAAAGACTTGGACAACTTACATTGTTCATTGCCAGAGTTCAGAAGTTCATCAGGACAAATTTTTGGCCCTTTGTAAAATTTGCATGTCCAGACCCCCATGGGGGAATTGTAATAAGTTGGTCTAACCATGATACTTTTGTACAAGGATTAGCCTACCTTAGGTTTAGCTATCAAGGAGATACGCTAGAGTGTTTTTTCCTTAGGAATTATGTGTTGCGCTTCAGTGGCGTATAATTCCTGAGTTTTTCACTCACACCTCCAAAGCTAGAGTATTTTCCATGGTGGTCGAACCTAGGGAGGTTATTAAAGCCTATGTGTCTATGTATTTTTCACATGCTAGCCATCAGTATTGAGTCATATGGACATGCACTAGGTCCCCTAGGATTTTCAATTAATTCGGAAAAATAATATTTTTTCCCGTTTAACGGGGTTTTTTAATAGTTTAATTAAAAAAAATCAAAAAAGTGATAAAAGTGTAGTTATGAGGTGAAATTTTCCATGGGGGTGCTCGTTTTCTAACCCAGAGCACCCACAAAACCCTAAACCCACTTTTCCTAAGTTCTAAGTGAATATTATTCACTTAAATAAATATTCTCTCAAAAAATAATTTTGGGGAATTATTTAATTAAAAACATCAAGATATGAGAGAAAATCAAATTCCTAAATCAATGGAATTTGTCCGAGTTAGAGGCCCAGTTGAGTTGGCATTGGTATCAATGTTACAAAAACCAGACCGGTTTTGGCAAAACCGGTCGGTTCGACCGGTTCAGAGGCCTCACCAGTTCAAACCGGTGTCTCAAACCGGAAATGACCGATTCCGTACGGAACCGGCCGGTTCTGACCGAGTCCGGCCGGTTTTTCGGTTCCGGTTCCGATTCCGGTTTTGACTGGTTCAGTACAAATTTTTTAAATTTAAAAATAAAAATAAAAATGATACTTAAGAGGCCATTTTTTAAATTTAAAAAAAAAATAAAAATGTTGGTTGAGTGGGGAAGGTTCTAGATAACCCTAAACCCCTAAGAAAGCTATAAAAGCAACCCTAACCACTCTATTTCTCTCACACTATTCACTTGAGTATTTTGAGTTAAGAATCATTCTTGACATTCCTGGGAAGTGGAGCATCCTTGAAAGAGTATGCTAAGTACCTACAGTTGTCCTGGTTATATCATCATAAATAAAATACACCTAATAGTAGTTACCTACAGCGGTAAAGAGGCGTTGAGTAGCCCTAACAACAACTCTGAGCTAACTGTGTAGTTCAAAGAAACTTTTGTGGGCATATTCCAAGGTGACAGTCAACAGCCTTGAAACAACCTTTTCAACAACAACAGTTTCCTCAGCATGTTAGACATGACCAAGTACCTACAGTTGTCCTGGTTATATCATCATAAATAAAATACACCTAATAGTAGTTACCTACAGCGGTAAAGAGGCGTTGAGTAGCCCTAACAACAACTCTGAGCTAACTGTGTAGTTCAAAGAAACTTTTGTGGGCATATTCCAAGGTGACAGTCAACAGCCTTGAAACAACCTTTTCAACAACAACAGTTTCCTCAGCATGTTAGACATGATTCAAGTGAAATATGATCGGTATGGCACCTAGCAAAATACATACAGGAGCCCTTTTTGCAAATTTCTGTATAATGGTTTGAATTCACATGGATGCACATGAATATATATATAATTTTTCAAAATTTGAATATTTTATGTATTTTTGGTGGACCGGTTTTATGGTCCGGTTTTTTTTTCCGGTTTTGGTCCGGTTCCAGTTCACAGGGTTGGCTGGTTCGACCACCGGTTCAGTTTTTGTATCATTGATTGGTATTAAAGGAAAATCTCATGCAATATTGAGTTAAATCAATCAAGGATTGAGAAGATATGAGATATCCTCTCTTGGGAGTTGCACCCTTCTCCACTTGGGCGACTTCCTCTTAGGTGGCATCATCTCTTGGCTTGGGTGAAGATCGCAACGCTCATGGAAGGCGCACTTCCTACGTGGCATCCAACTCATAGCTTGGCATTTCAATCAAGGACTGGGTTAAAGATCAATCGTGGGATTTGAGATCCCCTTCTCAAGGAATGTGCCCCCCTCTCCATGAATGTTCCCCCCTCTGTCTCATTTGCTACATAAGCAAGGCCAATGCTCCTCATTTGCATATGATGGAATGTGTTGTCCGCCAAACTGCACACCAGCAGCGGAAATCTTTTGAAAGTTGTCTCCCTCACTGGAAGTGGGGAGCGGTGTCGCCTTGGGGGCAAGCAATGAGCCAGGTACTGTCACCTGAATCCCAGCTCCTCCGTTTAGGCTAACTCCTAACGAAGCCAAGGGGGGTAGTCCCTACAAAGAGTTTCACTAAGGCTCTTGTGTTTTTAAGTTTTTAAGTGTCAATGATGCGGATGGGTGTTGTTTAGGAGTTATTATGTGATGAAACCAAATAATGCTTTGAATAAAACCAAGATAACGCAATCCACGTTGCAAGAAAAGATAAGAGATACACTGAATCAGATATAAATCACCGTTTACGAAAATTAACACAAGTACTCCGGATTGATAATAAGCAAATAAAATATGTGATTAAGGACCAGTGCCTTATGGAGTCAAAAATGTCTTAGTGATTTGAAATGCTTGATACAAGTGTTCGAGATAAATGTTTGTGAGATCGTTTTGCAGCTTATCTTGGTAAATTAAAGATTTTAGTGGTCTTGATTATTAGGCTAAAACCAAGGATATCAAAAGAGTGTCCGGGAAGACATTCTAAGCAACTCCTTTAAGAGACATGTCGGACCTGTCTGGATCACAGCGAGGCGCACAATGCTAACCAGCCACTGTGTCACAGATTGGGCAACCCGGCGCCTCCCCTGAGAACTACTTTGAATACTTTTTGAACAACGCCAGTTCGTTGGTTATGGGGGTGAAAGTTTTAATTAATTATCACTTATGAGCTTATCACGTCCTTCACCTTTCTGAGTACTAGTCCAACCGTTTCCGGTTGGCAGAGCATACGCGTGTTGGACACACAACCAAAGTAAATTAATTAAGGGGGAATGTGGATTGAAGTGTTTTATTATTAAAAGCACTTGTTCAACTCTCCGACAGAGAGCGCTCTTGACTTAGTCTTAAGACCACAGTTCAAGAGACTTCCTACTTTAAAAGGCCTAATGCAAGGGAAAAGTACAAATCTAACAATGCTCTTTGACAGAGAGTGCTCTTGACTTCGATTTGGCCAAGTTCAAGAGGCTTTGTTTATTTTAAGAAAATAGAAGCAGTTGTGAAAGCAGAATGTTGAAACTTTGTAAAATTTAAATCATGTGGTAGCTCAATAGATATGTAACACAGCTAGCATGCTACTTGCAAGTTAAAATGAAATAAATAAAGGATTTAGTATTCTACCAAGCAGTTTTACACTAATGGTGGGATCAACCTCCGAACAAGGTCGACCTCTAAGAACCGCCTGCACTTGAGAACCCCCAGCTAGCTGAAAGCTCTACCAAGGAAACCGACGAGGAAGGAAGAGTAACCACAAAATTATGTGGTCCTGCCCTTGAGACGAAATCCCAAGGATACAGCTTCCGGTCAAAGGCTTGGAAGAGAATTACAAGATGAAATAAAAGACTACGCTAAAGCAGAAAGCAAAAGATCTAATCTAACCAATCACAACACTCTTACCCAAATGGGGAAGAAAGACAAAAAGTGGAGGCCTCCTCCACTTGAAAATTTTATTAATAGTGTACAATTGCCTTGGGTTTTAAAACCTTGAAGGACTTTGGAATGAAAATAAAACTTTGAAAAATTTAAAGACGAAGCAAGTTTTTGCTTGCTTTTACAAAGGATAGTGATAGATTTTAGATATTGGATCCTTCTTGTGTTTTGTTTGAAATCTTGCCACTTTAGCTTGGGTCTCTTCTCTTAAAACTTTTCGAATTTCTTACACTTCCAAAGTACCTACAAGAAAGCCAAAACTCAAGGCACCCTTTAGTGTTAGAAAAATCAAATGAATTTTAAAACTAAGTGTATATTTGCAAAATGAGATCTAAAACATAGAATGACATGAAAAATGGTCCCAAAAAGTTAAGATGGGAAAACGGACCAGCGAACAAAAGTGGCTTAAAACATACTAGGAAAGAGATCTAGATCATAAAAAAAAATTGAGAAATTTTCATAAAAAAAATCTATCTTTCAAAAATTGAAACTAGAGTTAACAATGCAAGCTAAACTAGTGATATAGATTGAGATCTAGGATGCTTTTAAATCTACCTTTCCAATGCATGAGATTAATTCATAAAATGAGATCTAACTAGCTAAGAGATAGAAAATAAAAGAACTAAGACTGAAAATTGAAGCTAACACTAACTCAATCAAACGTTTTTTGAAGTTTATTGTGATTTTTAGGGCTTTTTGGGAAGGTGGACGTGAGGAACTTAGAGGACAAAAACGAATGGAGAAAAGAATGAAGAAGGGTGGCAAGGGAATGAAGGATGGACGAGATGAAAAAGAGAGTGGGAAATAGGAGGAAGAGGAGGACGAAAGAAGAGAAGGGGAGGTAGATCTAGGGCAAAACGAGAGGAAGGGTGATCTATAGAAGAAAAACGAAAGGAAGGAGATTTGAAGACAAGGATGATGAAAAACGAATGGAGGAAGGTGATCTAAAGCATGGATATCAAAGCAAGGAGAAATCAAGGAGCAAAATGGGAGCTAGAAAAAAAAAGCTCAAAGCTGAGTAACCGAGGTGTTTGAGAAAACTTTTGTTGATGGAGGAAGAGACCAAACTCTCTTAGTTAAGTGTTTCTTTCCTTGAGGTGAAGAAAAGACCATGAAGACCTGCAAGACAGATTGATTAGATGCCAATAACCACTGTTGAATGAAGAGTGACTTAGTCTTTAATAAGCCTTTCTCCACCTTGGGAAACCCCTGCAAAAACCTTGTTAATGAAGCATGCAAGAACCGAAAGATATATTTTTAATCAAAGCTAAAACATACATCTAATATTGAAATTGCATGATCAATAGACAAAATGAAAGAGGTATCACCAATAGTGTGAAGTACATCCCAATTGCTCCAGCATGGACCTCCAAAGTCTAAACTTTATTCAATGTTAAACAGATATTACAACAATATTTTGGCAGAGTGTTCATGCTCAAAATCTCCATGAAGAGAAAGCCCAAATGGCCTCTCTTATATAACAAAAGCTAGCAACCTAAACCCTAGATCGAATTGGCATTCATAAGGGAGCCAACTGCCAACTAACACCAATCAAATTACAATCATATCTAGTCCAACCAATCGAAATTCAAGTTTGATAAGCTTGGAGCGAATAGACATCAAGCAAACTCGAGTTAGTGGATGATGTGGATGGGGAGGTGGCCTCCACCTTGGCAAGGCGCCCCCCATCCCACTTTGGAAGTACCACCAAGCCAAACACGTGATGCCACATGGAGAAACTCGCACCAAGTAGAGAAAGACGTGATCTATCATGGAGATGGCGAGTTCTAGTTTGGTAGGTACTTGGAGTTTGACTACCAATCATGGTAGTTGAGAGTGGGAGGTGGCCTCCACCTAGGCAAGGCGCCCCCACTCTTCATTCAATGCAAATCACACCAACCAAATATCATTTATTATGAACTCCACCTCACCAAAATCGAGCTTGCATGCATGGAGGGCGAATTCTCTTTAGTGGATAAGCTTGTGCTGACTGTATCTTCAACTGGATGAACTTGGAGTTGATTGGAATCATCATGAGTGTCTATTGCCATGTCATTTAGCCTTTTACTTTATTCCATTTGGATTATTTTGGAGAGTTTTGAATTTTCTCCAAAATAATAAAATTTATTAATTTAATTAATAATTTCTCTGTAACTAGGTTTATAGAGAAAATATTAACTATGAGGCCTAAATGACATCCGAGACTTGGGTTTAGCTGGTCCATAGGTCATGTGTGATTTTTGGCTGATGAAACGAGCCATCAACCACTGAATTCGGACCCCAGACGACTGACATATTACAAATTATTATTTCTCTATTTAAACTATAGAGAAATTTATTAAATTTTTAAAAAATAATTAAAAAACCCAAACTCGACGGACCCAGTAAAAAATTTTCGAAATTTTTTTTGAGGGTCCTAGAGACTTGGGACATGACCAAAACCTATTCTAATAGTGTCTAGTAGGCTTATATACATTAGTTGGACTCTAATAACCCCCCATGGCTAAAATTTTCAAAATCGGGCATTCCAGCTTTGGAGGAGCAAGAGAAAACCTCATCAATTATAGCTCGGCTATAGGCAAAGTATAATTGACAAGGGAAAAAACTCCCTGGAATACCTTAGTTGCTTAATGAAGTCATGGGGAACCGAGACACTCAGATCCTACTAGCACACTTTATTACAAAACCCCCATGGGGCCATGGTCATGTCGACTCAAAAACAAAATTGGCTAGTCACAAATGTTGGATCATCTGATACACTGGGGTCAAACACTTATCATGTTTATCAAATGGCGGCTCTTCAGATAATCCAACTATGGTACAAACAAGTTGGTAACATCTGGCTCCAACTGCGGGACGGGCACTTGCTCGATCTATGGATCAAAGAAAGTGTTCGAGAATCCCAGAACATCAATTTCCTGCACAGAAACGGAAGTGTCTTAGTCCAACATTTTTACGCTAAATAATGCCAAAATGAAATACCAACATAATATTTTTGCTTTTTTTAATAAATAAAGGTACATGAAAATGAAAATTTTTCTTTTTCAGCATATATATGAAGTATGATACAAAAGCTAACATGTAAAAACTATGATACATCAAATATGGTACATAAGAAAAAATGCATAAAGATCAACAAGGCTGGGTTTAGAGATGTCCTGAGATGACCCCTTGGTCATCTTGGAGGTTGCTCCGATAAAAAGGCTTCAGATGTTGCCCATTTCTGGGTAGGCTCAATTCTTCTCCTTCCATGGTGTTCACTAAGAAGGAATTAGTGCCAGCAACTGCACGGATGATAAACGGGCCCTTCCAAAAGCTGTCGAATTTCCCATGTTTCCCAGGCTTCTCCCTCCTTTTGTCCCATAGGAGAACAGTATCTCCTACCTGGAAAGGTCTTGGCTTGGCTGATTTGTCAAAAGTACCCTTCATACTTTCCTGATGTCTCAAGGATTGATCAAGGGCAGCTCTTCTGGCTTCATCTAATTCTATGATCTGATTTATCCTCTGCTCCATTTCCAATTTTTCTGTTCCATACTCGCTTATTAATCTGAAAATTGGAATATGCATGCTAACCGGAAGGGTGGCTGTGAGACCATACACCAACTCAAAGGGGGATTTTCCTGTAAAGTTTTTCTTGGTTATTCTGTCAGCCCATAAAGCATACTTAATCTTACTGTCCCATGCTTTCTTATTTTCACCCACAGTTTTCTTAAGGATACTCATTAGATTCTTATTAGTGGACTCAACAAGTCGAGTTCCCTGTGGGTAGTAATCCGAGGAATGGGATAAGATGATGCCATATTTGAAACAGAAGTCATTTACTTCTCTAGAACTAAAAGCCTTGGCATTATCAGTTGTTATCTTTAAAGGGATCCCGAACCTGGTGATGATTCTTTCCTCAATGAAGTTTATGACAACATTTTCATCGGCCTTCTTGGTAGGTATGGCCTCTACCCATATGGTGAAGTAATCGGTTGCCGTAAGAATCCAGCAAAATCCATTGCTAGAGTTATCTTTGAATTTTCCGATAAAATCAAGCCCCCATTGTTGAAAAGGGGCAAGGACCACAACAGGTGTGAGGGGGAGTGCAGCCAACTTTTGCTTACCAGTGAAGAGTTGACACTCTTGGCAACACTTAACATGTTTGTGAACATCTGCGAAGATGGTGGGCCAATAGTATCCAGCTCTTAGGATCTTGTGAGTAGTTGTATTTGCTACATAGTGACCTCCGCAAAATCCTGAGTGAAACTCAGTCAAGATTCTTTTGGAGTCTTGTTCGTTCACACACCTGAGTATGATGCCATCTGGGTTTCTCCAACCCAGACCTTCTTGGGTAAGGAAATATCTAGCAGTTTTAAGTCTCAAAGCCCTTCGCTTGTGACCCTTGAGGTGATCAGGACAATTGAAGTGGAGGAGGAAATAGATGATGTCAGAATACCAGATGTTGTCAAGTTCCTGGAGGGCAGGAGTCATGGAAGGTTGGGGAATGTCATTTTCAACAATCATTTCAATGGCTTCTTCATTCTTTTGAGTGAGCATTTTAGCAAGCCCCTGTCCTTTGATTAACTTGGTGGGCTTTATCTCAAGGTCATATTCCTGAATTTTGGAAACCCATGTACCCCTTATTCCTAAACAATCCTGTTGAGAGAGGATGTCTTTCACCGCAGCATGGGGAACATACCCTATGACCTTGGAATAGCCTATATATGTTCTGAAGTGCTTCAAAGATTTGACTAAGGCATATGCCTATTTTTCCATGATTGTGTACTTCAACTCGGAGTTTTGTAATGCTCTACTCATAAAGGCAATTGGTTGCTCGAACCCTTCGAAGTTCTTCTGGAGCAACACACCAGCAATGGTGTCCTTTGAGGCAAATGAAAAAATCATGAAATCCTTTGTGTAATCCGGGCTGACTAAAACAGGTGCTCTAGTAATGGAATCCTTTATGGTGTCTGTTATCACACAACTTGTAGTTGTCCCTAGTGGTATCCCATCCAGGATGGTAGAGGAGATGGACAACTAAAGAGGTGACCCAAGAGATGCCACAGTTCCCAATGCAAGGTGGGAGTCACATCAACCGAGGCACTCTTCACTTTAGATCTAGATGAATCAAGACCTAGGGGGAGACCCTATAACCAATCAAAGATGATTGGACCCAGACAAAGGTTCCTAGGGATGAGTAAATGGTAAGTTACGGAAACCAATGCAAGGTAAAGTGGACCTAGAAATTAAAGTATGGTTGAAGGTGGTTTGAGAAATGATTAGTGTTTTCAACCAATATATGATTTAGGCCACATGATTAATTATAATGACAAGATATAGTACCATGTGTTACACAAGTGGGTCCTACTTTCTTGGGGATATGTGAAATGGCTCAAAGTGGACCCACAAGGTGAAATTAAGGGATGCAATCGGCACTAGAGGATATGTAATGAGTAGATCTATGGATCTAAGTTGAATTTAGGAGTACCCAATTACTGGATCTAAGGTATGACACAATTCCCAAGGAGTGCGACTTGCTTAAGGAGGACTAGTGCCTTGTTGGATGGGTTAATGGAGTCAAAAATATGTCAAAGTGTAGATCGGGACACCTCGAGGTCAAGTCAAGTGGGCTAATTGAGATAGAATGGTTGGATCTTGCTAGATCTAGGATTTCATGAAATGACCCAAGTGGACCACAATCCCTTAAAACAAGGAATGCTACCCCCAAGGCAGATCGTCACAAAATGATACTCTAGATATAGGTTTCAAGGTATGCCCGTTCCAAATCCACTGAAATCTCAACTACCCAGGTCCTAGAAGTGGGCAAACTCAGTCACCCAAGGAAGTGCGACCTTGCTCAAGGAGGGCTAAAAGGTGGATAAGGTGTGTCAAATCAAGTCCAATGGCCACCAAATTGTAGATCCAAGTAGTTTAGGCATTGATCTATGTGGATCTAGAAAATCAAGCCAATCCAAGGGTTAGATCTTACTAGATCTGAGTTTTAAGGTGCCAAGTAATTCAAAAGGGGGTTTTAATCCCTTAAAATGTGGAATGATGCCCACAAGGTAGAAATCACCCAAGTAAAAGTCTCGGGGTAGGTTATCAAGTGTGTAGATTGCAAATCAAGTGGGATCTCACCTATCCACATGCTAGATCTAACCAAACAAGCCTCTCCAAGGAAGTGCAATTTGGTTCAAGAGGGCTATATTGCCTTGAAAAGTGTGTCAATTTTAACCCAATCACCACCAAACTATAGATCCAACTAGAGGTGGATGTTATAGAGGTGGGTTCTTAAGATCTTTTCAAAAGCAAGGCTAGATCTAAGTAGATCTAAGAAAAAGCAAAATGAGGGTTTTAATTAATTAGGGTTTGTGACCAATGAAGAAAGAATGAATGGAAGAGGCACATACCTTGTAGATCTTACCTCAATTGCTTATGGCCACCTTGCAGATTGATAGCATTCTCCTATGTGTATATTCAAGAGTGCAATTTTGATTCTCCAAGCCAAATTGTCCTCCTCAAGAAGCCAAATCGTCCTCCTCCTACAAGACAAAATCAAAGAAAGAAGTCAAGTAAGATGATTATGAAAATGATAGAAAGATGTAATAGAAAGCATCAACTATGTCACAAAGATACAATAATGATACTCCCTGTCACAAGATCAACCCAAGAGAGAATATGTGGATCCCTCCAACAATAACCCTCAAGAAATCGCCCTCCTCTCCACCAATTCGACTTCCCTGCAAGACAAATAGTTGTAGAACCAAAACCCACAATGATACATAGAAGAGATACTGTATACTTAAGATGCAAGAGAATCCACAAGACAAGAGAGATATGCTCCACAAAGAAGTGTTCTATTCCAATATTCCAAATCTCCAAAGGTGAGCTATACAATAGGGGGTCTCCTCCTTATATAGGATAATAAAGACCAAACCCCTATACCACTTTACAATACTACATCAAATGAGTGGTTGAGATTAAAAGATCTCAATACATGATCAATGGCTAATAGTGAATCATAACAATATATCACATGGATCACCCAATATAATGATGGCGCCCTAACTAAATGGTATAAAGTAAGGATGACGTCATCCACTAGAGGGGTAAAAGTACAAAAATCCACCTCATAATGACTAGGACATAACATAAGAAGCACATGGTGGGGCTAGGAGGCATCAATCCTTACTAGCTCATCCCCAAGGCACAATAAAATAATAAAATATGTCCAATATAATATAAATGATCAAATTTGTCCTAAAAATCTATGACAGACAAGCAGTAAAAGACCTACTGTGATCTCTGTGGGCCTACCCACATGGTGAAAACTGGCTGGAAGATAGTGGGATCACCCTGGAAGACCTCTGTGAAAACCAAGTGCCAAAACCTTGCCTCAATTGCCCAAATCGAATTCCTCAGTGACCACTTTATCCCATTTTTTAACTGCCTCGGTAACTGTGAAAGTGCCAAAACTACCTCCCAGGGCATCTGCGCTGTCCAACTGAGCCCACCAGGCTCTCCAGAAGGGGGGGTAAATGGTAAAAACAAGTGGCTGGACCACCCCCTCCTCATACAGCACCCTAGGTGAACTGGCCTCTCATGGCCCCTGTTGCTCAGGCTGGAAAATCAGCCCCAAATCTGGTCAACAAATGTAAAACTGCATCAATCACTGTCAGAAGTGCCCGGAACTGAAAGATAAGTGTCTCATTGGATCCAGAAGACCCAAATCCACTAGGAATGTGTACTCATACACCATGGGTTGCCCTAATGGGCCAGCTGTAGGGTCCACCATATATGGACAGTGTATAATCTGATGATCTGAAGTAATAAATAAAATTGTTGAACTGCATCAATCATCATCTGCATCCTATATCCATCATATGGGATCATCATCAAGAGTATGTGGGTCCATCAATCATCATCTATAAGCATATGTGGCCCACATCATCACGGATCCCAAGAAATGACCATAGTCAAACTAGGTTTGACTAGGTCCATATATAACCAAGGAAAAATCATATCAGTAGACTAAGACATGTTCCTCTAATCATTCTCACAGCTTAGCTCAAAGTATAACATCCATTCAGTGGCATTAATCAAGTTAGCATATTCCTTTGTTATATGAAATTACTTGCACAATAGTTTAAATGACAAACTCACCCATTGGACATGGTCAAACTGCTAGTGAAAGATGAAGACTAGGAACAAGGTTGGGCCAAGGGGTTGACTTGTCTAACTCAACTCAAAAATACTTTGGACTGGGAAAAGGGGAAAGCTACAAACTCTGTGTTGGACAAAATAACACAGGGAATGGCCGTGCCTCACAAATGGATAAGTTGTTTAGAGAGTGCTTATTCAACTTAGGCATCATGTCTATATCAAGTTGATCCAGGTTCATTAGGATCATTCAATTTCATTTCATGGCCTTTTTGGCCTCCAAAACCCTTCAGATCTCAGGTGTGCTGATAAGCACAACTAGTTGCAGCTTGCATCCAGGGCATGTTTTCATATACATATAAGGTCAGCAATTGTTTAGATATAGCTTTTAAGAACCATTGCTTTTTGGACCTTTCATATACTCTTCAAGGAGTATTTTTAGCAGTTCATCGCTATTGCCCTTTTTTTAGTTTCCATGGGCGAATTTATAAGTTTCCATAAGTAGTACATGAGCTTTCAGTTTTAGCCAACAACATCTCAAGTGACTAGGGGGAGTTCGAGCCAATGCCAATCATCGGGACAACCAACCTGAATGATTTAGGCCTACAATCCAACTCACCAAAGGCAAGTTTTGTCACCAACTTAGAGCCGAGACACCGAACATACAAGGATGCGATCCAAACACAGAGGTAGAAAATGGGGAAGTCCTCAGTATCAGAAAGTCAAATAAGACAGGTCAAGGTTTAAAGTCAAAATAAGGAAAGTCATGTATGGATGGAGTCAAATGAGTATGGAGCCTAAACTAGCAGACCACTGGTGTCAGGAAAGACCATATCTATGTAAGGTGGTAAACCAGTGAGTTTTGTCAAACAACCTAAATGTGCAAGTAAATGTCCATTTTATAATTTAGAGTTCATTTTAAACATTTTGCCACATCAGGAATAATATACCAAGCAGATGCTGTGAACATGACTAAATTAACAAGATAATAATCCACAGTCAATGATAAAATATCCATAGGTCATATAACATCATCACAATAGTAATCATCATATATCATCTGAAACACTACTGCAATACATCTCTAAGCACTGAACTGAAACTGTATGGGATAAAGGGTCACATCGGTCATCAAATCTGAACTCTCAAGGCTCAGCCTTGACACAAGGTCTAACATAAGTCTGAATAATGCACTGCTCTAATCATGAGTGATCTCAAAATATACAATCATCATAGCCAAGCTCTGAATAATGGAAGCTCTGGAAAGTGCAGATATATGCTAAGCAAGCATAGTAGCCCTGCTACTATGGTGTGATAACAATGTCAAAAGCTTTTTTTCCTTCATCCGTCCAAATGAACTTAGCATTCTTTTTTACGAGAGCCTGCATAGGTTTCATGAGCTCGACAAGGTTGGGTATGAATCTCCTTATGAAGTTTATATGGCCATTAAATGATTGGAGGCCTTTAACATTCCTAGGAAGGGGAATCTCCTGGATAGCTTTGATTCTCTTGGGGTCAATCTTGACCCCATCTTTATTGATGATGTGACCCAAAAGCTTTCCTTCTTCAATGCCCAAAACAGACTTAGCCGAATTCAGGGAAATGCCAAACTCTCTGCATCGTTGAAAGACTTTCCTAAGATGGTCAACATGGCTGGATCTCTCTTTGGAAAAGACGGTTAAATCATCTTGGTATATTTCTATGATTTTACCCATTAATTTGTTAAAGGCATAATCCATGGCCCTCTAGAAGGTGGCCCCAGCATTTGTGAGACCGAAGGGCATTCTCAGATATTCAAAAGTCCCCCAAGGGGTTGTGAATGTTGTTTTGTGCCTATCTTCTTCTTTGATAACCACATGGTTATAACCTGAAAATCCATCAAGCATGGACATCATCGTAGATCCAGTGACCCGTTGGAGGAGGGTCTCCATGTTAGGGAGAGGATAGTTGTCTTTCTGGCAGGCTATGTTCAAATTTCTAAAATCAATGCATATCCTGATACTCCCATTCTTCTTCCTTACCACAACCAAGTTGGAACACCATGACGTATGTCTAGTTGGTGCTATAATTCCTGCTGCCAGCATTTTTTCTAATTCCTGTTTGACAATAGGAGCCAAATTAGGATTTATTTGTCTGAGTTTTTGGCAGAAAGGTTTTGTATTTATCATTTCCGGTTTCAGAGGGATGGTATGTTGGAAAACATCCTCCCTATAGGCTTTAGCTCATCATATGTAAATGCAAAAATGTCTTTATACTCCTTTACCAGGCTTATTAGAGCATTCCTCTCCTTTTCAAAAGTTCATTTTCCTATTTTTATGATTTTCGGATTTGTTTCCGATCCAATGTTCACCTCAATATAGTCACCAGGTTTCAATTGGTCAATGTTATTTTTCTTTCCATCCTGCCTGTCAAAATTGTTCTCCAGCTTAGTTGCTCCATGTGACATGGGGTTTAGGTTTTGGTTGTCCTCCGGATACTGCTTGCCTTCTTCCTGCCTATTTATCTTGAAGTCTGAGAACTCATCCAGGTTATGTATAAACTTTAGAATCTGTTCATCATCTTTGAAAATTTGCCAGTGGTTTATGTTGTCTGGGACTGATGGCCTATAATTTATTTCAAGGGTACAGTCTCCGTTCAACATTTCCTCTGAAGGCTGGAGGATAGATGCCGCAACTACCAATCTATCCACCACAGTGTTCTCTTCCCTATGGACTGCTTTTATGTTTAATGCATCAAAGTACTCCATGGTGTCCCATACCGCATTCCTATACCTCTTAAGTCTTTTACAATGGCATGCAAAATTACCCTTGATCTGTTGCACAACTAAATCATAATCTCCTTTGATACTAAGCATCTTTATTTTCATGTCTTTAGCGATCTCTATGCCTAGTAAAAGTGCTTCATATTCTGCAACATTGCTTGTGGCTTCAAATTCAAGTCTGAATGCAAAGTTGAAGACATTCCCCCCCTCGGGTGATATCAAGACTATACCAGCACCTTTGCCAGCTCTAGAAAAAGCACCGTCAAACTCCATTTTCCACAATCCATCAACTTTCTCATCATTCATTTCTTTATGAACAGGATCTAAGAAGGTGGAATTTACCTGGAAGGTTCCTATTTCATCCGTATTGTAGATGTATTCATTTGATGGTTTATGGGGATTTTCAACATGGTATCTTCTTTCTTTTTCAGAGTGAAGTTTGACGAGAGAATTTTCAGATGCCGGAACAGTTGCATAGGATAAGTCTAATTGTAGTGATCCACCCAAAGAAGCACCCCACTTTCTAGAAAGAAGCATCCCCCATTTATCAGGCACATCTATGACAAGGATATCCATGGTGACATGGATCTCTGGGTACTTGGCTAATCTGACGGTCTGATTTTGAATCATCCCCTCAACTTCAACAGGTCTAGAATCCATGGCACATACATTTCCATAAGGTCTAGTGGTTTTTAGATTAAGTTGTTGCATGACTTTTTTGGTCATTAGGCTTGCACCAGATCCCGAATCCAACATACAATTATGTAGAAGAAGGTCACCTATCATCAATGATATGTAGAAAGGCGGGTGAGCTTCTTTTCTTGTTTCCCTGGTATGTAGGACTATAGGGGGATCCCCAAAATCATTTTTACAACTCGTTGAAGGTTGCTCTTTAGTTTCTGAGAAGGTTACCTTTTTAGGGGTAGGGAGCTTTGCAGGTGGAGGTGGCTTTTCAGATGCAATGGTTTTAAGAATAACAGGAGGCTTTTCAGAAACTGTAGGCTTAGGGGTAGAAGGAGTACCATCTGCATGAGGCTCTAACATTTTCAAAAGTTTCTCCCTCTGACCAGGGAGTTTACATAGTTCAAGTACCGGGACTGGAACCTTAGTGTTGGCCAACCAACTACTTAAATAAAAATTTAAATCAACGGACTCCTTTTCATTATTTATTTCTTGAGTAATGTGAGGAACTGTTACCTTAGGAGCAGTTTGAGTAGAAGGTCCCTCCTTCGGTTTCTTTTGATATGTATTTCCCTTGAATCTCTGGCTGTTGTTGATACTGGGTGGCATCTCACCGTAGAGTTGAGTCATATAATCAATCTGTTGATAACCTTGGTTGGCTTGAGTCACATTAAGGTTTTCATAGTTATTTCCCACATGGTTGATAAAAACAGGCTCGTCTGATGAAGTACTAGGGCCACATCCCTCAGGATAACCATGCTCTTGAACAAAACATGCATAGTGGCAACCAGATTCCTCGTGGAAATCTTTGCATGCCCTACAAAATGGCTTGTATGACTCAACCATGTTAGCAGCCTCTAATTGATTTGGAGGCCTCTGTTCATGGTTGGGAGGTTTTCTCTGCCAATTCTGCTTTGTAGCAAAAACCCTAGGTTGAGGTTGAGGTTGAGTCCTTTCGACATTTATAACCCGATTTTGAATTTCTTTTAGCTGAGCAAGGTGTTTTGCTTCAGCTTCTTCCATGTTTTTCTTCATTTCCTTTCTCATTTCTAGCATTTGTTTTTCATAAGTATCTTTCATAATTGATAAAGGATCTTTATCTTTTGGCTCATTACTTTTCAAAGGTATTGAAGATCTTGAGTAACCTTGAATGTTGGACTCACCGGATGATTGCATGTTTAAATCAATTTTGAGAGCCATGTTTTGAGCATCAAGCACAGTAGCGGGTTCCTTATCTTTTATCTGATACTGCATCTTGCCACTAAGTGCCTCAATGTAGTAAACCAGCATGGAAGGCGCAGGCAGTGCATGTGTAACAGGAATAGCATTTGACAACTCGGTGAACCTAGTGTTGAATTCATCCATTGTCTCAGTGTCCTTCTTCTTGATGTTGGTTAAAGCGTTCAATTGATGTCTTGGCTCTTTTTTCTCACCAAACTTATTGGTGAAGGCAGTTTTGAAAGTAGCCAAGGTGGCAAATGAGTTGTTTGGTAAGTTGCTATACCAATCACCAGCTTTTCCATCCAAGGAAAGAGCAAACAGCTTCATATAAACGTCGTCATGTTGGTTTGCAGGGTCACTGATATAGGCAATTATACATTTGGAGAAGTTTCTGAGATGTTGAGCAGCAGTAGTGGCATCAGTGCCAGTATATGATGGAAGTTTTTCAACAGCTTGATTTGGAAGTTGATGGGGTTGACCTGCTATCTGAGTAATATTGAGTTGAGTAAAGTACTCACTTATTGTATCGGAAGGACAATTTATTATATTTTCAAGATTTTCTAAGTTTTCTGGAAACAAAGAGTGGATGTCTAAAATAGACTGAGATCTAAGTTCTTCAAGGATTTTACGAGAAGCAAGCTTGTTTAGTCTTCTCCTATAAACCTTTTCAGGCTCAGGGACAAAACTAAGCAAACCTTCAGAATTTCTTATAGTCGAATACCTTGAGGTGTTAACTGACAGTGGAGTCGCCAGGTGGATCCAAGTCTAATTTCAGAGAGTGATTAAACTAAAAATCTACCAAAAGTAAAACTAAAATGAGCAGTGGAGTCGCCAGACAGATTTAGAATCTATCAAAAAAGGTAAAACACACTAGAAAAAATTAAGGTCGTCCAGGAACAAAAAGTTTTGTCACCGACAACGGCGCCAAAGATGTTGTCCGCCAAACTGCACACCAGCAGCGGAAATCTTTCGAAAGCTGTCTCCCTCACTGGAAGTGGGGAGAGGTGTGGCCTTGGGGGCAAGCAATGAGCCAGGTACTATCACTTGAATCCCAGCTCCTCCGTTTAGGCTAACTCCTAACGAAGCCAAGGGGGGTAGTCCCTACAAAGAGTTTCACTAAGGCTCTTGTGTTTTTAAGTTTTTAAATGTGAATGATGCGGATGGGTGTTGTTTAGGAGTTATTATGTGATGAGACCAAATAATGCTTTGAATAAAACCAAGATAACGCAATCCACGTTGCAAGGGAACATAAGAGATACACTGAATCAGATATAAATCACTCTTTACGAAAATTAACACAAGTACTCCGGATTGATAATAAGCAAATAAAATATGTGATTAAGGACCAGTGCCTTATGGAGTCAAAAATGTCTGAGTGATTTGAAATGCTTAATACAAGTGTTCGAGATAAATGTTTGTGAGATCGTTTTGCAGCTTATCTTGGTAAATTAAAGATTTTAGTGGTCTTGATTATTAGGCTAAAACCAAGGATATCAAAAGAGTGTCCGGGAAGACATTCTAAGCAGGTCCTTTAAGAGACATGTCGGACCTGTCTAGATCATAGCGAGGCGCGCAATGCTAACCAGCCACTGTGTCACAGATTGGGCAACCCGGCGCCTCCCCTGAGAACTACTTTGAATACTTTTTGAACAACGTCGGTTCGTTGGTTATGGGGGTGAAAGTTTTAATTAATTATCACTTATGAGCATATCAAGTCCTTCACCTTTCTGAGTACTAGTCCAACCATTTCTGGTTGGCAGAGCATACGGGTGTTGGACACACAACCAAAGTAAATTAATTAAGGGGGAATGTGGATTGAAGTGTTTTATTATTAAGAGCACTTGTTCAACTCTCCGACAAAGAGCGCTCTTGACTTAGTCTTAAGACCACAGTTCAAGAGACTTCCTACTTTAAAATGCCTAATGCAAGGGGAAAGTGCAAATCTAACAATGCTCTCCGACAGAGAGTGCTCTTGACTTGGATTTGGCCAAGTTCAAGAGGCTTTGTTTATTTTAAGAAAATAGAAGCAGTTGTGAAAGCAGAATGTTGAAACTTTGTAAAATTTAAATCATGTGGTAGCTCAATAGATATGAAACACAGCTAGCATGCTACTTGCAAGTTAAAATGAAATAAATAAAGGATTTAGTATTCTACCAAGCAGTTTTACACTAATGGTGGGATCAACCTCCGAACAAGGTCGACCTCTAAGAACCGCCTGCACTTGAGAACTCCCAGCTAGCTGAAAGCTCTACCAAGGAAACCGACGGGGAAGGAAGAGTAACCACAAAATTATGTGGTCCTGCCCTTGGGACGAAATCCCAAGGATACAGCTTCCGGTCAAAGGCTTGGAAGAGAATTACAAGATGAAATAAAAGACTACTCTAAAGCAGAAAGCAAAAGATCTAATCTAACCAATCACAGTAGTCTTCCCCAAATGGGGAAGAAAGCCAAAAAGTGGAGGCCTCCTCCACTTGAAAATTTTATTAATCGTGTACAATTGCTTTGGGTTTTAAAACCTTGAAAGACTTTGGAATGAAAATAAAACTTTGAAAAATTTAAAGAAGAAGCAAGTTTTTGCTTGCTTTTACAAAGGATAGTGATAGATTTTAGATATTGGATCCTTCTTGTGTTTTGTTTGAAATCTTGCCACTTTAGCTTGGGTCTCTTCTCTTAAAACTTTTCGAATTTCTTACACTTCCAAAGTACCTACAAGAAAGCCAAAACTCAAGGCACCCTTTAGTGTTAGAAAAATCAAATGAATTTTAAAACTAAGTGTATATTTGCAAAATGAGATCTAAAACATAGAATGACATGAAAAATGGTCCCAAAAAGTTAAGATGGGAAAACGGACCAGCAAACAAAAGTGGCTTAAAACATACTAGGAAAGAGATCTAGATCATAAAAAAAAATTGAGAAATTTTCATAAAAAAAATCTGTCTTTCAAAAATTGAAACTAGAGTTAACAATGCAAGCTAAACTAGTGAGATAGATTGAGATCTAGGATGCTTTTAAATCTACCTTTCCAATGCATGAGATTAATTCATAAAATGAGATCTAACTAGCTAAAAGATACAAAATAAAAGAACTAAGACTGAAAATTGAAGCTAACACTAACACAATCAAACGTTTTTTGAAGTTTATTGTGATTTTTAGGGCTTTTTGGGAAGGTGGACGTGAGGAACTTAGAGGACAAAAACGAATGGAGAAAAGAATGAAGAAGGGTGGCAAGGGAATGAAGGATGGACGAGATGAAAAAGAGAGTGGGAACTAGGAGGAAGAGGAGGACGAAAGAAGAGAAGGGGAAGTAGATCTAGGGCAAAACGAGAGGAAGGGTGATCTATAGAAGAAAAACAAAAGGAAGGAGCTTTGAAGACAAGGATGATGAAAAACGAATGGAGGAGGAAGGTGATCTAAAGCATGGATATCAAAGCAAGGAGAAATCAAGGAGCAAAATGGGAGCTAGAAGAAAAAAGCTCAAAGCTGAGTAACCGAGGTGTTTGAGAAAACTTTTGTTGATGGAGGAAGAGACCAAACTCTCTTAGTTAAACGTTTCTTTCCTTGAAGTGAAGAAAAGACCATGAAGACCTGCAAGACAGATTGATTAGATGCCAATAACCACTGTTGAATGAAGAGTGACTTAGTCTTTAATAAGCCTTTCTCCACCTTGGGAAACCCCTGCAAAAACCTTGTTAATGAAGCATGCAAGAACCGAAAAATATATTTTTAATCAAAGCTAAAACATACATCTAATATTGAAATTGCATGATCAATAGACAAAATGAAAGAGGTATCACCAATAGTGTGAAGTACATCCCAATTGCTCCAACATGGACCTCCAAAGTCTAAACTTTATTCAATGTTAAACAAATATTACAACAATATTTTGGCAGAGTGTTCATGCTCAAAATCTCCATGAAGAGAAAGCCCAAATGGCCTCTCTTATATAACAAAAGCTAGCAACCTAAACCCTAGATCGAATTGGCATTCATAAGGGAGCCAAATGCCAACTAACACCAATCAAATTACAATCATATCTAGTCCAACCAATCGAAATTCAAGTTTGATAAGCTTGGAGCGAATAGACATCTAGCAAACTCGAGTTAGTGGATGATGTGGATGGGGAGGTGGCCTCCACCTTAGCAAGGCGCCCCCCATCCCACTTTGGAAGTACCACCAAGCCAAACACGTGATGCCACATGGAGAAACTCGCACCGAGTAGAGAAAGACGTGATCTATCATGGAGATGGCGAGTTCTAGTTTGGTAGGTACTTGGAGTTTGACTACCAATCATGGTAGTTGAGAGTGGGGAGGTGGCCTCCACATAGGCAAGGCGCCCCCACTCTTCATTCAATGCAAATCACACCAACCAAATATCATTTATTATGAACTCCACCTCACCAAAATCGAGCTTACATGCATGGAGGGCGAATTCTCTTTAGTGGATAAGCTTGTGCTGACTGTATCTTCAACTGGATGAACTTGGAGTTGATTGGAATCATCATGATTGTCTGTTGCCATGTCATTTAGCCTTTTACTTTATTCCATTTGGATTATTTTGGAGAGTTTTGGATTTTCTCCAAAATAATAAAATTTATTAATTTAATTAATAATTTCTCTGTAACTGGGTTTTTAGAGAAAATATTAATTATGAAGCCTAAATGAAATCCGAAACTTGGGTTTAGCTGGTCCATAGGTCATGTGTGATTTTTGGCTTATGAAACGAGCCATTAACCACTGAATTCGGACCCTGGACGATTGACATATTACAAATTATTATTTCTCTATTTAAACTATAGAGAAATTTATTAAATTTTTAAAAAATAATTAAAAAACCCAAACTCGACGAACCCAGTAAAAATTTTTCGAAATTTTTTCTAAGGGTCCTAGAGACTTGGGACATGACCAAAACCTATTGTAATAGTGTCTAGTAGGCTTATATACATTAGTTGGACTCTAATAACCCCCCATGGCTAAAATTTTCAAAATCGGGCATTCCAGCTTTGGAGGAGCGGGAGAAAACCTCATCGATTATAGCTCGGCTATAGGCAAAGTATAATTGACAAGGGAAAAAACTCCCTGGAATACCTTAGTTGCTTAATCAAGTCATGGGGAACCGAGACACTCAGATCCTACTAGCACACTTTATTACAAACCCCCATGGGGCCATGGTCATGTCGACTCAAAAACAAAACTGGCTAGTCACAAATGCTAGATCATCTGATACACTTGAGTCAAACACTTATCATGTTTATCAAATGGCAGCTCTTCAGATAATCCAACTATGGTACAAACAAGTTGGTAACAGAATGCATTGAACCTTTGCTCCTGTAATGTGTAATCTCTCTTTGAGTAATAAGATTTGAAGACTTTGGAGGTCAAATTGGTGGCTATTGTTCTTCATGCATGCACTTGGTTGAGGTATACTTGTGGATTTCCAGTTTTGTTTTCATATATAATTGTGGATTGATCTAGCTTGGTAAGGCTCTTGGAGTCTAGTAGGGTAAGTGTTATCACACAACTTGTAGTTGTCCCTAGTGGTATCCCATCCGAGATGGTAGAGGAGATAGACAACTAAAGAGGTGACCCAAGAGGTGCCACGTTTCCCAATGCAAGATGGGAGTCACGTCAACCGAGGCACTCTTCACTTTAGATCAAGATGAATCAAGACCTAGGGGGAGACCCTATATCCAATCATAGATGATTGGATCCAAACAAAGGTTCCTAAGGATAAGTAAAGGACAAGTTACGGAAACCAATGCAAGGTTAGGTGGACCTATAAGTTAAGGTATAGTTGAAGGAGACTTAAGGAATGATTAGTATTTCAACCAATGAATGATTTAGGCCACATGATGAAGTAAGATGACAAGATCTAGTACCATGAAGTACACATGTGGGACCCACTTCCTTGGGACATGGAAACGGCTCAAATGGGACCCACAAGGTGGAGTTAAGGTTTATAAATGGTACCAAGAGGTATGTAATAAGTAGATCTATGGATCTAAGTTGAAATTAGAGATACCCACATATGGAATCTAGTAGTTGACACACATCCCAAGGAGTGCGAATTGCCCTAGGTGGACTAGTGCCTTGATGGATGGGTTAATGGAGTCAAAAGATATGTCAAATTGTAGATCGGGACACCTAGGATACAAATCAAGTGGGCTATTTGAGGTGTGATGGGTGGATCTTATTAGATCTAATATTTCACTAAGTGACCCAAGTGGACAACTTTCTCCAAAACAAGGAATGATACCCCCAAGGAAGAACTTCACAAAGTGAGATACTAGGTAAGGGTTTCAAAGTGTGCTCTTTCCAAATCAAGCGGGATCACAACTACCCATGTCCTAGAAGTGGGCAAACTCAATCACCCAAGAAGTGCGACTTTGCCCAAGGAGGGTTAAAAGTACGGAAAGGTGTGTCAAATCAAGTCCAATGGCCTCCAAGTTATAGATCCAAGTAGTTTAGGCAATGATCAATGTGGATCTTGAAAATCAAGGGGATCCAATGGTTAGATCTCCATAGATCTGAGATTGAACATCTATCACCAAATTTGACCCAAGTGGGGCACAACCCTCAAAATGAGGAATGGGGCCCACAAGGCAGAAATCAAAGAAGTGACACACTAGGGGTAGGTTATCAAGTGAGGAGAGTATGAATCAAGTGGGATCTCACCTACCCATGTCTTGGAACCAACCAAATTAGCTTCTCCCAAGTGGTGCGATTTTGCTCAAGGAGGGCTAAGTGCCTTGAAAAGTGTGTCAAATGGAACCCAATCACCACCAAACTATAGATCTGAATTGTCGTGGATACTATAGAGGTGGGTTTTCAATATCTTTCCAAAATCTAGGCTAGATCCAAGTAGATCTAAGAAAAACCAAAATGAGGGTTTTTAATTTTAAGGGTTTGTGACCAATGAACAAGAAATGGATGGATCCAAGCACATACCTTGTAGACTTACCTCAATTGCTTATGGCCACCTTGCAAATTGATAGCATTCTCCTATGTGTATATTCAAGAGTGAAATTTTGTTGCTCCAAGCCAAAACATCCTCCTCAAAGATGCCAAATCGTCCTCCTCCTACAAGACAAGATCAAGTGAAACAAGCCAAGTAAGATGATTATGAAAATGATAGAAAGATGTAATAGAAAGCATCAACTATGTCACAAAGATACAATAATGATACTCCCTGTCACCAAGATCAACCCAAGAGAGAATATGTGGATCCCTCCAACAATAACCCTCAAGAAATCGTCCTCCTCTCCACCAATTCGGCCTCCCTGCAAGAAAACAAGATGTAGCTCCAAAACCCACAATGATACATAGAAGAGATACTGTATACTCAAGATGCAAGAGAATCCATAAGACAAGAGAAATATGCTCCACAAAGAAGTGTTTTATTCCAATATTCCAGAGCTCCAAAGGTGCTTTTACAATGAGAAGCCCTGTCCTTAAATAGGATGGAGAGAGGCCATAATCCTAACCACTTTTTAAATGAGTGGCTAAGATTAAAAGATCAAAAGATCTAATCAATGGTTGAGATGAGCTCAACAATAAAATACATGGATCAATAATAAAATATAACAATAAGTGGACAAATTCACCCTAGGAGAGGGGATCCCACCAAATCATGATGACAAAATAATAGATCTAGCTTATGGTGGGTCCAAAGGGTAATTTTAGACACCCTTGGTCAATCTCCATAGCACCATATCAATAGAATAATCATCAAAGTAACAAATCGTGCCTCTATGGACAAATCGTGAGCCTTAGGAGGCTCCAAAAATCATCAGAAAGTGCCATAAGTGATGGATGTGGGTCCCGATGAAGTTGAAACTGCTGGAGGTGTGGAAGACATCCCACTCATCATCATTGATCATCCCATGCCAAAACTTTGCCTCAGTAGCCCAAATCGAATTCTTCTGTAGCCATTTTTACCATTTCTGGACTGCCTCGGGAAGTGTGAAACTTCCCAAACTGCCTCCTGGAGTGCCTGCGTTGTCAAGGTGAGCTCACCAATGAGTCTGGGAGGGGGGTAATATGGTAATAACAAGTGGCCGGACCACCCCCTCCATGCACAGCGCCCTAGGTGAACCAAGTGAATCCCATCACTGCTCTGACCAGGTCTCCGACAAACCAAAACTGCACTAGGATAGCCTACTGAGGCTCCATCATCACTGTAACTGCCCGGAACTGAAAATAGACTGTCTCATTGGACTCAGAAGGTCCAAATCCATCTAAGATGTATACTCACACACCATATAAACCTCTGCATGGTCAAAAATAAATGCTCATCATATCCGGTAGACCAAATAATGATAATCTGTAAAACTGCTGAAAAAGCACAAATCATCATCATAAGTCTGAAACCACTGCATAAGCCCACCATGGTGACTTGTACCAGACCATATATCATCTATCTGTAACATCTGAGGTCTGCCACCTCATGTCCTGTGGTTGACTTTTGGTCAAACTGAGGTTTGACCAAGTCAACATGACCAAAATATGACTCAAACTGTCATCAAGCTGCTGCAAGGTGTCAAAGGTTAAAACATGCTTTACAATCCATTCATATAGCAATTATAACAAGTAGCAATCATTACTGGCGATCTAAATCCAAATATATAAGGTCATTAATTATTATTATTACTCAGACTAGACTTTCAAGACCATACTCACTTCATAGTTGTGATCAATTTGCTAGTGAAGGGTGAAGGCTTAGAAATAAAGTGGCTAGGCCAAGGGATGACTTACTGATTCAACACTGTGACACTTTGGATATGGAAAGGGAATACATACCATAGCATATAATGGACAAGCAATAACACAGGGAATGGCGGTGTCTCACAAATGGGTAAGTTGTTCAAAGAGTGTTTATTCACCTTAGCAGATGCACACAATCCATAATACAAAGAAGGCCAGCAATCTTTTTGATATAGAATTTAAGTTCCATTGCTTTTTGGGCCTTGAGTTTCCATAGCCTTTGATCTATGTGTGTTTATAAACACATTGCATAGATTTACATTTATTGTAGGCTTCTTGCTGCAGGTGTGTTTTTAAGGCACTTGTTTACCTGAGCACTTCTAGGTGTGTCACAGACAACTTGTTTACCTAGGTATTTTACATTTCACAAAAGATATAACATTTGATATTTCTTTGCCATGTTCATTTGGCTTTTTCACAATAGATATAACATTTGATATTTCTTTGCCAGGTTCATTTGGCTTTTCACAATATTTCATTTGCATTCATGGCAGTGCTATCTGTTTCAGGTTTAGCCAACAACATCTTTAGTGACTAGGGGGACTTCGACCAGTGCCAAACATTGAGCCAACCGACTAGAATGATTTAGGCCTACAATCCAACTTACCGAAGCAAGTTTTGTCACCAACTCAGAGCCGAGACACAAACAAACAGGGAAGCTTATCCAATACAGAGGCTACAGCGGGGGAAGGTCCTCCATGCCACTAGTCAAATAGTAAGTCAAGGTAATGAACAACCGGGTAGGTAATGGATGGATGAAGACAACGAATAATGTGACCAACACTAGCAAGCCAAAATATGGTGGGAATGATCACCTCTAATCTCCCTAGGGAGGGTAAAACCGATGAGTATAGGTCAAGAACTTCTAAATCTGAGTAAGGACAATATGATATATATATATAAAGTACAACCAGGTCCACATATCTATATGATCGCCAGATCATGATACTAAATGCTAAGACATGCTATAAAAATGGATATAAAAGCAATATACCCATAACACCAGAATATACCTGCTGAGTCATATACCTGAATGCTCAATCATCTGAACCAATACCTGTCCTCTGAAACTGCTGCTGTGACTCTGGGCACTACTGACTGCTCTGTGAAAATGGCTAGATGGCTACATCAGTCCTCTCTCTGAGTGTCCTGAAACTCAGTCATGGCATGGGGAATATATCTGTTGTCCACAATCTGATAGTGATCCATAATAGATGTTCATCTCAGCATCTCAAATGCAAAGGGACTGGCTGAATAGGTGCTCTGGAATCTGAAAAAGAATGTATGGTAGCCCGGCTACTATATGTGTGATAATAGTAAACATTCATAGTTCTTGATTTGCTTATGTTTATTGAATTGCTTAGAGATCTAGAAGCAGCAAACATATTTGGTTGTATTATTGCCCTTGTGATTTCTTTCTATTTAATTTACTAGATTTAATCCCTTTTGTGTACGAGTGTTTGGAGATTTTATAGGATTCAGTGCTAATCGTTGGACATTGATCTTGTCTTGACTCTTCTTCCAGGATTATTTTCACTCATATCTCCCTGCTTATTCACGACATATCTTTTGGTAGAAAAGAACCTAAGTCTACCTGGCGACACCTAATCATGACTCCATTGAGGAACGACCTCATAGACATCCTTACGATCTCAGAAGTAGGGCTAATTTAAATCAATCAGAAGGAACCCCGCTTGTTTATCATAGAAGAGATCCCAAACTCCAATCATCTAATTTCTTTTGGAAAGTTGTTAATTTCGATCCTCCAAATCGTTTCTTGGGATCTCCTTCAACTAATTTGGTTCCTCCTTCATCTCCATCTCATAATCTAAGTCCAGAAAATCAAATGGCTGGAACAAATCAAACTCCTCCAGGAAACAATCTTCAAACCAATCCGCCTTTCGTTCGTAGATTTGGGAACAAAGCCAAAGCCTCACCTTTAGACTTTTCCCAAATCCTTGGTTCACCCCATGATATGCCCGACAAGTACTTTGAAAAGATCCCTAAGTACAATGGGAATTGTGCGACCTCCATTGAGGACCACATTGAAAATGTTTGGGCACACATGGAGGCCTATGGGCAGAAGAAGAAGATGTTTACATGAGTGGTCTATTTGCATCCTTGGAGGGTGATGCTCGCAAATGGTTTGACCGTTTGTCTGCATCACCGGTCACAGGATATGATGACTTCGCAGAAAAACTTAAGCATGAGTGGTCAATCAAGTTGGATGGACGTTTTCTTTTGAACCAACTCTTTGAAGTTAAGAAGAAAGAAAATGAATCTGTCCATGAATTCAACCTCCATTTTGACAAGATAGTGGCCAATATCCCTGATGATATTAGGCCTAAAGAACACGCTCTGTTGATTCACTACCTCAATTCATTTGAAGGCTACCTAGGCTACCATCTCAAAGACAAAGACCCTAAAGAATTAAAATCTGCTCAAGAGAATGCCAGAAGGGCTGAAGCAAATGCTGCCTCTATGGGGAAGCAAAACTTCTTTGATTCAATTAGTGCTTCGTCCTCTAGATATGAGCCCAAAGCCAAGAAGGGAAAAGAACCAGCGAAATATCTCAACGATATGATGGAGAGTATGCAAGAAATGATGAAAAACTTGACTCTCCTGACTAGGGATCTAGCTAAAAGTAAAGAGTCGGAAAGGTATAGGCAACCTTATGGCCGAAAACCTTATTGGAACCCTCAAAAGAGGCCTAATAATGAGAATGATAGAAGAAACCCTGTGAGCCAAGCATCTCCTGAACCTCCTAGAATCAATTGGTCAGAAGAACAGAAAGAGGAAGATCCTAAGTATCCCACTCACAGTGATGATACCCAGGACTCTCCAAAGAACATTAATTGGGTCGATGACTTAGACTTAAATAAAGACTTTGGAAGAATTTTGATTAATCAAGAAGAGTCTGAAGAAAGTCCTAGTCCTAATTTTCCCGTTTATGCCACTAAACAGCCTGAAAGTAGTGGCCAAGCTCCTATTAGGATTTATCAAAGAAGAAAGGATGGCCAAAAGCCTACACCTTTCATTGAAAGAAAGAATAGTGAGCTGCCTAGCCCAGTGAGTGAGCCAATTCCTCTTCCGAAGTATGACTTAGACATTAATATTGAGAAGGAATTGGATAAAGTTATGCACAACATCCCACTCACTGAACTTATGAAAATCCCATCCATTAAAGAACAAGTGGTATACTTTTTCGAGAGTATCCCTGAACCTACCACTGGTCATGGTAAGGATCAACTTCTTCCAAACCTGGCACCTAGTGCTATGGTTGAAGAAGAAGAGGATCCTCCCATCAATATGTAGACAGCACTGTATGAAAGGAAGAATGGTGGTCATCAACCCTTTTACCTTACACTTCACATAGGTGACACCCTTCTTCATAACTATATGTTGGATTATGGAGCTTCCATGAATGTCATGCCTTTGCAAGTCATGGAAGCCATGGGGTTAAAAATAACTAGGCCTTATGAGAATGTGTGTGGAATCGAATCAAGACCAGTTCAAGTCTTTGGATTAATTAAGAACTTGAGAGCTGACCTATTTTCATGCCCTGATATATCCATGCTAATGGATATAGTAGTTATAGATCTACCCCCAGTCTACGGAATGCTTTTGTGTAGAAAGTGGTCTGCTGGACGAGGGGGACATCTTCAAATGGACTTATCTTACGCTACTATTCCTAACTTTGATGGGTCTCTAGTTAGGATATATCGGGAGCCATTTTACGATGGTCACCTTGAAAGTTACGAGGATGGTGTAAGGAACACATATGGTGAGGGAGAATTTTTGCTTGAGGGCATCTTTATGGTCATGGGTAGCCATAGTGAGGATCATAGTACAAGAAGAGAAGAGGTTTGGAGATCTTTTGGAGATGATAGTTCTTCTGAGGAAGAGAGGGATAGAGCTATTTTTGCTAGAGAGATAAGTCTTGAATTACATCATGGAGAAGTGTCGGAAGAAATTAGAGCTTTGAACCAACTTAGTGATGTGGTCCCACAAATTGTTCAACTTGAGCCCATCACTGAAACAAACAACTCTGAGACTGATTTAGATCAAATAAGAAGGGGTGAGCGTATACCTAGGACGGTTAATGAATGGATTGCATTGGTTGATCATAATATGGAAAGGGAAAGGCAAGGGATTGATCACATTATTCCTTGGACAAACCATACTGAGGGAACACATCCTTCCCCTGTTGTGGGGAGTGATGAAGAACCAAATGAATATCATTTTTCTGATGTTCCAGATCATTTATCTCATATGTCCCTGGAAGATGGTGTGTTGAGGCAAGTAAATGACAACTCTATGAGTTGGCAAGAACATGCTTTGATACATGATGCTCCTGGAGGGGAGTTCTCTTTGAACAACCTAGCTATTTTTCAAGAGGAGCCTCGTGCCAACATAGCAACTAATGAAGATGAGTTATCTTTACGTTATCCATTACTTAGGGACATCCCTAGTTTTCTTTTTCCCCATGACTCACCTATTAGTGAAGAGAGTACGCACTCTATTGATGCATCTCACATTCCTACTCCTTCACCAACATCTTTGAACGCGGGAGCTCAGAATGCTTTTAGCACGGTTTTGAGTCATTCGTCACTTCCCACCAAGCACCTAGTAATTTTAGAAGATATGGTTGTTCCCATCCGAACTGGAGAAGGTAGTAGTAGGAGCATTGAAAACCAAAACATACCATCTCCATTGGAAGATGAGGAAGAAGACGTTGTCATCAGATACTTTTGGACTGTAGGAGAAACTCCCAAGTATATCATTCACCCACAGAGTGAGGAACCAAGAGATGAACATCCAAGGAGAAGAATGATTCAGGAAGTCCTTATTGGTAGGGTAGCCATTCCTTTAGAAGGTGGACCTCCCAGGTTTGATGCAATTCCTCCTAATAGGAACTCGAGGATAGTCACACCTCAACCTCAATGCAACACTGATATCCATCCCATCCCGATTCGAAATGTTGAAACCATCCCTGAGTCTGTGAACCGCCATAAATTTTCAAGTGGTGATAGGGTCGTTGTGCCTAGTGATTTATTTTACATACAATCTAGGGGATCTGGCGATATTTGGGTTGGACCGCTCACAGTTGAGCGTTGTATTGATGATATGTGTTTCCTCACTACTGGGACTGGGCAGCAGATCATGCTACCTATCAATCAGAGAGAGTTAAGGGATTATATCCCTAACTTGACTTAAGTTACGACTTCTCTTGCCTGTTTAGAGTAGGTAGGTCTTCGAATAAGCTCAGTTGAGCGGTAGGATTTGAGTGCCTTTTGCTTTTTCTGAGTGTTGAGTATTGCGAGCCTTTTTGTCCTTCTTTTGAATGCTTTTCCTTTGCTAAGTTTCCTGAGTGAGTTGAGTTTGCTCCTTTCTAAGCATTTTCTCATCTCCTGCATTCAAAATAATAAAATGAAAATATGTTTGAGTTAGTACTTTCATTCACATGCATTTTAATTTATGCTTTAGATTAGAATTCCATTTATGCAGTTTATTTTATTTTATTTTTATCCCATACATGCTTCACGTGGTAGTTTGCTTCCCTTGTGTGTAGAAATAGGTACAAATAAAGATGAAAGCAAAACTATTGAGTGTTGGATTGAAGATTGATGCAGTTTGTGTTGGGGACCAGAGATTCTGAGGTTCTCAAGCACTCTCTCCTTTAGAGCACTTGTCCCAACTGGAGCCAGATGTTATCACATCCATAGTAGCTGGGCTACCATGGTTGCAGAGCAGATATCTGCACATTTTTTAGCTTTGCCTTTACACGTATTTAGTGAGATCAGCTATGATGAGCAGTGTTATTTGTGATCACTCACACATCATAACATCCTTATATCAAACATACAGTAGACCTTATGCCAAGGCTGAGCCTTAAGACCTCAGATTTGATGACCGAGATGACCTTTTATTCCATACAGGTACAATGCAGTATTCAGAGTTTCAGCATCAGTGTTCTCAGTGGTTACAGTTGGTCCAGATAGAGGTATATGACCCAGGAAGTATATGATGTGCATTGGTTTTATTATCTTGTTGTTTTAGTAATTTTGATAGCTTGACTTGGCATATCGTGATTATGATCTGGCAGTATATATATATATGTTAAAATGAAATTGGTTGCTATGGATTATATACGATTGTATTACTTGCACTTGGAAGCTCTTGTAGTATACTCGTTGGTTTTACCCTCTTTGGAGTGTGGACATGATCATTCCCACCTTTTACGGTTTGCTAGCTTAGGCACCACTTTCACTTTCTCCATCCATCCATTACCTCCCCTATCTTTTGGTTTCTACCCTGACTTACACCTCAACCTGTGATATATAGGACCTCCCCACTTTTGCCTCTGTGTTGGATAGCATCCATGTTAAATTTGTCTCTCGGCTCTAAGTTGGCAACAAAACTTACCTTTGGTGAGTTGGATTGTATACCTTGATCTCTCTAGTCGGTTGCCCCGATGTTTGATCTTGATTGTGGAAGTCCCCATAGTTGCTTGAGTTGTGTTGGCTAAAACCTGAAGCAAATTGTACTACCTTTGGAAACTATTGATATATATCTTTTGTAAAGCCCAATGAAAAGGGTTGTGAAATGAAATGCAATGAAATGTAAATACACCCCGGATGAAAGTTGTGATTAGTTGTGCTTCTAAGCACATGCAAACTCCCAGAGGGGTCCTAAAGGCCTAAAAAGCAATGGATAAATGTATGCTAAATCTAAAGCTTGTTGGCCAAAGAAATGATATGAAATGAAACGAAAGGTCCAAATAAAGCAGTGGTTAACTACATGCTAAATCTAAAGACTGCTGACCTTAAATGAAATTTTCCTCATTGAGCCTGCAGGTTATGATGTGAGATGGAGCAAGGGACAGCTAATTCTAAGTGTCCCCTAGAACCTCAAGTTACGGTTAGCCGGGCACCTAGTTCACGGCGGTTCTAGTAGTAGACATTTTGCCAAAGTTGAATAAACACCTCTCTAAACAACTTACCCATTTGTGAGACACCGCCATTCCTTGTGTATTCTTTGTCCAACACATGCTTAAGTGTGTAATACCATTTCCTTTATCCAAAGTATCACAGTGTTGAGTTAGTCAAGTCCTCTCCCTTAGCCTAGCCTTGTATGCTTAGCCTTCACCCTATGCTAGCAAAGTGATCATGTCTACAAAATGAGTATATTCCTGAGGTTCTTTTGTAAGAAAACTATTATTCAACTTGATGATTTATTGTAATTAAATGCTAACTGCCAGTGAAATGATGCTTAATGCTTTAAGTCTTACTATGAGGATGATTAAAAGAGTTGGTATTAACCTTTTGCACTTGCAACAGTAGGCTCTCCTAGCCTGGGTCATATTTTGATCAGTTTTGACCTGGTCAAACCTAATTTGACCAAGTCAACCTTGGGATCTGTGATGAGTTGGGCCAGTGATACTATTAGATGATGATCTAGGGTCCTTGATGCACCTTATTGTGGTTCCATACACTGGACACAGGTTTCAGATGATAGGCGATGCATTTTTTATTGATTATTATTATCTCTAGATCATTATATTATTATTGTCCAGGTATGGTGGATGCTATAGATGGTCTTACAGGATGCCACAGGGTGTATGAGTACTCATCCTTCGTAGATTTTGGGTCTTCTAGATCCATTGGGACTCTCTGTTTACAATTTCATGCACTTTCAGGATGATGTGAGCATTTTCCCACCAGTTGTCCAGTTTGGCCATGCTGAGTTCGCCTGTCCAGCAGATGATTGAAGGCAAGTCGTTGCCTAGGGAGCTACAGAGGAAGGGGGTGGTCCAACCACTTGTTATTACCATATTACCCCCCTTCTGAACATGATGGTACAGTCAGATTTTGTGCCCAGGCGCCAAGCAATTGTTTTCAGGCAGTTTGATGGATTTTCAGGTGGGATAAAAATGGAATAAAAAGGTCATCAAAGAAATCGATTTGGGCAATTGAGGCAAGGTTTTGGCATGAGGTCTGCTCAGAGGTCATCTATGGTGTATCCCATGTTAATTTTTTAGTGCAGTTGCGAAACCCATTCTCATAGAGGATGGTACGCTAGTCAGTTAACTAGGGTTCCTGGTCATGGTAAGACCCTAGAAGGTACCCTAAGGCCCCCAGTTGTCTCCTGGGTTTCTTGGTCGGGGACCAAGTAAGTTGATGCCATGGAAAAGTCCCTAGTATGTGGCTAGGGCCCCTATTTGTCTCTAGGGTATTCTGGTCTGGGACGAGACAGTTTCATGGTCACGAAGACTAGACGGGTTGAGACAGAGACATCCTGGTCTAGGACTAGGCAGATTCTTGGTCATAAGGACCAAGTAGGTCCTGCAGGTGGTTTCAGCCTAGGGCTGAGAGCCATTCCTTGAAAATGGAGGTTCTTGGTCAATTACCAAGATGATGATGTGTGATGTCCTCTTCTCCTAGGTCTTCGAGATGGTTGAGTTAGATGGTCTTCTCAAGGGATTGGCCACCCCTTGATGGAGCCACTAACATTTGACCTTAGGAGCAATCTAGAGAACCACATCATCACATCATCCATGTGGACCCTTCCTTATACAATGATGGTGAACTTTCAGGTTATCTGGAACACTTGTACATTTGAGAGAGAGATGATTGGTTGTGCCCCACCTTGATTTATTGACATTTGGTCCTTACACCTTGTTGATTATTTGTCTTGTGGTACCTTGTCTTTGACTTATGGTTAATAGGGTCTTTTACCTACCTTGAGTTATCTTTTGGTTTGTACCACCTTTGATGTTTTTGGTCTTATGGGTACTATGGTTGTTTGACCACGTTTTGTGGTTTACCCTTGGTCCTAGGGTTCATGGGTTATTGACCCATTCATATCTTATGTTGGACCATGTGTTGGTCGGTGGTCCTAGTACCCACCTAATGTTATTCTAATTTAATTGGTACCCACTTTTCTTTTCTTTTATGGTACCATTCTGATGGGTTATTGTAACCTCACTTATTTATATGACCCTTGTTTATATTTTATTCTTTTTTTTTTCTTTTTTTTTGTTCTTTTTTTTTTCTTTTTATTTTTTTTTTATTCTATTTATTTTTTATTTTTTATTTTTTACTTTTTAGTTTTTTTTTTATCTTTTATTATTTGGTACCTTCCTAATTTAATGGGACCCTAACTTGTGTAAAGGTTTATTTTATTTGACCCTTCTAGAAGATCTTAATCCTATTTATTGAAGACTTCTCTTTTGCTTTTTTTTTAATAAGACAACTTTAGCTCTGCTCCTTCCTGTGCTTGACGTCAAGGGCATCTCAGCTGCTCCTTTCTGAAGCTGAAGGCCGCTACACCTGCTGATCAAGTTCATATCTGTTTTTCTGGATGATTTTTATGTTTTGATTGCATCCAGGGTTTGACATATATTTTTTGATCTGTCTAGACTTACCTAGCCGTCTGCTGTTCTGAGGATCGGTCTACTGTTTGGGGTCTTCCCATGCTCCAATCTGCTATTTGTAAAGTTCGGTCTGCTGTCCGGTTTGCTAACTAGGGTCTGCCTGGGTTCCGATCTATCCTATGCTTGTTTGTTGAGTTAGACGTGGCCCTAGTTCACCTCTGAAGCTCAGCCAAGATACTTTATTTTTTTGTTGTCTTGTTTCTGCCTGCTGATTATTGGTTAAGGCCATGAGGCCTTAGGGTCTGATGAAAGTCTAAAAGTGTAAATCTGTGGAGACGGTAAGGCCTTGGAGGTTTGTCCTATTTTTTGTTTCATGTATATCTGTGGAAGCCATAAGAGTAAGAGGACTTATCTAGAGTGATCAGACTGTACTTATTATGCTGAGTCTTGTTCTTTTACTATACTGAGACTTGACTTGATTTTTATGTCCGGTTGAGGTTATAATCTTGTTAGGGTCCATATTTTATTGTGCCTATATTTTTGGACTTATATCATACTGTGATTTGACTGAGGTTGTGTTTATGTTTTTGACTGTAATTGACCACTCCTGATTGACAGTACCTCAGCCCAGTCATCTCTCTCTCTCAGGTTTGTACTAACCCTTTAATAGGGTCAATTGGTTCCTAGTGTTGACTGGCCTCTGAGAGGCAGTCTTTTCTGAAAGTAACTTTTCTAAGTATATTACAGGAAAAGTTCCATACCCAGGTAAGTATCTTCACCTATCTCTTTTATTGCTAATTAAACAAGTTTATTATTTTATTATTGATTACATGTTACTGAAGATTACTTTAACACGGTGACCAAATTGGTAGTGTTAAAGGTGTGAAATCGAAAGAGATGAAAATTATGTTTTTTGTTAGAGTTACTGCTGTACTCTTTCATCTGTATTACTAGTTGTTAAATGTTAAAAGTGATTTTGCATTAAAGTACATTGATTGTTTATTTTCTGCATTAACATCCCACTCCTTCCAGATCAATTTTTCAGCATTCAGTGGGGTCCACACAGTCACCTGGTTGTTTTTTGATGCATTCTTCTCTCAAATGAGGGGGGCAGGATTTGATCATTTATTCACTTGGACATGTCATTGAGTCATATGTTATTTTATTGTGCCATGGGGTGATGCTAGTGAAGGAAAGTAATGCCTCCTAGCCCCACCATGTGCTCTTAGTCACTTGTCCTAGTCATCTTATGTGGCACACTTGTATTTTAGTCATCTTTATGTGGTGCGCACCCCTCCTAGTGCGCACCCCCCTCATGTGAGTGATCCATGTTATATTGTACCGGCTCATCTTAGCCGTTGATTGTATTATTTTATCTTTTGATCTCCACCACTTATTTTGAAAAGTGGTTTAGGGTTTTGGTCTCCCTCACCCTATTTAAGGAACAGACTCCCTATTGTAAAGGCACCTTTGGAGCTCTGGAAACTTGGAATAAAAATATTATTTTTGTGGATCTACTTCTTTAGACTTGATGGATGTCTTTGCAACTTGAATATACAACTCTTTCTCTGTATATCATTGTGGATCTATCTATCCAAACATTTTCTCTACAGGGGGGCGTGTGGGTTGAAGAGGAGGACGTTTCAAGGGGACGCTATTGTGGGGAAACCCCATATCTTACCTTTGATCTTCTTTTTGTCTGAGGGAGTATCATTATTGTATCTTAGTGACATAGTTGATGCTTTATTTTTCATCTCTTCATCCTTATAGTCATTTTCATGCCAGAATGATTCTTACTTAGATCTTTTCTTGCGGGAGGAGGGCGCACGTGTGACCTTGGAGGGCTAGCGATTTCACTTGGGTGGCTTGGATCTCACTCTTGATTAACATACAAGGGAAAGTTATCACTTTGCAAAGTAGCCTCAAGCTCTAGAGGTAAGATCTACAAGGTTAGTATCTTGTTTCATGCATTTTCATCCATTGGTCTCTCAAACCCTAAAAGTCAAGATGCTTGCATTATTTATTTTTTAGATCCATGGATATCTAGCAATCACTTGGGCTTAACAATTAACCCACCTTAATATTAATCTTAACATTTCCGATCTAAAGTTTGGTGGACATCCGACTCCATTTTCCCCCCGATCTAAGGCACTGGGCCTCTCCAAGGGAGGTCGCACTTGTTGGGTAGGTGGCCATTTGCTAGATATCATTTGTAGGTATTGCTCTTTTCCTCTCAAATCCATAGATCCATATTATAGCAAACCCCCTAGTGCCAATTCATCTGAAATTTTACCTTGTGAGCCCCATTTGGACCATTTTCCATATTTTAAGGGTGGGCCCTGTTACCAACTTATTTGTACCATAGTTGGATTATCTGAAGAGCCGCCAGTTTATTGAACATGATTCATGTTCATCATCAGCATTCAGAAGTTCAGAAGTCAATTTCAGGGCAATTTTGCCAACTGCATGTTCATACCCCCATGGGGAATTTGGAAAAAGTTGGTCTAAACGGGGTCCTTTTATAAAAGACTCGGCTATCCGTAGGTTTAGCCATTTGGGGGGTACTCTAGAGTGTTTTTTCCTTAAAAATTATGCGCTACTCATCAGTGGCGTATAATCCCTGAGTTTTTTCACTCAAACCTCCAAAGCTGGAGTATTTCCCATGATGGTCAAAACCTAAGGTGGTTATTAGAGTCTTGTGTCTAGGATTTCTTACGTGTTAGCCATCTCGATTGAGTCGTATGAACATGCACTAGGTCCCCTAGGAGTTTCGTTGGATTCCGATAAGAATAAATTTTTTCATAAATTAGACCATTTTTAATGGTTTAATTAAAAAATTTCAAAAAGTGATAAAAGCCTCATCCGGAGGCGAAATTGAGCGTGGGGAGGTTCGTTTTGACGCACAGAGCATCCTCTTTACCCTAGCACCCTCGCTTGTCAGTTACCGGGCAGTTACGTCACCCCAGGAGCAGTTTTGGCCAAAAATGCATCATTTTGGCTAAAAAAATGACAAAAGCACAAAGGACAAAAAATTAAAAAGTGACTAAATAAACTATGGAAAAGCATGGAGTACATTTTTGTAAAGTGTACCATCACATTAAGTGATGTGTCACATAATTTCAAAAGTCAAAGTTTGATTTTTTGATAAAGTCGAATTTGTTTCACGTGGGCCTCCTTCACGAGTGGGAATCCTTGCCATGCTTAAGATTCGAATTAGAAAGGGTGGCTATGTGGTTTAGTAAGGTATACGAATACATTTATGTGATAAATCACATGTTACAAAATCAAAGGTTGATTTTAATTAAAGGAAAAGCGTGGCATCCCCCACGTGGGCAGCCTTCACGCGTGAGAGCTCGTGCATGGGCGAGTGCTCCAACTCTAATATGGTGGGCGAATACATATACCAAGACTCATTTCTTATTAAATCAAAGGTCAAAAGTCGGATTCTTAAAATTAATGCACCCTCCTCCCTTCACGTGGGCTGCATTCCATAGCTCACGGATTGGTATATTTCACGGGTGTAGTGGGCGTTGTATTCCAAGTTGAGAGCATTGAAATCAAAGGAAGATGGGCGCCTTTGCTTAGTTGGAAGGCCACATCACCAATCATACCTACCACAACTCGAGTCTACACTCCAAGTCCTTGGATTGATTGAAACTCGACTTCTCTTTGATTGGAATCGGATCCTCTCTTTGCCAAGTTCGATTAGGGTATTGGCACTTAGCTTTTGTATAAATAAGAGGCTTTTTGGCTCTCATAGGATGGATTTTTGTGCGCAAAAACTCTGGCAAATTATTGTAATACCTCTCATGTGGAATAAGATTTAAGGCTTTGGAGACTCATCTTGTGTTATTTGGATTTATGCTTGTGGAATGAGGTGATATTGTTTCATACTTTCACTTTGTCTATTTAAATATTGATAAATTGGTTCATGCTTGGGAGGGCTTTATTCAAGCACATAAGTCAAATATTTGTAGATTCAATTTATTTGAATATTCATTCTCTTTAGAGATCTAAGAGTACATGCATGTTACTAGTTTGTATTTCATGTCTTTTGATCTCCATTGATGGATAATACATGACTAATTTTCTATCTTGTTAGCATTTGATTGTTTATGTTGCAGATCTTCTCATCCATTTCGAGTAAGCTTGTGGAGCTAGTTTGCATCCCCTCTTCTCGAAGCTAGGGAAAAGATCCAAATCAAGCATCAAGTGGACTCCAACTTTCTTTCAAAATTTTCAAAAAAGGAGCTAAGTATCGCACTTTAATTCATCTCTCAATTTTAAAGAAACATCTTGGTTACTTGGTCCTAAGAGCTGTCCTCTTCTAGCTCCCCCTCTCTTGTTTGCTCCTTGTTTCTTTTGCCTTGAATTGCTAGTCTTTTCCTCCAATCCATAGCTCCCCTTTTTTCATCCCAGTCTCGTCCTACTTCTCCATCCCATTCTCTTACCTTTTGGACTGTCCCATCATTGTCATAACTGTTCACTTCCTACGGCTGCCCTTTTTCACTTCTTCTTGGCTGCCCACTGTCCAAACAGTGGACTGTCCATTACCCTTCTTGTTGGCTGCCCATTACCCATCTTTGGCTGCCCTTTACTACTGCTTTTTTGCAGCGTCTTTGTTGACTGTCCATTTGCCTTTCTCACCACTGTTAGCAGTCCATTGTTAACACCTTGCAGCACTGTCCATTGTCCCTTTTGTCCATCCTCCAAAGCCCTAAAAAGAAAATCACAACAAACAGTAAAAAGCGTTAAGCTTGTAAAGGTTAGTGTTAATGTTTATGCTTTCTACTTCATGCATTGTTAGAACTTAGTTGGTTTTGGACATTCCTTTTCATGCTTTGCATTTGTTCGTTAGGGATTCTAGATCTCACTTTTGCTTTTGTTTTATCAAGATTTATTTTATTTCTATTTTATCATGCCTTGCATTTCAATAGTTAAATCTTGCATTTAAGTCATTGCTAGTATTCTTGCATCTTGGATCTCATAGTAGTTAGACTTGCATTGTCTTTTGGGGATTTTTCTAGTTCACACTTAGTCTAGATCTCATCTTCCTAGTTAGCTTGTATTTCATTCCTTAGTCTTAAATCTATTTTAAAGCTTGTAGTTTCCGTTTTTTAATCTCTTTTAAATTGAAAAGCTTGCATTGGAAAAAGTCTTGAGCATATAGGGTAGTAAAGTTTTGCATTTAGTTTACAACTGGTTGCATTTTTCTTCTCATACAAAGATAGAATTTTTTTTTTATATAAAATATTTCAAAAGTTTCATGATCTAAGTTTCATTCCTAGTATTTTTTAGACTAAGTGTGTTCGCTGGTCCGTTTTACTATCTTAGGTTTTTTCACATTAAAAGATCTTGTTTTCCATGTCTTAGATCTCATTTTTAATACTAGACTTAGTGATTTTCATTTTTATTTGATTTCTTGCTAATGCTAAGGGGTGCTTGAAGTTGATTTTTGTTGTAGGTGCTTGAAGTTGATTTTTGTGTAGGTTCTTAAAAGAAAAAGAAAAACAAGAAGAAGAGGAGAAATAGACCAAAAGGAAGATCTAAGACCAAGGGGAAGACAAAGCTAAGATTGCAAAACCAAGAAGATGTCAACCATGAAGACTCAAAGCTCACTCTCCTTTTTGTAAAAAAAAAGCTCTTAAAGAAGCTTCATAGTATTTTTCTAGTTATTTGCTTCAAAGTCCTTTAAGGGTTAAATTCCCAAGGCACTTGTATAAAACTAATAAAATTTTCAAGTGGAGGAGGCCTCCACTTTTTTGGCTTCCTTCCCCATTTGGGGAAAAGTGTTGTGATTGGTTAAATTAGATCTCCCATTTTCCGTTTTAGAGTAATCTTTATTTTTCATACTCTCTTCCAAGTTTTGACTTGAGGTAGTATCCTTGAGATTCCATCTCAAGGGCAGGACCACATAACCTTGTGGTTACTCCTCTCTCCCCGTTAGTTGCCTTGGTCGAAATCTCAGCTAGTTGGGAAGTTCTCAAGTGCTAGCGGTTCTTAGTGGTTGACCTTGTTCGGAGGAAGACCCCACCTTAGATTAAACTTGTTGGTAGAACACTAAGTCTTTTCTTTTATTTCGCAAGTAGCATGCTAGTTGTGTTTTGCATCATTTGAGCTATCACATGTTTTAATTTTGCAAAGCTTCATTTTTGTTTCTTCACAACTGCTTTATCTCTTGCAATAAAATAAGCAAAGCCTCTTGAACTTGGCCAAATCCAAGTCAAGAGCACTCTCTGTCGGAGAGCATTATAGATTTGCATTTTCCCTTGCATTAGGCATTTTAGAGTAGAAAGTCTCTTGAACTGTGGTCTTAAGACTAAATCAAGAGCGCTCTCTGTCGGAGGGTTGAACAAGTACTCTTAATAATGAAAATGCTTCAACTCATTTTCCCCCTTAATTAATTTACTTTGGTCGTTTGTCCAACACCCATATGCTCTGCCAACCTGCAAAGGTTGGGCTAGTACTCAGAAAGGTGAAGGACTTGCTAAACTTAAAAGTGATAACATAATTAAAACTTTACCCAAAACCAAAACCATCATCAAATCACTGAGGTTGCTTCCTAAAACAGGTGGTGCCGGGAATCCACTGTCAGACTCGAGGGCGGTCAAGCCGTAAGTACACTTGTCCTCTTTGCAATCTGGGTGCTCTTGACATATCATCTAAGAGGTTGCCAGTATTTGTTCATGGTTAAGGTTCTACTCTTTTGATATCCTTGGTTTTAGCCTTAATAATCAAAGACCATTAAAATATTCAATTTACCAAGATAATTTTCATAACGATCTCACGAACAGCATTCTTTCAAGACCCACACATTCAGCATCACAATCTTTGTTTTTATTTGACTCCATAAGGCACTGGTTACTTCAAAGTTTATTTCTCAATCAGGACCATTTGTCCTTGTGCGTATTTCATATTGTGAGTGCTTTTATCTGATTATAAGTCTTGAAACATACTGTTAATCTTGTTATCTTATTTAGCAACGTGGATTGCATCATTATCTTGTGTTGTCATATCTTTTAATTTGGTCTCATCACATAATAAACTCCTAAACAACACCCATCCGCATCATTCACACTTAAAACCTAAAAAACACAAGAGCCTTTGTGAAACTCTTTGTAGGGACTACCCCCCTTGGCTTCATTAGGAGTTAGCCTAAACGGAGGAGCTGGGATTCAGGTGACAGTACCTGGCTCATTGCTTGCCCCCAAGGCCACACCTCTCCCCCACTTTCCAGTGAGGGAGACAGCTTTCGAAAGATTTCTGCTGCTGGTGTGCAGTTTGGCGGACAACAGGCCCCACTTGGGTACTTTTACTTGGCATTAGATCTATCTAGATCTACTACTCATAACCTATAAGTGGCCTTATCTTTTGTTGGTTGAACAATTTGTCCTTCCTTAAGCCTCTTCAATCAAGCCCTAACTCTGTGGGTCCACTTATATATCATAGATCTAGATCTAATCCTTTCTTGATCTTCTCTTTTATCACCATCACATTTCCCTAGGAGGTCTTGATTGGGTTCGCTAGCCTTCATTGGATAACCTAGGGTCTCCCCCGTTGGTCTTGCTTAGGCCTGACCTAAGGTGAAGAGTGCCTTGGTTAACGTGACACCCAATTGCATTAGGAACCATGGCATCTCGTAGGTCACCTCTTTAGTTGTCTAACACCTCTACCATCCTGGATAGGATAACCTTTAGGGACAACTACAAGTTGTGTGATAACAAGGCCAAAGAAAAATGGACGCGAATTAAGATTGCAGGTCAAAGGACAATGGACGCAAACTACAAAACTGAAATCCCTAACAACGTTATTCAGGAATTCTAACTTGTACATAAGTTAAAGCATGTTATAAATTTAACACATTTTAAATAATAGATTTAAAATAATTTAAATTATAAAGTTAACATAATAATAAAATTAAAATTGGATCATTTATTCGATGTATATTATAAATTAACATAAGTTGCCTTTATAAAAGGCAGTGTTCCACGAGGACGCGTTTCCCGTGTTTCCTGCATCCTGGCGTCTCGGGGACTCCTGACGAAACGTTTCCCCCCACCCATGCCCTTGAAAATATTTTGTTTTAATGTTTTTCCATTATTTTCGCATTTTACAATCCCTACTTAAAAAATAAATCAATATATTTAGTATTTACAATGCACCATCATGAATATACGTCAAATGAAATATTATTTTTGGTAATTTATTTTATTTTTATAATTTTAGGGACATCCCCCCGTCCCCCTGAATTTCCCTAAAATTTGGGGGTGGTCTCCACACGTCACGAATGTGCGTTTCCCCGCTCCCGCGTCCCCCCTTCCCAGAAACTTGGGGGAACATTGATAAAAGGATTATAAATTTATCACTGTAATTTATAGTTATAAAGATATATAAAGTATAAAATTATTTAAAATATATATAAAGTTATAAATAGTTTAAGATTAAGGTTTAAGATCATTTATGAAATTATCTAATGAATTTCTGCATAAAATGTGGTTTTATAACTTATATGGATTAGAAATGTCATTAGTATATTTTTTGTGCACAAAATTTACTATATTTTGAATTTCTTTTTTATTTGCTGAGTTTTTCCCGAGTCTTATCCGAGTCGCCAAGTCTGCCAAGTCCCAAGCCAGCCGAGTATTTGCCAAGTCCGAGTCTGACAACATTGCTTCAAACCCCTTAGCATCCCTCACAGTGTGCCATATTCAAGCCCTTGTTAATTCCCTTAGGCACATTGTTTCTTAGAAATCGGTCAAACAAGTACTGTGGGAAAGCTGGTATCTTCTGGCAAGTACCCGGAAAAGCTTGGCTGGGGTCACCTCCAGTGGTTAGTCCAGGTTTACACAGGTGGGCTTGGAAAACCTAAAGAGAGAGAACTTTACCTGTGTGACACTTTGGGGTATTGAGCTGAGGTTTTGCCAGTTTAGCAACCAATTAATCCTTGCAATTCCAAGGCTACTAGGTTGTGCAACAACAGTACTCCTGTTGAGTCAAAACTGAAAAACATACCTCAAACTAAATTGGGCCTAAATCACGGAAAATTCTCTTATATGGTTTAATTATTCTCAGGATGCTTAAATAGGGACAATAGACAATAAACAAGAATATTATCTAACTTTGGTATTTTCCATAGATAAAGGCATGCAAATACATGCCTAACAACTACAAAGACCAGCAATCACATGTCATTAGTTTAGCAAATCATTTTCTAAATGAACAGTTGTTTAGGAATATTAACCTTATCAACCATGACACAAACTGCTGAAAATGAATCTTTGGGTATGGAATGATGCTCCATCACAGCTTCAAGAACCTGAAAAGAGAAAACATATGTATCAATACCATTTCATTAGAGGTTTTATAAAAAAATCATGATTTCTGTCATTTGAGTTTTTTATTTGCACTTGTTCAGTATATTGGGGCAGGATATTAAGGGGAGAAACCTTATATGGGCCATTAAGAGGAACCCACTAGAGCAACTCTAATTGAAAGTGAAAAATAAAAGACAAACTAGGAAGGACTACAATGTCTGAAAAACTTTCTTGGAGTAAAACTACTTGAAATAGTTTACTCTTGATACAATAGAGATAGAACTGCAAATTATGATGATCAAAATAGCAACCAACAATAATTGGTTGGAAAAAGGAAGAAGTCAACAAGTGGAAAAAAAGGGATGGTTCTATGCAGAGTTTCTGGGACTAACTGACACTCTAAAGGAGTTAATCTAAAGAAAATCCCAATGGCAATAGAAATGGTGTAATTTGTCAACGACTCAACGTGAACTCTGATTTCTAGCTTTACTTGGAACCATGCACCTGCATCTGATATCTGACTCAAACATTCTATACTGTTGAACCTCTTCATTCATTTATAACATGGCAGAATACTTTACAAACAAATTCTATTATCATCATTTCCAGAGCATCAACAACAATGTGTTAAAAAAAAACAAGAAACAAGATGAGAACAAGAAGCTTATTTCAAATCTTTCATTGGTCATACATATAAGTAACAAAATCTAAAATTAATTGAAGTATGAATGCTTCTTGGCCTAAAGGGGACCAACATTACCAATCTTAGTCAAGACGAGGTGTTCAACATCCTTTCTCAATAAGATAGAAGATTTTCCACAGAAGATAGGCAAGAAGGCCATAGAATAACAACAGACAGTTAATAATGAATATAGATTATACATCCAACACAGAAGTTAATAGACTAAACATATACAGGAAATAGGCCACAGATATATCTCACTAACAACAAATGCAGAAATTGTAGGAATAAACCAAGAATGGAGTTCAGTATCTCCTTTCTACCAGAGCTAAACCATAGAAAAGCTCTCTTGCAAGTCATAGCTGAGGCTACAACTTAGTCCAAAGCCATGTGCTGAGGAACAAGAGCTGTATACTTGCAATTTCGGACTGTTAACCCCCATTTTGCATGGGCGTCAACATGTGAATTTTTTCACATATTTAGCAGGGGTGACAGGTTGGTGGAGCTGATTTATGCCTTGGGTTCCTTGACAATGTTTGGTTAGATGGATCTTCATGATGTGCTATAGGATGTGGCTTTGATGATGATGATTTGGCTGATGATGTACTTTCATATGGGCAGTGTTAAGTGTTAACCCCCATTTTGCATGGGTATCCAAGGGTAATTTTTGTGACGATCTTCAGTAGGGTTGACGTTGTTCATGTCTTGATTGATCATGGCGGTGCTTGGTGATTTACTTGCATGGATGACCTAGTGGCAGGCTTGTGAGAATAAAATGATCATGCCCTAGCCATGAATCTCCAGACCTGGGCACATTTTGGTCATAATTGCAGCATACAGTGGATAAAGGATGAGGTTGGTAAGCATTGTAGACAGCCTGGGCATGATCAAGCAAATCTGGGCACACCTTGACTTGTTTCAGCCTTTGCTTAACCTTCAAATAGTCAATATTATCACTTCTGGGCATGCTTTGTGCCTTAAAACAGCAGGGCATCCTTATCATTTCGAAGTCTGGGCAGTGTTATGTATGAACAGCCTCATAACAGCAGACCTGGGCACAAATCTTAGTGGTTCTGTGCAAGAAACAGTCTAAATAAGCAATTCTGGGTATATAAAAGGACAGTAAACAGCATGAAAAAAGCGTTTCTGAGCAGTTTGTATGAAGTCCGAGCATCATAACAGCAGTAGAAAGAAATTTATCAAATGAAGGGCGAATCTGAGCATGTAGCAGCCTGATTTAAGCTTCAAAACGGCAGCAACAGCCCTAGTTGCATAGCACTTTCCAGATGTTAAATCAGTGAACAAGGATGTGTTGGAACAACCACTTCATTTGGAGGGTTCCATGTCATGTTGAGGAGCAATCCACCCTGGAAAGTATCTAAATCATGAAGATCATTCAGCCTGAGAAGGTTTGATACCTTTTCTGCACTTGGAGAACTTGCTTCTTGAGGTATCTTCTATCACAGCCTTGGTATGGATCAGAGGATTGGTGGATTAATGAAGCAGTAGGGTCATTTCTTGAGCGTCCCAAAAATTTGTATAAGGAAAATTCATGAGCCGCACTTCATCTTTGGAGAGGTTTTGTGCCCAGAAGCATTTTTTATAACTCAAAACTACATGACAGCTAGGTCTACTGTGCCTTATCTCCAGCCAAGAAATCTTCCTGTAGCATTTGAACATTTGATCTATCTGTTCAGTGTAGGGTTGGTTTGGAGCATGTTTAAAGGCACTTTCCAGGTTTTAAACGGACCAGAACAAAGGGAAACAGTACTTATATCGCACAGGACTCTCCAAACCAGCAATCTGCGGCTTGTACCTGTCCATGAAAACTCAAGAAAAAAAATAAAAGGTTTCATTCTATAGTGTGAAACGACCCGTTTAGAGAAGGCTTTGAAGTACTTTCTTTTGAAAGAATCTTCACCATTGGAAAATCTCATATACTCTTCTCATACCTTTGGGGCTGGAGGGTTCACATTAGAGGAGTGTTTGCACCCATTTGTTGGAACAGTCAACCTGATGAGGTTTGTTGAGCCATGCCTGGAGGGTAGCGACCACCTTTGAGTATGCTTCTATGCATTATGGAGGTTGCTTCTGGCTGTCTTGGGAAGTTTACTGAAGAAAGTCACCTTTTAGGGTTTCTATGCCACAATTGGAGGACAGTTTGCACTAAGGGCTGAGGTCAAACATTAGACTGTTACTCAACAAATTCCCCAAAAGAGCATGAAAAGAGAATAAATAGAACAGAAAGAGTAATCCACACCTTAATAATGAAGAAAAGAGATGAATAGCAAGTCTCTTCGAGGGGGCAACCTGTTGATGTAATTGTAACTTCAGAAGATATTCACTTATATTTTATATTGTTATTATTATTGTATTTTATTTGTACCTCCCACGGAGATGTTTATTCCTCCGATCGGAAATGTATTTATTACATTTGGTCATGTAAAGTCATTGAGGTAAATCCTCCATTGTAAGTCGGGGCAATAGATCCCCCTAGAGTCAAATGTATTAGGGTTATTGAGTCCCCTAGAGAAGTCGGCCCAGTCAGGTTTAGCTGGGGCCGACCTAGCTAGTGGAAAGGTCAAGTGAAAGTAAAGTATAAATACAGAGTTGGGCTCTCTCATTTGAACACACACTCACTCACTCAAGTTCGCATTAGTGAGAGAGAGAAGACAAGTTCGCATAGGAGAAAAGAGAGAGAGCTGCAGAAGACTATCTTGTTTTGGGGTTTTCCATTTTGTGATATTGTATTGGTGATGATTCTATCTCTGAGGAAGTTGCGGGGTTTTCTCCTTTATGGTTTCCCCGAGGAAAATCTTTGTCTCTTGTGTTATGATGTGCAAGTTATTCTTTTAGTCAAGATCCTAGATAATATTGATTAGAAGTAGAAAAACTAACATGGTATCAGAGCTAACCTGAAAAGAAGACATTGTGCAGCTGCGGGAAGCTAGGGCTTCTAAGTTTGAGGTCTTCTCTCCACAGATAATTAAGAAAAGGAGGCTAGGCTAACTCGCCCTAGGAGGGCGCATCTTTCTGTCGAAGCAGAATCTGATTCCGAGAATTTTCATTTTTTGGCCCGTCACTGCTGCCGGAGTAAAACTAGGGCATCAGCTATTTTGGGATTTTGTTCACATATTTGGAGGAATGAGTACATTGGACAACTCGCCTTGAGGAGGCGCATCTTCCTATCCAATCAGAAGTTCCAAATTCCAAGTTTGGAAAATTAGGGTTTCTCTGACAAACCCTAGGCCAACCAGCTCCAGAACTAGTTTGGGCATCTAAAAGTGCTAAGACCTAAAAGCTTTGCTATTTCCATTTGAAGTTCTCATTCAATATGTCTCACCACACCAAGCTTGAGGATAAGCTTGAAGGAGCTGAGAACTTCCGAGCATGGAAGTATAGGATTGCTCTTGTCCTTGAAGAAAATGAATTGGACAAGTATGTAAATGAAGAGGTTCCAGCACCAGAGGGAGATGAGGCTAAAGCCTTACATAAGAAGAACTTGGTTAAGGCCAAGAGAATCATTGCAGATTCCATTAAGGATCATCTCATCCCACATGTGTCATCTTTGAAGACACCTAAGGAGATGTTTGATGCTTTGACAAAGCTATTTGAAGGGAAGAACATCAATCGGAAGATGACCTTGCGGAACCAGCTTAAGAATGTGAAGATTCAAAATGCAGAGACCATGCAGTCCTACTTCACAAGGGTCTCTCGGATCAAGGAGCAACTTGAAGTTGTTGGAGAAAAGGTAGAAGAAGGAGAGATGTGATGAACACCTTGAATGGTCTCCCAAGATCATGGGACTCATTCATTCAAGGGATATGTGCCAGAAAGAAGTTAATCACATTCAATAGGTTATGGGAAGAATGTTCACAAGAAGAAGCTCGACTTGTGGCTCGAGAAGAGAAGATGTGAGCAAATGATGATCAAGCTCTCACAGCACACGCCAGAAGAAATCATAACAAGAGGGAGCACCATCATCACAGTAAGAGGGAGAAACACCACCACCAAAATCAGAGGGAGAACTTTAGAAGATCCAGAAGAGATCTATCCAGCATTAGATGTTATACATGTGAGAAGGGACACTACTCCAGAGATTGTCCCAGAAACAGAGGCTCCAATAAGAAGAAGAACAAGAAAAGACACCATGCTCACACCGCAGAAGATGATGAACCTCCAAGGAAGAGAGCCAGAGAAGAAAGTGATGAAGAGTATGTCCTGATCTCAGCACTCACGGGCACTGTCACACATGGAAGTAATGATTGGCTTGTAGATAGTGGAGCTTCCAAGCATAAGACGGGATATAAAGAATCCTTCATAAATCTATCTGAACATGAATCACCTCACAAGGTGAAACTTGGGGATGATTACCAATACCCCATGAAAGGAAGTGGAGAAGCTTCATACAAGCTAGACTCTGGTTAATCTCTGAAGATGAAAGATGTCCTATATGTTCTAGGACTAAAGAAGAACCTTCTCTCCATATCAGCACTAGATGCTAAAGGCATGAGGGTTGCATTTGTTGATGGCCAAGTCCTAATGTGGCCAAAGGGTAAGACAATAGATGATGCAATTGTGATTGGAGAGCAAGAGGGAGGTTTGTACAAATTGAAGGGCCAACCTGAACAAGCCTTGGTTCATGACTCTATGGAGCCAAGTGAATTATGGCATAGAAGGCTTGCACATGTGCACTATAGAGCACTACCCATTGCAAGCAAAGCAGTTGAAGGACTTCCAGAAATCCAGTCAAAACATGAAGGCGTTTGAAAAAGATGTGCGAAGGGAAAGAATGTGAAGAAGACATTTCCAAGCAGTGAAAGCAAAGCGAAAGGAATATTGGAGATCATCCACTCTGATGTATGCAGTCCTATGTCATCCAATTCATTAAGTGGGTATCTATATTATGTTTCATTTATTGATGATTTTTCCCGTAAGGCTTGGATATACTTCTTGAAAAGTAAAGATGAAGTGTTCAGCAAGTTCAAGGAATTCAAAGCCTTGATCGAGAACCGCACTGAGAAAAGGATAAAGACCTTTCGATCAGATAATGACAGAGAATTCACCTCGAAAGATTTCAAGAACCTATGCAGAGAATCTGGGATTAAGAGGGAGTTGACCACTCCATACAATCCACAACATAATGGCGTTGCAGAAAGAAAGAATAGAACAATAATGGAAGCAGCAAGAGCAATGCTTCATGACCAGGATCTTCCGATGCACCTATGGGCAGAAGTTGCAAGGACAGCGGTGTATGTACAGAACCATACTCCTCATCGAGTACTAGACAACAAGACTCCAGAAGAAGTGTTCTCCGGTGAGAAACCAGAAGTCAGCCATCTCAAGATATTTGGCTGCCCAGTGTACATACACATTCCAAAGGAGAAGAGGACGAAGCTATATCCTTCAGGAAAGAAGGGTATTGTTATCACACAACTTGTAGTTGCCCCTAGAGGTATCCCATCCGGGACGGTAGAGGAGTCAGGCAACTAAAGAGGTGACCCAAGAGATGCCACGGTTCCCAATGCAATGCGGGAGTCACGTCAACCGAGGCACTCTTCGCTTTAGGTCAAGGTATAACTAGACCAAGGGGGAGACCCTATACCCCAATCACAGTTGATTGGTCTCAAGCAAAAGGTTTCTACGGGTAGGTGAGTAATGAGTTACGGAAACCAATGCAAGGCTAAGTGGACCTATGGGTTAAGGTATGGTTGAAGGAGGTGTAAGAGTTTGTTAATGTTTCAACCTATGTATGGTTTAGGCCACATGATGGGGTATGATGACTAAGTATAATACCATTTGTTTACACAAGTGGGTCTAGTTTCTTGGGAAGTGTGAAATGGTTCTAGGTAGACCCACAAGGTGAACTCAAGTATGAGGATGGTACTATAGGTTAGATCTAAGCTAGATCTATAAGTTGGAGTTGGTTCTAGGATTCCCCATGTACTAGATCTAGGGTTTGACACTAATCCCAAGGAGTGCGCTTTGCTTGGAGAAGGACTAGTGCCTTGTTGGATGGGCTAAAGGAGTCAAGAAGGATGTCAAAGTGTAGATCGGGACACCTAGAAGCCAAGTCAAATGGATTGGATGAGATCCAATGGTTGGATCTTACTAGATCTAGGTTTTAAAAGATAACCAAAAGTGGACCACAATCCCTTAAAACAAGGAATGCAATCCCCAAGGCGGATCTTGACAAAAGGACAGTATAGACCTAGGTTTCAAGGCATGGGCATTCCAAATCCACAAAAATCTCCAACACCCACTTCCTAGAAGTGGACCAACTCAACAAATCAAGGGGGTGCGACTTGCTCAAGGAGAGTCAAAAATTGGGTTTTGGTGGACCAAATCAAGTCCAATAGCCACCAAAATGTAGATCCGGGATGTTAGTACCCCGATCTATGTTCCTTCAAAGTTTCAAGTAAATCCAATGGGTAGATCTTAGTAGATCTAAGTTTTAAGGTACCAAGAAGATCAAAAGGGGGTTTCAACCCCTCAAAACATGGAGAGATGTCCACAAGGTAGTTTTCACCAAAGCAAGGATATGGGTATAGGTAATCAAGTGTCTAGATGTCAAATCAAGTGGGATCTTACCTACCCATGTGCTAGATCTTACCCAACAAGCTTCTCTTAGGAAAATCGATTTTGGTTCAAGAAGGCTTTTTGCATTGAAAGGTGTGTCAATTTTTAGCCAATCACCACCAAACTATAGATCCAACTAGGGGTGGATCCTATAGAGGTGGGTTCTTAATATCTTTTCAATTGCAAGGGTAGATCTAAGTAGATCTAAAAAAATACCAAAATTGGGGTTTTGATTTAATTAGGGTTTTATGACCAATGAAGATAGAATGGATGAAAGAGACACATACCTTGTAGATCTTACCTCAATTGCTTATGGCCACCTTGCAAGTTGATAGCATTCTCCTATGTTTATATTCAAGAGTGAGATCCAAGTGCTCCAACCAAATCGCCCTTCTCCAAGATAGCCAAATCGTCCTCCTCCTACAAGACAAGATCAAAGAAACAAGTCAAGCAAGATGATTATGAAAATGGTAGAAAGATGTAATAGAAAGCATCAACTATGTCACGAAGATACAATAATGATACTCCCTGTCACAAGATCAACCCAAGAGAGAATATGTGGATCCCTCCAACAATAACCCTCAAAAAGTCGCCCTCCTCTCTCCAATTCGACTTTCCTGTCAAAAGGTTAGCAAAAACACCAAAATCCACAATGATACATAGAAGAGATACTTTATATTCAATATGCAAGAGAATCCACAATGCAAGAGAGATGTGCTCCACAAAAAAATCTTCTATTCCAATATTCCAGAGCTCCAAAGGTGAGCTTTACAATGGGGGGTCTCCTCCTTATATAGGATAATAAAGACCAAAACCCTATACCACTTCATAATACTACATCAAATGAGTGGTTGAGATTATAAGATCTCATCATACAATCAATGGCTAAGATGACCCATAACAATATATCACATGGATCACTCAAAATAACAAAAGCGCCCTCACTAAATGGTACAATGGAGGGTGACGTCATCCCACTAGAGGGGTAAAAAGTACAATAATCCACCTCATGATGACTAGGACATAATAAAATAAGCACATGGTGGGGCTAGGAGGAATCAATCCTTACTAGCTCACCCCAAGGCACAATAAAATAATAAAATATGTCCAATATAATAAAAATGACCAAAACTGTCCTCAGAATCCATGATAGTCAAGCAGTAAATGTCCTCCTGTGATCAATCCGGGCATACCCACATGGTGAAAACTGGATGGAAGGTAGTGATGCCACCCTGGAAGACCTCTGTGAAAACCAAATGCCAAAACCTTGCCTCAATTGCCCAAATCGATTTCCTCAGTGACCACTTTATCCCATTTTTTAACTGCCTCGGGAACTGTGAAAGTGCCAAAACTGCCTCCTAGGGTGCTAGCGCTGTCCATCTGAGCCCACCAGGCTTTCCGGGAGGGGGGATAAATGGTAATAACAAGTGGCTGGACCACCCCCTCCATCATAAGCGCCCTAGGTGAACTGGCCTCTCGGGGCCCCTGCTGCTCAGGCTGGGAAATCAGCCCCAAATCTGGTCAACAAGTGTAAAACTGCATCAATCACTGTCAGAAGTGCCCGGAACTGAAAGATAAGTGTCTCAATGGATCCAGAAGACCCAAATCCACTAGGAATGAGTACTCATACACCCTGGGTTGCCCTAATGGGCCAGCTGTAGGGTCCACCATATATGGACAATGTATAATCTGCTGATCTGAAATAATAATAGACCTGCTGAACTGGATCAAAACATCATCTGCATCATATGTCCATCATATGATGTCATCATCAAACATGTGGAACCATAAGTCATCATCAATAATCATCCATACATGGCCCACATCATCACGGATCCCAAGAATATATAATCAAGGATAAATCACATCAGTAGACTAAGACAATGTTTCTCTAATCATTCCCACAGCTAAGCTCAAAGTATAAATTCCATTCAGTGGCATTAATCAAGTTAACATATTCCGTTGTTATAATAAATTACTTGCACAATAGTTCAAATGACAAACTCACCCATTGGACATGGTCAAACTGCTAGTGAAGGATGAAGGCTAGGAACAAGGTTGGGCCAAGGGTTTGACTTGTCTAACTTAACTCAAAAATACTTTGGACTGGGAGAAGAGGGAAGCTACAAACTCTGTGCTGGACAAAAGAACACGGGGGATGGCTGTGCCTCACAAATGGATAAGTTGTTTAGAGAGTGCTTATTCAACTTAGGCATCATGTCTACATCAAGTTGATCCAGGTTCATTAGGATCATTCAATTTTATTCCATGGCCTTTTTGGCCTACATAACCCTTCGGATTTCAGATGTGCTGAGAAGCACAACTAGTTGCAGCTTGCATCCAGGGCATGTTTTTCACATATTTATAAGGTCAGCAATTGTTTAGATATAACTTTTAAGAACCATTGCTTTTTAGACCTTTCTTATACTCTTCGAGGAGTATTTTAGCTTTTCATTGCTCTTGCCCTTTTTTTTGTTTCCATGGGCGAATTTTTTAGTTTCCATAGGTAGAACATGAGCTTTCAGTTTTAGCCAACAACATCTTAAGTGACTAGGGGGAGTTCGAGCCAATGCCAAACATCGGGACAACCGACCAGAATGATTTAGGCCTACAATCCAACTTACCAAAGGCAAGTTCTGTCACCAACTCAGAGCCGAGACACTGAATAAACAGGGATGCGGTCCAAACACAGAGGTAGAAAAATGGGGAAGTCCTCGGTATCAGAAAGTCAAATGAGACAAGTCAGGGTTTAAAGTCAAACAGGAAGGTCATGTATGGATGGAGACAAGTGAATATGGAGCCTACACTAGCAGACAACCAGTGTCGGGAAAGACCATGTCTATGTAAGGTGAAATACCAGTGAGTTTTGTTAAATGACCTAAAAGTGCAAGCAATTGTCCATTTTATGATTTACAGTTCATTTTAAATAGTTTGCCACATCAGGAATAATATACCAAGCACATGCCATGATCATGACTAAATCAACAAGATAATAATCCACAGTCAGTGAGAACATATCCACAGATCATACAACATCATCATAATAATCATCATCATGCATCATCTGAAACACTGCTGCAATATATCTCTAGGCACTGAACTGAAACTGTAATGGGATAAGTGGTCACATCAGTCATCAAATCTGAACTCTCAAGGCTCAGCCTTGACACAAGGTCATAAAATCTGAATAATGTACTGCTCTGATCATGAGTGATCCAAAATATATAGCCATGCTCTGGAATGTGCAGATATCTGCTGTACAAGAATAGTAGCCCTGCTACTATGGTGTGATAACAGGTATATTCGTAGGATACAGTGAAAGTTCGAAGGCCTGCCGAATATACTTCCCAAGATTCAAGAAAATCGACATCAGCAGAGACGTGACATTCGACGAAGACTCAGCATACAACAAATCCATAAAGTTACCTATTGACGACACTGAAGAACCTGAAGTTCCCAGGATTCAAGATGCAGTAACGGAAGAAGCAGTTCCAAAAGATCATGAAGACCACGAAATGGAAGAACCACAAGAACCTGTAGATCCACCTCATGAGAAGAACTCCCAAAAGAGGAAACCAGCATGGGTACGAGAGGCAATACAAGATGCAGAGAAGTATGGCGCTCCAGAGGGGATGCACAGAGAGAGCAGGAGACGTAGGCCATGCTCCAGCTATGTAGCCCTGTTGTGCGACATCATTGACAAAGAACCTTCCAACTATGAGGAAGCGACAGAGAAGAAAGAATGGAAGGATGCCATGATCAAGGAATACCAGTCGATTATGAAGAATGATGTATGGGAGGTAGTTCCGAGACCAGAAGGGAAGTCTGTAGTGACTTCGAAGTGGATCTACAAGTTCAAGCATGCTGCAGATGGCAGTCGAGAAACACAAGGCAAGGTTTGTGGCATGTAGCTTCTCCCAGAAGGAAGGCATAGACTATGAGGAGACATTCGCACCTGTAGCTAGATACACTTCCATCAAATATGTACTTGCATTGGCTGCAGTGATGAAATGGAAGGTACACTAGATGGATGTCAAGACAGCGTCCTTGAATGGTGTAGTAGAAGAGGAAGTGTACGTGGAGCAGCCACTGGGATTTGAGACACATGACAGGCAGACTCATCTGTGCAAATTGAAGAAGGCCTTGTACGGATTGAAGCAGGCACCCAGGACGTGGTACGACAGGATGGATAGTTTCCTGATGAGCTTGGGCTTTACCAAGAGTAAAGCAGATTCCAACCTTTACTAGAAGGTTGAAGTGGGAAATCCAGTGATACTTCTACTCTATGTAGATGACCTGTTTGTAACAAGGGAGAATGAGCTCATTGCAGATACGAAGACGAAGCTTGCCGCAGAGTTCGAGATGAAGGACCTGGGTATGATGCATTATTCCTTAGGCATGGAGGTGTGGCAGAATGCGGATGGAATCTTCCTTGGACAAGGGAAGTATGCAGTGGAGATTCTGAAGAAATTCGGAATGATGGACTCCAAGGCTATGGCCACACCCATGGCATCGAACTTGAAGCTACTATGTGATGCTTCATCAGAGTCAGTTGATGCCACGATATATCGTCAAAGGATTGGTTCATTGATGTACCTGACGAACACGAGACCAGACATATGCTTTGTTGTGAACACATTGAGTCCGCTCCTGACGGATCCGAGACATGTTCACCTAATTGCTGCAAAGCATGTATTGAGGTACCTGAAGGGTATAATTGACTATGGGCTCAAGTATGACACACATCAAAAGATTAACCTGCAAGGTTATGTTGATTCGGATTGGGAAGGCAGTGCCGCAGATAGGAAGAGCACTTTGGGATGTTGCTTCAGTATGGGATTCAGTATGATCTTCTAGTTTAACAGGAAGCAGTCGTGTGTGGCACTGAGTACAGCCGAAGCAGAGTATGTTGCAGCTTGTTCAGCTAGTTGTGAGGCAGTATGGCTTAGGAAGCTATTGTCTGATTTGTTTGATCTCCAGTTAGAGGCGACTTGTATATTCTGTGACAACCAGAGTTGTGTGAAGTTGTCCGAGAACCCGGTGTTCCATGACAAGTCGAAGCATATTGAGATCAAGTACCACTATATCAGGAATATGGTGCAGAGAGGAGCAGTGAAGCTCCAGTATGTAGCAACAGACGAACAGATAGCCGATGTGTTGAGCAATCCATTAGCCAGAGTGAAGTTCGAGTACTTCAGAGAGAAGCTTGGTGTTCTCCAGATTGAGGTTCCTTCCAAGAGGAAGTGATGAGTCTGGGTTCCTTCCAAGAGGAAGTGATGAGTCCGGGTTCCTTCCAAGAGGAAGTGATGAGTCCGGAAGACGCAGATGCACACGGGCCATTCTCACATGGTGGTAGGAAATTCCTCCCATGTTGGTAGATGTAAGTGTCAGGCCATTCTCGCATGGTGGTAGGAAAGTCCTCCCATGTTGGTAGATGTAAGTGTCGGGCCATTCTCGCATGGTGATAGGAAAGTCCTCCCATGCTGATAGATGTAAGGGCCGAGCCATTCTCGCATGGTGGTAGGAAAGTCCTCCCATGTTGGTAGATGTAAGGGCTAAGCCATTCTCGCATGGTGGTAGGAAAATCCTCCCATGTTGGTAGATGTAAGGGCTGGGTCTCGCATGGTGGTAGGAAAGTCCTCCCATGTTGGTAGACGAGGTCTCGTATGGTGGTAGGTTTGTCCTCCCATACTGGAGACGTCCACCGGTCATAAGACACTGTGTGTGCGCCTAGGCAGGATCTCGCATGGTGGCAGGTTTGTCCACCCATGCTGGTAGACGCGGGCTAACCGTTGTGGGACATGTGATGTGCATCTAGGTTGTGCTTCGTGTGATGATGAGATGATCTGAAGACGATGAGACGATAGTAGGAGACGCAGGTGTTTGCAGTGGCAATGTAATGACTGGTCCTGGGTTGTACCTACTTGATGGCTTGCTCGCAGAGATGATGAACTACATGAGGGATAAGCCTACATCCAACATGAAAAAGGACTGGCTCTGTAGAACTTCCTATGACGAGTAGATTCGAGAGATGTCACCAATCAATGATCGACATGATGAGGATTGCAGCAGCAGCGACGACGATGACCCAATGTTGATGATGATGTTCCAGCATTGAAGATGATCCAACGATGATGACTTGTGTCCAAATGTGTTGATGACTGTGGCAAGAGAATACCTTCCTAGCTAAGAGGGAGTGTTGATGTAATTGTAACTTCGGAATATATTCACTTATATTTTATATTGTTATTATTATTGTATTTTATTTGTACCTCCGATTGAGATGTTTATTCCTCCGGTCGGAGATGTATTTATTACATTTGGTCATGTAAAGTCATTGAGGTAAATCCTCCATTGTAAGTCGGGGCAATAGATCCCCCTAGAGTCAAATGTATTAGGATTATTGAGTCCCCTAGAGAAGTCGGCCCAGTCAGGTTTAGCTGGGGCCAACCTAGCTAGCGAAAAGGTCAAGTGAAAGTAAAGTATAAATAGAGAGTTGGGCTCTCTTATTTGAACACACACTCACTCACTCAAGTTAGCATTAGTGAGAGAGAGAAGACAAGTTCGCATAGGAGAAAAGAGAGAGAGTTGCAGAAGACTATCTTGTTTTGGGGTTTTCCATTTTGTGATATTGTATTGGTGACGATTCTATCTCTGAGGAAGTTGCGGGGTTTTCTCCTTTATGGTTTCCCCGAGGAAAATCTTTGTGTCTCTTGTGTTATGCTGTGCATGTTATTCTTTCAGTTAAGATCCTAGATAATATTGATTAAAAGTAGAAAAACTAACACAACCTCCTTATACAATGTACTAAGTGTTGCACCTAATACACACCGAGCGGCTTGACGGTTTCCTGCCGCGTTTCCCCCCAAGTGGTATTAGGCGGCAACATTTTGGCGTCGTTGCAGGGGATAAACCTTTCTATTCCCGGGTCATGACTTTTTTTCTCCTTTTTGTTTTTGCTTTGTTTGATGAATGTTTAGAGTAGACTTTTATTCTTTCATCTGGCGACTCCACTAACCTTTTTCCTTTTTATAAAATTTCAAAGTAAAACAAAAAATAATTTTGCGAGAGTTTTTAAATGCATATTTTTATTCTCACATGGCGACTCCATTGAAGGGATAAAACCTTTTTATCTCATAAATTTGTTGAGACTGGTTGTGTGTAGATGAGCCCATGCAACACAGTAAACTTAAAAGCTCATCATTCTGACAACTCCCCTGATTCAGTACAAGATGTGCTCCATGGTTATTTCAGACTGACGCTCTTGATACCGATATGGATGATGACGAGTCTAGTGCTCAAATTGCTAGTACATATCCTCCCATCAAATTTTCATACATCCCAGGTTTTCCTAACTATCACAATGGTGAGGATATATCAAGTTATTTGCCGATGTTTTGTGGAAATGGTGATCCAGCCATCCGACACATCATGTCCTTCCTTAAGGTTCTAGCTGACTTCAATGTTTTGTATGAAGATAATATGATGGAGATGTTTGCTAGTACTCTGGAAGGAGATGCTTATTATTGGTTTGTTGAGGGCCTTCCTAACAAATGTATTACCTCCCTTCCATGCTTCCTTAGAATTTTTTTAAAGCAGTGGCAGTATGATGATTAGAACGTGGAAAGCTTCCTTCAAAAAGCCTTGGCTTACTTCTTACCCAAGATAAAATATCACATGGAAGACCCTGAGCCTTCTCGTGTCGTCATGATAGAGAACATTGAATATTTGGAGATCCCTCTAGCCTCTCTCAATGAAGAAGAGATTACGCAGCTTATTGAAAAGCAGGGTGTCATTCTCCCTGGAGCACAGTATGACTTTGAGAGAATGATCCATGATGATCCTATTGAAGAGTTTCATGAAGCATCCTTGATTGAGGACATTGTTGAGGACCCTCCTCATTTCACTTTAACAGAAAATATGGAAGATTTGGAGTGTTCTCAGGTCTATTTCAGTGATGATGATCACATGTATATTCCAAACTGGCTTGAAGAGGAAGCCATTGCAAAAGTTAACGAAGACATTCATGAGGGATCTTTAATTGAGGAGGTCTCTGAAAAGCTTCCTCACATTGTCATGGTAACAAACATTGAAGATTTGGGATTTCAAGATTACTTCAGTGAAGATGATGACATTTGCACTCCAGATGTTCCTCCGGAAGAAACAGTTATAGAAGCCTGCAAAGAAATCTACGATGAAGATTGTTTGGTGTATGATAATACTCCTCTTTACTCTCTGCATGATAAAGAAGTTGGGGAAAGCTTATTCTCTTGTAAAAATTTTGAAGTTGAGCCTTGTAAAGAAGATTATTATGACCATGAGGAAGACGAATATAGCCAGGGACATGATACAAATAGTGAAAAATACTCCATCTTTGCCAAAGATACCTATGATGATTATTGGACATACATTGAAAAACCCATTTTTGATGTATCTAGAGAGGGGAGCGTGCATTCAGAGACCTTGGGGAATCTTGATATAAAAGAGGACCATGCATGTGCTTCATATGATTAGTCAGAACCAAACATGAGTACAGTAATGAAGACCCGGAGGAGCTGTGCATTGAAGATCCAGATGGGACTCAGTCAATTGAACGTCAGTCACAACCTTCATCCTCACATTCGAAATTCTCTTATCATTTGGAGAAGCCTGGGGCTTGTGTTACTGTTATCACACACATAGTAGCTTGGCTACCATGTTAGTAGAGCAGATATCTGCACTTTTTCGAGCTTTGCCTTTGCATATTTTCAGTGAGATCGGCTATGATGAACAGCATTATTTATGATCACTCACACATCATAGCATCTTTATATCAGATCTTTAGTAGACCTTATGCCAAGGCTGAGCCTTGAGACCTCAGATTTGATGGCCGATATGACCTTTTGTTCCATACAGATACAGGGCAGTGTTCAGTGTTCTCAGTGGTTGTGGTTGGTCCAGATTTACAGATATTGGTATATGACCCAATATATATATGATGTGTATTGATGTTATTACCTTATTGTTTAGGTCATTTTGATAGGATTGACTTGGTATATAGTAATCATGATCTGGCAATATATTAAAATTAAAATAAAATTGGTTGTTATGGATTATATGCATGATTGTATTACTGACATTTGGAAACTCTTGCTTTATACTTGTTGGTCTTTGCCTTCCTATGAATGTGAACATGATCATTTATTGTCTCTTTGACTTGCTAGCCTAGGCACCATTTCCACTTGTCTCCGTCCATCCATTTATTCCTTCCTCATTTGTTGGTTTTCACCCTAACTTACACCTTGACTTGTGATATGGAGGACCTCCCCGCTTGTGCCTCTGTGTTGGACATGCATCCATGTTTATTTTGTGTCTCAGCTCTGAGTTGGCAACAAAACTTACCTTTGGTGAGTTGGATACTATGCCTTTATCACTCTAGTCGGTTGCCCCGATGTGCGGTTTTGATTGCAGAAGTCCCCCTAGTTGCTTGAGTTGTGTTGACTAAAACCTGAAGCAAATTGTACTACATATGGAAATTATTGTTATATCTTGTAAATCCCAATGAAAAGGGCTATTGAAATGGAAATTAAATTCAAAGCTATGAAATGTAAATACACCCCGGATGAAAACTGCGATTAGTTGTGCTTGTAAGCACATGCAAAATCCCAGAGGGGTCATATCAGGCCTAAAAAGCAATGGATAAATGTATGCTAAATCTAAAGATTGTTGGCCATGAAATTATGTGAAATGAACTGAAAGAACCAAATAAAGCAGTGGTTAAATATATGTCAAATCTAAAGACTGCTGACCTTATGTGAAATTTTCCTCATTGGGCCTGCGGGTTATGGTATGAGATGGAGCAAGGGACAGTTAATTCTAAGTGTCCCCTAGAACCTCAAGTTATGGTTAGTCGGGCACCTAGTTCACGGCGGCTCTAGTAGTAGACATTTTGCCAACGTTGAATGAACACTCCTCTGAACAACTCACCCATTTGTGAGACACCGCCATTCCTTGTGTATTCTTTGTCAAGCACATGCTTAAGTGTGTAACACCATGTCCCTCATCCAAAGTATCACAGTGTCAAGTCAGTCAAGTCATCCCTATTCAGCCTAGCCTTGTATCTTTAGCCTTCACCATTTGCTAGCAATTTGATCATGTTTACAAACAAGTATATTCTTGAGATTTTTCTTGAAAGTAAACTTCTTAAATAACCTATTACTATTTATTAACTGCTAGTGAAATGATGCTTAATACTTTAGAGTCTTGCTATGAAAATGATTTAGAGAGCATGTCTTAACCATTTGCACTTGCAGTAGCATGGATTGTTTGACCGGGGTCATATTTTGATCAGTTTGACCAAGGTCAACCTTGGGATCAGTGATGTGATGGACCAGTTTTATTATATGATGTTGATCTATGGTCCTTTGTATACCTCTTGATGATTCCATGTGATGGGCACAGACTCCAGATGATGATTGATGCAGTTTTTCATGATTATTATTATTTCCAAATCATCATATTTTCACTTGTTCGGGTATGGTGGACCCTACAGATGATCTTACAAGTTGCCATGAGTTGTATGAGTACTCATCTCTAGTGGATTTGAGTCTTCTGGATCCATTGAGACACTTATCTTTCAGTTACAGGCACTCCCTGGCATGATTTGAGCAGTCTTCCACCTGTTGACCAGTTTGGCCATGCTGATGTGGCTTGTCCAGCTAGAGCATTGGAGGCTAGTTGTTTCCTAAGGCGCTACAGGGGGAGGGGGTGGTCCAGCCACTTGTTTTTACCATATTACCCCCCTTCCGGACATGATGGCACAGTCAGTTTCTCAGCGCAGGCACCAGACAGTGAGCTATGGGCAGTTTGATGGTTTTTCAGGAGGCTTAAAAATGGAATAAAAAGGTCATAAAGGAATTCGATTTGGGCAATTGAGGCAAGGTTTTGGCATGGGGTCTACTCTGAGGTCATCTATGGTGTATCCCACTCCTTCCAGATCAGTTTGCAGTAGTCAGTGGGGTCCACACAATCATCAGGATGTGATTTGATGTATTCTTCTCTCAGTTGAGGGGGCCAAGATTTGATCATTTGTGTACTTGGACATGTCATTGAGTCTCATGTTATATTATTGTGCCATGGGGTGATGCTAGTGAAGGGGAATAATACCGCCTAGCCCCACTATGTGCTCTTAGTCACATGTCCTAGTCATCTTATGTGGCACACATGTTTTAGTGATGTGCGTCGTCCCTTCTAGTGAATTGATCCATGTTATTATGTACCGGCTCATCTTAGTCATTGATTATATTGTTGTATCTCTTGATCTCACCACTAGTTTTCAAAAGTGGTTTAGGGTTTTGATCTCCCTCATCCTATTTAAGGAAGAGACTCCCCTATTGTAAAGGCACCTTTTGGGCTCTGGAAACTTGGAATAAAATACTATTTTGCAGATCTACTTCTTGACTTTAATTGGGATGCTCTTGCACATGATTATACATCTTTTGCTTTAGACATCTTTGCTTGTAACAGGTGATTTTGACAGCTACAGAGGGAGGCCGAATTGACTGGGGAAAGGAATGCGAATTGCTTGAAGGGAAGATTGTTGGGTTTCTCACATCCCCCTGGGCAAGACGTTTTCATCTTGAAGGGAGTTTTTCAATTATGCTTTGTCCATTGATTTGCTTCTTATTATATGGCATGCTTAGATTTCATTTATCTGTGGATCAAATCTAACTTATGATAGTCTGTTTTACAGGTTGAGTGAGACGTTTTTCCTCCTAGGGCTTGGACGCTTTTGCTTGGAATCACTTGGATCTAGCTTGGAATTGTAACTAAATGCAAGGATCATCTATGTGCAAGGTAGCCGCAAGCTTTTGAGGTAAGATCTACAAGGTACGTATCCATTTTGCTTGTCTTCTATCCTATTGGTCATTAAAACCCCAAAATCAAAACCCTAGTATTTTTTATTTTTCAGATCTATGGAGATCTAGCAATCACTTGGGCTTAATAATTAAAACCCACCTTAATAATCATCTTAACTCTCGATCTAAAGTTTGGTGGACATCCGACTCCATTTTCCCCCCGATCTAAGGCACTAGTCCTCTCTTGAGGAAGTCGCACTCCTTGGGTAAGTGGCCATTTGCTAGATCCCACATGTGGGTATTGCTCTTTCTTTCTCACATCCATAGATCCATGTCTTAGCATACCCCCTAATGCCATTTTGTTTTGATTTTGACCTTGTGGGCCCCATTTGGACCATTTTCCACTTTTTAAGGGTGGGCCCCACTTGGGTACTTTTTCTTGGCATTAGATCTATCTAGATCTACTATTTCTAATCCATAAGTGACCTTATCTTACACTTGGTTGAACATTTTTCATTTCCCTAAGCCTCTTCAACCAAGCCCTAACCATCTTGGGTCCACTTATCATCCTAGATCTAGATCTTGTTTCATCTTGGTCTCCTACTCTTTCATCATCACATTTCCCTAAGAGGTCTAGATTGAATTCACTAGCCTTCATTGGCTAAGCTAGGGTCTCCCCCTTGGTCTTGCTTAGGATTGATCTAAATGTTATCACACAACTTGTAGTTGTCCCTAAAGGTATCCCATCCAGGATGGTAGAGGAGATGGACAACAAAAGAGGTGACCCAAGAGATGCCACGATTCCCAATGCAAGCCGGGTGTCACGATAACTGAGGCACTCTTCTCTTTAGATCAAGACTAATCAAGATCAAGGGGGAGACCCTATCCAATCAATGAAGACTAGCTAACCCAAAGGTTCATAGGGAAATGTGTAAAGTAAATCAAGGAGACCAATGGTAAGTTAGATCTATGAAAATTAAGTGGACCCAAGGGTTTAAGTGTGGTTGAAGAGGCTTAAAGAGTGACAAGGTTCAACCAATGAAAGACAAGGGCCACTTGTGAGGTTTAATCAAAGAGATCTAAAAGATGACTTAATACCATGGAAATTAGCCAAGTGGGACCCACTCCTTAAAAAGTGGAAATTGGTCCAAGTTGGGTCCACAAGGTCAAAGTTGAAGGAAAATGGTACTAGGGGTGTTCTATGGCATGGATCTATGGATTGGCCAAAAATTAGGAACACCCAAGCGTGGGATCTAGCAAAAAACACCAACCCCAAGGAGTGCGATTTGACTTAGGGAAGACTACTGCCTTGGATGGAGGGGCACATGGAGTCGGATGTCCACCAAAATATAGATCGAGATAGTCAAGGTGTTAAGCAAGGTGGGTTTTGAAGATCAAGAGCATGCCACAGCTAGATCTCACTAGATCTAATGCATCACAAAGTGACCCAAGTGGGGCACAACCCTCAAAATGAGGAATGAGGCCCACAAGGTGAAAATCACAAAAGTGAAGCACTAGAGGTAGGTTTTGAGGGATGATCTCTTTAATGAAACAAAAATCTCACCTACCCACGTAATAGAACCTAGCAAACTAGCCTCTTCAAGGGAATGCGAATTGCCTTGGAGAGGATAATGTACCTTGGGAAAAGGGTCAAATGGAGGCCAATCACCATCAAACTATAGATCCGAATTGTCGTGGATGCTATAGAGGTGGGTCTTAAAAATTATCCCCAAAGGCTTGCTAGATCCAAGTAGATCTAAAAAAAAGTAAAATGAGGGTTTTGATTATTAGGGTTTTATGACCAATGAAGAAGAATGAATGGATCTAGGTACATACCATGTAGAACATACCTCAAATGCTTGTGGCCACTTTTCAAATTGATAGCATTCCCCCTATGTGTATATTCAAGAGTGTGATCTAGTGCTCCAAGCCAAAACGTCCTCCCCCAAAGATAGCCAAATCGTCCTCCTCCTACAAGACAAGATCAAGTTAGAAACAAGCCAAGTAAAAGAATTATGAAAATGATGAAGAGATGTAATAGAAAGCATCAACTATGTCACAAAGATACAATAATGATACTCCCTGTCACAAAGATCAACCCAAGTGAAGATATGTGGGTCCCCCCAACAATAGCCTCCTTCAAATCGTCCTCCTCATCAATTCGGCCTCCCTGCAGAAAAACGACTAGTAGCCCACGATCCACAAATGATACATAGAGAAAATACTGTATATTCAACTTGCAAAAGAATCCATCAAGACAAGAGAAGTAGATCCACAAAGTAGTATTCTATTCCAATCTTCAAGAGCTCCAAAGGTGCTTTTACAATAGGGGGGTCTCCTCCTTATATAGGATAATAAGGACCAAAACCCTAAACCACAAAACCACTTTTTAAAACTAGTGGTTGAGATCAAAAGATATAACAATCTAATCAACGGCTAAGATGAGCCAATACAATATATCACATGGATCACTCAGAAGGACCATTTTCAAATTGCTTTATCTTTTATGCTTATGTGTTTCAAGTTTCAACAATACAATTGCTCTCAAAAAAAAATCTTAAAATTTATCCCCTTGCTTTCCTGAAGTACTGCACCATTATGTGGTGTGTGGAAAAGAGATTCTTGGGGTTAGTTTAGTTTAATCATCCACTTCACAAATATTAATAAAATAAACCAACGCTCGAAGCCTAAAGTATGTTTTTGACCGCTGCAACATAGTCTGAACAGTTGGGTCAATCAGAAAAGGGTGTAGAGCACTTAGTCTTAATAGGAAAATCCAATCGAACCAAACTTTAAGAACTAGGGAGGTTGCATGGGTGGACACCATAAGAGTCAAAAGGCTACTTTAAGCAGGTTCATCTTCGCCTTGTTGGACACTTGGTAAAGCCGCTATAGCACTCAGTTCAAGAGGTTATGTTTCTTTTGGGCCAAACCAAGAATTAACCCACTCCTTTAACACACATTAATAAATCTAAAACTAGAAACAAGCCTTTGCAATACTTTCACGACACAACACAACTGCATCATACGCATATTTTCGGCACTGGTCATCTTTTTTTTCTTTTATGGTTAAGTTAATCTACGAAATGTCGTGAATGATTTAAATCTTATGTGTTGTAGTTATATTTAAATTCATATCGCAATTATGTCCTCCTTCCAGTATTTTTCATTTCATCACATTAACTCCTAGATCAGCTCTTTTACTTGTTTTTATAGATAAAAGCCTTAGATAATTTCATAGGGACCACCCCCCTTGGCTTCGCTAGGAGTAAGCCTAGACGGAGGAGTCGAGTAATCAGGTGACAGCACTTGACTCTGACTTGCCCCCAAGGACACACCGAGTGGCTTGAAGGTTTCCTGTCACGTTTCCCCCGGGTGTGTATTAGTCGGCAACAGTAAGATTTGTGTGTTTTCGACAGTTGGTTTGAGAGATACATCATGTTTTATCTTGTTGGTTTTTACTGCAGAAATTTACTTGGTATCATTACATACTCATTATTGCTCCTAACCTTCCAAGTTGAGGGGTTTATTGTACCTATCTTTCATTGACTCCGTTGAGGCACTAGTCTACTAATAATGGGAAGGTCTTGTAGGGATAGAGGTGCTTTCTTTTGGTATTTGACAGGTCTATTCTTACGTTAATCGGTGAGCTTCTCGTGGCCCAAGGAGCAAGGCTTAAAGAGGAAAGGGGTTACATTGAGGTGACACTGGGTTTGCCTCCTTGAAGAGTTGACAATCATAGCATTGGGTCCACTGAATCCACATATCTTGTTTGGGTCCACATATCACATTTGGGTCCACTTACCTTTGATCGTGGAAGAGTGCTAGTTTTTGAGGTAACACCCATCACAAGGAGATGTCATTTTGTTGAGCAATTTCAATGCTTGCATTCGAGCTCTCCAAACGTTAAGCCATGATCAAGGGCATAATGCACTTTTCCTCCATGAGGTAGACCTAGTTACCATTAGTGTCCAAAGGTTTTTAACTGATGGTTCAAATCCCATCACAACCTATGGCAGTACCTTCTTCGACTCAGAGAATCCACTAATCTTATCATTCTCAATGGGCTCCATGGAAACTTGTGGTTCAAAAGATACACTAGTTTTCCTCACAATGATGGGGCCAATGTTGTCAAGTTTTTTTTGAGAAAACCAAGCATCATTACCTCATATATATGGGACCCCTCTTCCCCTTGAAAATTGGAGGTATCTACTAGTCATCCATGAAGCCTATCCCCCCATCTTTCAAACTCGGTGTTGCATACATAGTTAATATAAGGTGCATATGTTAAAAAAAGAATAAGAATCTAGAAATTGTAACATTCTTGGTCATTTTCTTTGGATTTTGTCTGTTCTCTTGGATATCTTAATTCAAAACTATAGGGAATTTTCAAGAATCATTTCTTTCTAGCAATATAGTTAAGAAATCTCTACTTTGGAACCTAGGGAGCATGTATGTTGCATTTGCAAGGGTGAAACTCTATTTGACTTCATAAATGGAGGAAAATGAAAACATTCATCTTCTAAAACAATTATCAATAATAGATATCATTGAATATTTCATATGGAATGAACACTATTTAAGGAAGTAAGCTTTTCACAAGTGTGCCTTGTTAGTTTGTCAATCTGCTTCAAGACAAAAATCCTACATTCCTGATCATTACCACGCAAACTAGCATCTTGAGATTAAAAGCTCTAAAATCAATGATAGCTTATGGACAACTAAGAGGGAGGCTAATGTCATCGGACTCGCCACACCTAGCGCTCTTCTGATCTTTAGGTTGGCTCTTCTCTAACACAAGGGAGGAGTCCCTAGGATAGGATTACTAGAGTTCAACAATGGTGCACAAAATGAAAATAAGTGTAACTCTAGCAAAAGAAAGTGTTTTTTGTAAATGAAAAAGATAAGAGTGATGAAGGGATTGGAGACTAGTGTCTTATCCAATGGGAAAATGGGGTCAACCAAGGATTGCATGAGGCTTTCTTTAGAAAGTTTAGAAAGAGCTAGGATTAGAGTGCACAAACCTAGCTGCTCTCTAATGGCTGGGCCGATTTCATAAACCAAACAAAGGGAAACTTCAAGAGCAGAAAATTTCAAATGGACTTGAGTAAGAACGCTAGCTATCATGGAAGGCATCGGAAAACACATAACCTAGAGCAGAAAAATGTGCACCTAAACTACACTTTCAACTAATAACAACCACATACAAGATAGAGAGCCGATTCCTTTATTACCTCAATACCATTGACAATTTGAAGATCCATTAACCAACCAAACATGAACAAGACGAAAAACATTAAATGGAGCGCTGACATCAACCATCCATTAGAGCCAAAAGATATTTCATTAAATCCAATGGGATTTCTCCCTCAATCCAAACATGAGTACAAATGAGGAAGAGACTCTCTTATATAGAGATGAGCTCAACTTCCTTTACAATAGAATAGTAGTAAAAACTACTAAAACTCTAGATCTATCCTAGGGAGGAGTAAACAAATCAAAAACACTTCAACTATTTAGTCAACAATAATAAAGAAAAGGTGGTCAAGGCCACATGTACATATCTCCATAAAGCAAGCTCCATGTAAAGTGGTTCACGTCCATGAGAGAGGGAATAAAGCAAAGTAAGGTCCAACATCCTCCTAAAAGCTCTCCTCAAATGATGCGCCAGCCCATAGATCCATGTGCAATCACCTCAAAATAGTTAGTGGAATCTCCAAAGGTGGAACAACCTCAACCATTCATGAGGAAGTGTGCAATCTGCCCCCAATATGTGGACTGTCCAAAAATATCAGCATAGACTGAAGTGCAACAGCCCATCAAAGAATCAATGAAGAATGTACAAAGCCTCCTCAAAGCATGAGTAAATAAGTCAAACATTCCAAATGTGGACAGTCCCTCCAAAATATCACGAAATGGGGCAGATCCATGAAAGAAGGAATAAAACCCTCAATATAAGCGGAAGGTAAGATCCCCCAAGGTGAATCAATCCAATAATAAACCAAGGAGAAGATGCCATGTGTGTAATCAAGGCCAAGCCAAGGCATCCATAAACAGCTCCAACAAATTCCATAATGATGTCCAGTACAAAACAACCCACCATAAATGCTCAACAAACCAAAGAGAGAGGATGACCCCCCTTTAATGTTCTCCATACATGAGGGTTAGGTGAGTTGACCCATCAAACAAAACCCTCGATACAATCATAAGGTGTACCAAAAGATTCCCCAAGGTGAATCGATCCAATAATAAACCAAGGAGAAGATGCCATGCGTGTAATCAAGGCCAAGCAACAGCTCCAACAAAGCCCATAATGATATCCAGTACAAAACAACCCACCATAAATGACCAACAAACCAAAGAGAGAGGATGACACCCCTTTAATGCTCCATACATGAGGGTTAGGTGAGTTTACCCATCAAATATAACAAAAAATTAGGTGAGGATGGCCTCCTCAACATGTTTACCACAACTATATCCATAAAGCATCTCAATCTCAAAATAGAAGGCATGTGGCAGAACTGAAACAGCTCACCAAGAGGGTCCAAGAGGGGTATGACCTCAATAAAGAACCCAGAAATACTCAAATGCCTTGGGGAGGCAAAAGGAGCGTTCACCATCATGAGATAGCCCATGAAACAGGCTTCCATCCATATATAACAATCCCCCATATCACATTGGGCGTTAGAAATCTAGAGCCCCCAAGTAAGACCATCAAAACTGTGAAATCATCTCAAAACAGCAAGGCATCCCCATCATCAAGCATGCAAAGGGGGGCTATGGTTTGATCATGCAACCCTCCAAGTGGCAATGATGCATGTTTATGTGAGCAAGTAGAAACCCACACGAGAATAAGATGTAACAAAGGGCCTCAATACGTGTGCCATCGTGACAACTCAACAGAGGAGGAAATGAAACCAACTCCAAGAAAAATATAAGTATGCCAAGTGTAAACCATGCCTCCACATGAGTGCCAAGAGAGAGAAACTATGAGAGCACTCCACATAATATGATAACCCATAGAAGCAAGATGCCAACCACATGCCAAGCATAAACACCATGTCATCATCAAAGCATAGCCTCTAATCACCATATCCATCATGAAACCATCAATATAAGTGTGTCACCCCCTGGGCCATCCAAAGCTCCATCAACCTATAAACCTGCTCTTGTGATGAAAATAATAAGTGTTGTGATGAAAAATCAAAGTGAAAAATCTACATACTAAAAATAATTGTTTGAACTTTATAGCAAGAAATTATTTATTTTCCTCTGCATAAAAGCAATGTATAGGTAGGTTCGTAGCAGATAAAGAAAACTGGGATTGATAAGGAGAGAGTTACAAGGAGACAATGTACTAGTTATCAAAAAGGGAGTTATTAACTTATTATAGGTACTGAATGTACTTTATCCTGACATACTTCATGAATTTCCAATTTGCATATTAGTTTTATTGCACACTGTAAGTCCTGATTTTACCAAATAAGAGTTTGATATTATTACTGTGACTCGCTATTGTGTGTGTCAGGTTTTATTGCACACTACCTGTACCCATTGCTGCATCATTGATTTGACATTATTTCTGTGATTCACTCCAAGATAAAGAAAGAGGATAAGACATTATTTGCCTTCATGGAATTCTTTTTAATATCAACATTTCAAGCTACTCAAGTGCAGTCCATCCATGAATCAATGGTCCTGAGGATGAACAATACTTGATTAATTTGAAACATTGATATTAAAAAGAATCCCACAGGAAATTTCCATTTTACCCTAGAATATTTGCACATGCAGAAATATGAGCTGTCTAAGCAATAATACCTAATAAGACCTATTTACTGTACATAATTTCCAGAATAATATCTACTTTACTATAGCGTGATTTTAAGAACACTACCAAAACATCAGCACAAAGTTTCAGGAAATAATTCAATACAACTTTATTCTGAGGAAGTCCAATTATTGAAATGGTCAATGTTCTCTGAATTCAAACCTTTCGACTGGAAACTTTGATCCCCACATCAGATGATGTAATTCCAAGTTGCTTGAAGAATGTAACAATAGCAGAAAGGAGTTCTGCTTCAGCCTGCAGAAAAGGGAGAGAGACGAAGCAGCTTAATCAAGTTTAACCAGAATACGCCTTCTAAGATTCTAATGGTAAGATCCATGCAAAATAAACTGTAGAACAGTGATCTCAGAAAAATTATAGTATCATGAAAAAGGCCTTCGAATATACAAAGACGTGTAATATCTAACAAACAATCTGAGCAGCACATAAACACAAAACATATGTTTGGATAAAGGACACATTAAATATCATAAATATGAAGTCATACATTACAATGTAACTGCAACAGTACCTTACAGTTTTAATAAACTAATATCTGAAAATCCCTATTTACAATCACACATGAAGCAAATGCTTGCCAGCTGACAGTAATCATTACTGTAATTTAATTCTGCAAATTTAATGTTACCAGACCATCCCCAGTGGCAAGAGACTTTGCTGTATCCAAGGTTTCCTAATGCATCAATTCAGATGAGTCATTAAGTTCTCCCATGATAGTCTCCTTTGTTACAAGGTTTCCTAATGCATCAATTGAGACAAGCCATTAAGGTCTCCCATGACAGTCTCCCTTTGTTAAGTCCGTCCTCTCTCTCTCTCTCTCTCTCTCTCTCTCTCTCTCTTAGAAGGTTTCTTTAGGTCCCCCATGATAGTCTCCCTTTGTTAAGTTCTCTCTCTCTCTCTGTGCATCTGCCATAACGGTCTCCCGTTGTTAAGTTCTCCCTCTCTCTGTGCATCTGCCATAACGGTCTCCCTTTGCTGAGTTCTCTCTCTCTCTTGTGTGTGTGTGTATTCAGCACCCTGTCATGCTGGCCTTCTCTCGTAGAACTTAGAACTTCCCAAAATATGTACCCTACAAAATTCTCCCCTCAACCTTGGCAACCATGATTTTTCCCTCCATTTTACAAAAGTCGATCTCTGTACTATCAATCATTTTCCTACAGTTTCTTCTGGACTCAACTTCCAGAATAACTCACTAACTTTCTCTTCATTTACAGGGTTATTCTCACACCATTGTCATCATCGTGCAGCACACACATATCATCAGAGAGAAAACTCATCAGTGGCTGGCCAAAGTGAGAACACGGATGGCCAAAGTTACACAAACTGTGGGTGCAATCAGAATCGGCAGAAGAATCCAGTGCGGGTGCAGCACTCACCAGGAAATTAGGAATTGAAACCCTAAAATTAATTTTTTATAAATATATATTTAAAATTTATATTTTATAATAATAAAAAAGTAAATCTGAGTTAAAGCATATCAACTATTTAGCTTTCATACTCGTATTGCCAATTGAGGAATGAGACAAAACCACCAAGTTTGCTCAACATTTACTCCTTTACCCCTTTTTTCAAAGATGAAAACTATTTAAAACAAAACTGTCTTCCCCATTAGTTCCATGTCAATTCTATATCGAAGGCACCAAATGTTAGTTGCAACATCACATGAAATCGTCACTCACAAATGCAATATTCTTCAATATTTCTCCAAGTTATGAGATTCAGTTTGTCAAGGACGACACAAAAAATAGTAGAAATAGATGCACAACTCTTTCTGCTTTCTTTAATATCCAGACCAAAGATGCCTGCCTTTATATATGAGGGAGGCTCTTGGATTTAGATCCCACTCCCTCTGACCACCCCCACCCCCCCTCAGACACCACTAGGTTGATCACATATTTCTTTCTAGTGCTCCAAGAGAACAGGTATACCAAGCGACAGACAAAAAATAGTACCACCTCAGCATCCAGATCCATGAGACCTCAGGGAGCCATTTGACCTCTACCAGTGAAACCGTTACAAATTTGTTGCCTCAGATCCTAGGTGAGTTCACTCAGCAGTAGCAAACAGACATCTTCCCACAGAGCTCAGCGGCAGGGTGTTCCATCCAGGCATCAAGACATACCACAGCCCAGCTCTTCTAGTCAGCCATCTATTAGAATCTTCATTTCTTCAACCTTGATGTTAGGAGAGAAATAGATATTAAGATTGCACTTCCAGCAAAGGGCCTCCACCCCCCTACTCCTCTTCTACAAACGACAACAGGACCCCCAAGACATGTTGAGGCCCCCTTCTGGATTTCCTCATTCGTGAGATTCTCTTCAATGAGATGATTCATGTGTTACCTCCCAAACCTGCATTTTAAATTGTAAAGCCTTTTTTCTCTTCATTTCCTCCTGCCCAAGGTTCCTTCCATTTCCAGACCATCATTTCACCTTATTCCTTGTCTGATGGTGTCTTGGGCGCCCGTGATGCTTGTTGCAAAGTGGTCCGCCGCAAAGTTTCGACCAGCGACAGGGATGAGAGCAGAGTTTGACGCAAGAAGAGCTACATGCAGCTCTCATGTCTATGAAAAATGGCAAATCTCTAGGGTTGGATGGTTTTCCTTGTGAGTTTTATAAGTCCATGTGGGACTATATTGAGGAGGAATTCTATTGTCTGGCAACCTAAGTTTTATCTTTAGGATGCCTCTCAGAGACACTTAATTAGGGGATAATTAATCTAATCCCCAAGAATGGGGCACGTGATTCCATTGGCGGTTGGCATCCCATCACTCTCCTCTCGATAACTTATACGATTATGGCCAACGCTTTCCCGTTGAGGGTAAGAGCAGTGGCCAGGCCATCATGTGTAAGGAGCAGACAGGTTTTGTGCATGGGAGATTCATTTTGGGTATGGTAGTCTCGATTGGGAGGCTATGGAGTCGGCTCGCGAGACAAGGAAGCAATGCATGATGCTCAAGATTGATTTTGACAAAGCTTATGATCAGGTGGATTGGTCGTTCATTGCAGAGATGTTGATGTGTTTGGCGTTTGGTCCCCATTGTGTTGGCATGGTAAACACTTTGTTCTCCAATGCCTCTACCTTTGTTGCTATCAACAAGGCTTTATCCCCTCAGATCACTCTACATCGCTCTATCAGGCAGGGATGCCCTTGGCTCCATACTTATATGTGTTGACAGCAGATGCTTTGGGATACTTAATGGAGGCTGCACGGGTTGCAAGACAAATTACAGGAATTTCTCTTCCAGATGATTCATAAATGGTCAATAACCATTTTGCCGATGACTCCCTTCTCTTTGTTAGTGTCTAGCAGGCCTCAGTGGACAAGGCCCTGTCTTGTCTTGACACCTTTTGCCAAGCTTCCAATGCCATTGTCAATCCTCACAAAACAGATTTTTGGTTGATTGGAATTGACATGCCCCCAGTTTGGATTCCTAAGGCTTGGTCCTTTATTTGATTGTTAGATACCTTGGTATTCTGTTTGGGACAAGCCTATCCCCAGTGTCTATGTGGGACTAGTGCCTGCAGAGACTTCAGAGCAAGTTGCATGTATGGCATCACAAGAATCTTCCTTTCGCAGGGAAGCTGACAGTAGTTGGTAGCATTCTCCAAGCCTCTCATGTGTATTATGTGTCCTGATGGTTTCCCAGCAAGGCTCAATTTAGACGACTGGAGCAGATTTTGTGGGCTTATCTTTGGTCGAAGTATGGGGGGCTAGATGTTTGCCACTGGTTGCTTGGGATGTCTGGACTATGCCCAAGGATGAGGGGGGGTTAGGATTGATATGGCCATCGGGGCAGTATTTTGGCAACCAAGTGGGTGGTTTGATGACTTGAGGGTGCAGCACTGTGGCAGGTTCTCCTTCGACACTGGATTTTGATAGCTCAACACCAAGGCAGGATAAGGGGCAAATTTGGCTTGTGTGACATCATCTCCTCGCCCTCTTTGTTTCAGGTTGGGGGGTCTATTATCTTCAAGAGTATTTGGATGGCGTGGAGGTTGGTGGTTGGGTTGGTTCGATGGTAGTGGGAGGACAACAAAATTGGGTAGGGCATTGCCTCTTGTCCGATTTGGAGTTGGCGGGACCAAGGGTTCTGCATTGCAGAGTTGTCGCGATTCCAAGCAAGACAACTGAGTCAAAAGGGTATGTTCATTGGCGCGATCTTTGGGATTCTAAGGCTCGCTCATGGAAGTCATGAAGACCGTTGGCTCAAGTGTTTGGGTTGCTAGCCTCTAATCGCCCTATGATCATGGAGCTATAGGCTTATCTACCAGTGTCAGAATTGTTCAAAATAAACATTGGTATGCCAACGCCTTTCTGGAGAGATTGGCAGTGGAGCTTTGGTATCCCACTATTGCACTATGACTCTCGCCATATGTACGCAGCGCTTCATCAGCATCATCCCCTTTCATCAGTACTCAACGTGAGATGGGCTTTGTCAAACCCAAAGGTGCACTGGATTTATCGGTGTCACGGTGTTTGGTCAGTGCAACTTTCCTATAAGTTGTAGCCTTTAAACAATAATAATATGTATTATTATAAATAATAATACTATTATTATAATTTTTATTTGAATTGTAGAATAGGGTTTAAAAATATTACAATAACAATTATTATTATAATATATTTTTCGAATTGCCGGTGGGGGGCAACTCAAGTGGTAAAGATGAGAAGTTGTAATCAGTTGTAAATGGAAGGTCACGTGTTCAAATCCCCCCAATCTTACCCGTGCGCCATGGTTCGGGCCCTGTGGATGCACCTAGGGGTATAGTTGTAGCGAGATTGGATCCCTGGACCCTGTGTCATGCGAGTACCAGCCCAACTCCAGTTGTCGATTTCCCTAGTACAAAAAAATAATAATAATAATAATATATTTTCCGACTTGGATGGGATTAGGGTATATAATAATTAAAATTATTATATAAAATTTTGAAGGAACATGTTGAAAATGTATTGGAGGGAAAAAGATTGAATGAAATTAGGGTTTGAATGAAATTATTATATATGTCAAGAACTTCTAACCTAAGGAATCTTATAAGAGGTTGGAAAATAAAACCACGTGTTGTTTTTATAAAACCGTGTGTTGGTTTTATACTTTTTTCTTTTCTTTTTTATTTTCTTTTTCTTTTCTTCTTTTACTTTCTTTTCTTTTTTTACTTTCTTTTTCTTTCTTTTCTTTTTTTAGTTTTTTTTTTACTTTCTTTTCCTTTTTATTTACTTTCTTTGATTTTTCTTTTCTTTTTTAACTTTATTTTTCTTTTTTTACCTTATTTTTCTTTTCTTTTTTATTTCCCTTCTCGTATACTTGGATTCCTTGATTTATGGTTGTCTTTGAATTTTGCAGGAGAATGTTCTTCAAATCGGATATATATATATATATATATATATATATATATAAACTTGATTTGCTTCAAAGATGTGACTGAATCTTCTTTGGGACAAAGGCCTGATTTTGGACAAGGTCCTAGATTTTAGGGAAACCTGGAAATGATGGTCAAAAGCCAAGTTTAGACAAAGTCTAAAAATAATGGCCAAAGGTCGGATCAGGCAACAAGGCTTTGATCCCAAATGGTGTGGACAATTCTTGTTCACACAAATTAACCGTAAAAAGAGGGAAACAAATCCATATTGGAATAAATGAAATATGTGTCTATAATAAGATAATGAATTACAAATATAAAGATGCCCAAATATATATTCATAAGAGGGCACATAAAGACTCTTCATAAGAGTCACAACTTTCAATAATTATTATAATGTTTATTTATTATTAATTATACAGCTTATTATTATTTATTTATTAATATATTTATATTCGTAACAAAACCACAAAAACTTATCTTTATATATTCATGTAGGCCCCAACCTACTGTTACCAAGTTTGTAAGCACCAACTTACTAGAGACACCAATCCCATCAAATGAGCACCAACTCAACGATATGTAGGCACCAACCTACTAGACACACCAATCTCCTCAACTGAGCACCAACTCAACAATATGTAGACACCAACCTACTGGAGACACCAATCTCCTCCATTGGGCACCAACTCAGTAATATGTAGACACCAACCTATTGAAGAATCAGGTACAAGAATGTTGACATAATCAACTCAAATATTACCTCATAATTAGCTTCAAATTTGCTTCATAACTTGCCTCAGATATGCTCCATAATCTACTTCAAATATGCCTCAAAGCCTGCCTCAAATCTGCTCCACAATCTATCGTAAGATCATCTTCAAACCAATTCCAAAATATGGAATGATCACCTTCTACATGAGCCTCAACCAGAAAAGAACCCCTAGAAAATCTTCCAAGATCGCATCTCAAAGCAAACTATAAAAGACTCTTCCCAATAGTGAAAGTTCCATCCAAGGGGAATAGATCACATCTTCAAGCCTTCCTCTTCCATAAGTGTGCCTCCTCCTCCTTAGAGAACCTTAGAAAACCCTTAGAAAAGAACTTCAAGAAAGCATCTTCAAATATCCCAAAAAATCCTCAAGAGAACATCTTCAAAAGGCTCCTTACAAGTGCTCCTCTCTCTTCTCTCTTCTCTCTAGAATTGCACACTAGTTATTAGAGGAACTCAAGTGATGATAAGATGATTGAAATGAGGTAGAGCTCCTCTTATTTATACCAACCTAAGGCACTCCTAAGGGATCCTTCTTCTTCTAGGGCCGACCTCTTTCCAAGGAGTCACCAAGGCGTGTTTACCCATTCATTCCCCTTTCTTTCTTGACAAGGTTGGCACATACCTTACCTCCAATGTCTTCAAGTCCAATCAACCCCTCCCTTTATCAAGGGCATGGTTATGTTGCATCCTCATTATTGCAAGGTGTCCTCCTTTGCCCGCAAAGTGGTCCTATTGTGTGGTTTCTTCATATTTCTTTGGTTTTATTGCCTCCGGCAAGTGGGCAAGTGGGCAAGTGGGATCTTCATTTGGATATCATGGTTAGGATGCCTCCCCATTATTGCAAGGTGTCCTCCTTTTCCCTCAAGGTGGTCCCATTGTGCGGTTTCTTCATATTTCTTTGGTTTGCTTGTCTACGCAAGTGAGTAAGTGGGGTGCACATCATTATCTTCATTTTGCCATCATCATTATCTGCAATCTTCCTCTATCTTTGACATCAATGACAATAATATCTTCAACTATATTCATCTTCATCTTGGACAACAGCAGTCTCCCCTTGTCTTTGACATCAATGACAACAATATTTCCAACATGATCTTGAGTAAGTGCTCCTATAATGAGGCACTCTCATCCATCATAATCGAGAACATGTTTTTCAAGAAGTCTCTACCCTTGTCTAAAGTCTCATGCAAATTTTTCAAATGCTTCCAAACCACTTTGTAAGTCTTCCCTGTCTAAACCTCGAGAAGCATAGCATCTATCATGGACAACTTAAGCAACCTTACTGCTTCTCTGTCTCGCTCATCAAATCTGTCCCAATCTCTACCCACAACTATTGAGCGAGTATATTTACCTAGGACAATATCAGCCAAGCACCTATATTCAAAAATGGCCAACATATATTGCTTCCACGTGTTGTACTTCTTGTAAGAGAACCTTTGGTTGGCTTCCAACATGATGTTGGTTGAAGAGGCCATAGATATTCATATAAGTCACACGGAGTAAAATGCTGAAAAATACATGTCAAAACCCTAAATACTAGCTCTAAAGCCCCTATAGCAGCCAGGTATCGCTGATAAACATGCAGATTTTTTATCAATCTGCTCACTAACGGTCCAAAAACATGCTCAAAATCAGCTTTGAAAACTGTTATCACATCCATAGTAGCTGGGCTACCATGATTTCAGAGCAGTTATCTGCAAATTTTTTAGCTTTGCCTTTACACAACTTCAGTGAGATCAGCTATGATGAGCAGTGTTATTTGTGATCACCCACACATCAAAGCAGCCCTATATCAGACATGCAGTAGACCTTATGTCAAGGATGAGCTTCTTGACCTCAGGTTTGATGACCGGGATGACCTTTTATTCCATACAAATACAGTGCAGTGATTAGAGTTTCAGCAGCAGTGTTCTCAGTGGTTACAGTTGGTCCAGATTACAGATTACAGATGACAGATACAGGTATATGACCCAACAGGTATATGATGTGCATTGGTTTTATTATCATGTTGTTTTGGTCATTTTGATAGCTTGACTTAGCATCTAGTGATATTGATCTGGCAGTATGTCTATATAAAAATGAAATTGGTTACTATTGATTATATAAATGATTGTATTACTGACAATTAAAAGCTCTTGTTTTATACTCGTTGGTTTTACCCTCTTAGGAGTGTGGAGTCGTGGACATGATCATTCCCTCCTTTTTGGCTTGCTAGCTTAGGCATCACCTTCACTTTCTCCATCCATCCGTTGTCTTTCCCACTTTTGGTCTTTACCCTGACTTACACCTTGACCTGTGATATGGAGGACTTCCCCATTTTTGCCTCTATGTTGGATAGCATCCCTGTTAGTTTGTGTCTCGGCTCTGAGTTGGAAACAAAACTTACCTTTGGTGAGTTGGATTTGATACCTTGATCACTCTAGTCGGATGCCCCGATGTTTGGTCTTGATTGTGGAAAGTCCCCATAGTTACTTGATTTGTGTTGACTAAAACTTGAAACAAATTGTACTACCATCATTACATATGGAAACTATTGTTATATCTATTATGAAATCCCATGAAAGTATTTTGAAAACTGTGCTTCTCAGCACATGAAAGAGGGCTATGAAACGGTATTGAAACTCAAATGAAAAACACACCCTGGATGAGAGCTTGAGTAGTTGTGTTGCTAAACACATGCAAAATCCCCAAAAGGGTTGTGTAGGCCTAAAAAGCAGTGGCTAAACAAATGCTAAATCTAAAGAACTGTTGACCAAGGAAATGGAAACTCAAAAGCACCCTAGATGAAAGCTTTAGTAGTTGTGCTTCTAAGCACAGGTGAAATCCCCAAAAGGGTTGCTAAATGAAATGTAATGATTAATTCCTCATGGAGCCTACAGGTCGTGATGTGAGATGGAGCAAGGGACAGCTAATTCTAAGTGTCCCCTAGAACCGCAAGTTACGGTTAGCTGGGCACCCAGTTCACGGCGGTTCTAGAAAAGACCCTCACGGAGCTGATACAGCTTGGATGTGAGTCGTAGACATTTGCCAAGGTTGAAAAAGCACCTATCTAAATAACTTACCCATTTGTGAGACGCTGCCATCCCCTGTGTTTTCTTTATCCATCATATGCTTGAATGTGTAATACCCTTTCCCTTATCCAAATTATCACAGTGTTAAGTCAGTCAAGTCATTCCCCTTTGCCTAGCCTTGCATCCTTAACCTTCACCCTCTGCTAGCAATCTGATCATGTTTACAAATGAGTATATCCTTGAAGTTCTTTTGAAAGTAAATTATTTCTTTAACTTATTATTATCTATTAACTGCCAGTGAAATGATGCTTGATGTTTTAAAAGTCTTGCTATGAAAATGATTAAAAGAGCATGTCTTAACCATTTGCACTTGCAGTGGCAAGCTTCTTTAGCCTGGGTCATATTTTGATCAGTTTGACCAAGGTCAACCTAGGGATCAGTGATGATTTGGACCAGTTACGTTGTATGATGTTGATCCATGGTCCTTGATATACCTTTTGATGACTCCATATATTGGACACAGGTTTTAGATGATGGTTGATGCACTTTTTATTGATTATTGTTACTTCCAGACCATCATATTTTTATTTGTCTGGGTATGGTGGATGCTACAAATGATCTTATAGGTTACCATGGGGTGTATGAGTACTCATCTCTAGTAGATTTAGGTTTTCTGGATCCATTGAGACACTTGATTTTTAGTTCCAGGCACTTTCAGTGATGATATGAGCATTTTTTCACCTGTTGACCAGTTTGGCCATGCTGATGTGGCCTATCCAACAGTTGCTTTGATGGAGAGTCGTTGCCTAGGGCGCTACAGAGGAGAGGGGTAGTCCAGCCACTTGTCATTACCATATTACCCCCTCTCCGGACATGATGGTACACTCAGATTTTGTGCCCGGGCACCAGGCAGTGGGTTATGGGCATGTTATCACACCATAGTGGCTGGGATACTATTCTTGCTTAGTAGATATCTGCACTTTTCAGAGCTTGGATTATTCAGAGCTTGGCTATGATGAGTTTATATTTTGAGATCACTCATGATCAGAGCAGTGTATTTTATCAGACTTATGTTAGACCTTGTGCCAAGGCTGAGCCTTGGGAGCTCAAGATTTGATGACCGATGTGACCCTTTATTCCATACAGTTTCAGTTCAGTGCCCAATGATGTTATTGTAGCAGTGTTTCAGATGATATTGATGATTATTGTTATGATGTGATATAGCCTATGGACTTCTGATTATTGACTATGGATCATTATCTTGTTGCTTTAGTCATCTTCACAGCATTAACTTGGTATATGATTCATGATGTGGCAAACTATTTAAAATGAAATGAACTATCTTGATTTTGTTATAAACTATAAAATGGACTTATTACTTGCACACTTAGGTTTCTTGACAAAACCCACCGATTTTACTACCCTCCTTTGCATAGATATGGTCTTTCTTGACATTATTTGTCTGCTAGCTTAGGCACCATATTCATTTGACTCCGTCCATCCATGACCTTCCCGATTTGGCTTTCACCTTTGACTTGTCTTTCTTAACTTTTTGATACTGAGGACTTCCCCATTTCTACCTCTGTGTCGGACCGCATCCATGTTTGTTAGTGTCTCGTCTCTGAGTTGGTGACAGAACTTGCCTTTGGTGAGTTGGATTGTAGGCCTAAATCATTATGGTCGATTGTCCCAATGTTTGGCACTGGTAGAAGTCCCCCTAGTCACTTGAGATGTTGGCTAAAACTAAAAGCTCATGTACTACTTTATATTGGAAATTCTTATAAATTCGCCCATGGAAACTATAAACTCTAGAATGTGTTTTTGTACACACGTGAGTAAAGGGCAAGAGCAATGAAATGCTAAAAATACTCCTCGAAGAGTATAAGAAAGGTCCAAAAAGAAAATGTTGCTCAAAAGTTTTATCTATTATTGCTGACCTTGTATATGTTTAAACATGCCCTGGATGCAAGCTGCAATTAGTTGTGCTTCTTAGCACATATGAAATCCGAAGGGTTATGTAGGCCAAAAAGGCCATGAAATGAAATGAATGATCCTAATGAACTTGGATCAAGCTGATGTAGACATGATGCCTAAGTTGAATAAGCACTCTCTAAACAACTTATCCATTTGTGAGGCACAGTCCTTCCCTTTGTTATTTGTCCGGCACTGAGTGTAGCTTCCCCTCTCCCCGTCCAAAGTATCTTTTGGTTGAGTTTGGTCAAGTCACCCCCTCTACCTAGCCTTCTTCTTAGCCTTCATCCTTAGCTAGCAGTTAGGCCATGTCCAATGGGTGAGTCTGTCATTTAAGCTATTGTGCAAGTAAATATGAATAACAATGTAATATGTAAATGATAAATGCCACTAAATGATGTTTATACTTTAAGTTAAGCTGTGAGTTTGAATAGAGGAACATGTCTTAGTCTATTGATATAATTTGTCCTTGGTTGTATCTTGACCTAGTCAAACTTAGTTTGACTATGGTCATTCTTGGGATCCGTGATGATGTGGCCATATATGCTTATGGAAGATGATTGATGGTCCCACATACTCTTGTTGATGATACCATATGGTGGACATATGATTTAGATAGTGATTGATGCAGTCCAACAGGTTTTATTATTATTTCAAATCATCAGATTATTCACTGTCCGGATATGGTGGACCTTATTGTTGACCCCTCAGGTCAACCCATGGTGTATGAGTACACATTCTTAGTAGATTTGGGTCTTCTGGATCCAATGAGACACTTATCATTCAGTTCCGGGCACTTCTGACAAAGATAGATGCAGTTATCCACTTGATGACCAGTTTTGAGGCTGTTTTCCCAGCCTGTCCAGCAAGGGCCATGAGAGGCCAGTTCACCTAGGGCGATGTATAAGGAGGGGGTGGTCTAGCCACTTGATTTTACCATTCTACCCCCCTCCCAGAGAGCTTGGTGGGCTCAGTTTGACAGCACAGGCACCCTGGGTATCAGTTTGGGCAGTATCACAATTACCGAGGCGAATTAAAAATGGAATAAAAGGGTCACTAAGGAATTCGATTTGGGCAACTGAGGCAAGGTTTTGGCATTTGGTCTTCACAAAGGTCTTCCAGGGTGAACCCCCCATCTTCCAGCCAGAGATCATCAGTCAGTGGGGTCCACAGAGGCCACAGGAGGCCTTTACTGCTTGTCTGTCACAAATTTTAAGGACAGGATTTGATCATTTGTATTATTTGGACATTATTTTATATTATTGTGCCATGGGGATGAGCTAGTAAGGATTGATGCCTCCCAGCCCCACCACGAGCTCTTTGAGTCATGTCCTAGTCATATGAGGTGGGCCCATGTGTCTTTGCCCCCTCTAGAGGATGACGTCACCCTCACTTAGTCACTCTTAGCTATGACGTCACCTTTATTTTGAGTGATCCATGTGATATTTTATGTTGGCTCATCTTAGCCATTGATTTGATTATGAGATCTTTTAATCTCAACCACTCATCTTGTTGTATTGTAAAGTGGTTTTGAGATCTAGGGTTTTGGTCTTTATTATCCTATATAAGGAGGAGACCCCCCTCATTGTAAAGTACTTTTGGGCTCTGGAAAACTTGGAATGAAAATAATATTTTGGAGATCTACTTCTTGGCTTTGATTGGGTTACTCTTGTATATGTTCTTGCATCTTGTTTCTAGACATTCTTTGCTTTACAGGTGAAATCGACATCAATTGAAGGGAGGTCGAATTGCTTGAAGCTAGCTCAACGATTTGCTTTGTGGGAAGATTATAGGGGTTGCTCACATCCACCATGGGCAAAACGTCTTCATCTTGAGGGAGTTTTTCAATTGTGCTTTGTCCATTGATTGATTTCTTGATATGACATGCTTAGATCTTATGGATCTGTGGATCAAATCTAACTTGATGTAGTTTGGTTTACAGGTTTTCATGGGACATCTCTCCTCCTAGGGCTTGGACGATTTTGGTTGAAGACACTTGAATCAAGCTTGGAATTGTAACTAGGGCAAGAAATCTCCATATGCTAAGAGGCCGCAAGCTTTGAGGTAAGATCTACAAGGTACATATTGATTTCGCTTGCTCTCCATCCTATTGGTCAAAAACTCCATTAAAATCAAAACCCTCATTTTCTATTTTCTTAGATCTACTTGGATCTAGCTTGGTTCTTGGAAAGATATTGAAAACCCACCTCTATAGCATCCACGGCAATTCGGATCTATAGTTTGGTGGTGATTGGGTTCCATTTGACACACTTTCCAAGGCACTTAGCCTTCTTTAGGTGCGGTCGCACTCCTTGGGAGGGTGAGTTTTGCTACTTCCAAGACATGGGTAGGTAAGATCCCACTTGATTTGCACTCCTCTCACTTGATAACCTACCCCTAGTGCTTCACTTCTTTGATTTTTGCCTTGTGGGCCCCATTCCTCATTTTGAGGGTTGTGCCCCACTTGGGTCATTGGGTGATGCACTTTCAACCTTAGATCGATGGAGATCTAGCCTACCTTGGGGCATGCCATTTAAAACCCACTTTGATAATTGCCTTACCTACCCCGATCTACATTTTGGCATACTTTGGACTCCATTTACCCCTCCATTTCAAGGCACTAGTCTCCTTGGGTCAATTTGCACTCCTTGGGGATTGTGTCATGTGTTAGATCCCATATGTGGGTGTTGCCTAATCTACCTTGGATCCATAGATCCACATCTTCAAACACCCCTTAGTGTCGTACTACTCCTAACTCACCTTGTGGGACCCATTTGAGCCATTTCCATATTTTAAGGAAGTGGGCCCCACTTGTGTATTTCATGGTACTAGATCTATCCCTTTGATCTCCCTAGGTGGCCTAACTCATTCATTGGTTGAAACACTTGTCACTTCTTAAGCTTCTTCAACCACATCATAAACTCTTGGGTCCACCTAAGCTTGCACTGGTTTCTGTAACTCAATTTACACATCTCCCTAGGAACCTTTGCTTTGGTTAATCTTCTGTGATTAGCTATAGGGTCTCCCCCTTGGTCTTGTCTTGTCTAGATCTAAAGTGAAGACTTGCCTCGATAATCGTGACTCCCAGCTTGCATTGGGAACCGTGGCATCTCTTGGGTCACCTCTTTAGTTGTCTGTCTCCTCTACCGTCCCGGATGGGATACCTTTACGGAAACTACAAGTTGTGTGATAACAGGGCAGTTTGATGGTTTTTTAGGTGGAATAAAAATGAAATACAAAGGTCATTAAGGAAATCAATTTGGGCAATTGAGGCAAGGTTTTGGCATGAGGTCTATTTAGAGGTCATCTATGGTGTATCCCACTTCGTCCAGATCAGCTTACAGCATTCAGTGGGATCCACACAGTCACCGGGTTGTGTTTTGATTCATCTTTCTCTCAGTTGAGGGGGCCAGGATTTGATAATTTGTTCACTTGGACATGACATTGAGTCATATGTTATATTATTGTGCCATGGGGTGATGCTAGAGAAGGAAAGTAAAACCTCATAGCCCCACCATGTGCTCCTAGTCACTTGTCCTTGTCATCTTATGTGGCACACTTGTATTTTTGTCACTTTTATGTGATGCGCACCCCCCTAGGGCATCCTTTAGTGAGTGCGCACCTCCCTCATGTGAGTGATCCATGTTATATTGTATCGGCTCATCTTAGTCGTTGATTGTATTATGTTTATCTTTTGATCTCAACCACTCATTGATAAAGTGGTTAAGGTTTTGGTCTCTCTCCTCCTATTTAAGGAAGAGGCCCCCCTATTGTAAAGGCATCTAGAGATTTTTGGCTCTTGGCTACCGGAATAGAAGAAATATATTTTTAGTACTTGCTTGGATCTTGAAATGGGTGTTTGGCTATGATGATTGTAAATGCTTCTACATTGCACTGAAGGATTTTTGTAGCTATCATGTATCTTTTTCCACTATATCGATTTACAGGTGAAGAGGACGATTTGGGAGGAGTGCGCATTGGTGGGGAGGCTTGTCCTGCAATCTTTTGTCAAATTTTGGGTTCAAACAGGGAGTGATTTTGTCTTTATACCAATTATTCTCTATCTTTTTCCTCTTACTTGTATCTACCCTCGTTTTGTTGGCTAATTGAGCTTCGTCTCCTTGGTTTTGCAGGAAGAGAGGGACGCACTTGTGGACTAGGGCAAAACGCATAAGCAAGAGAAACTACATCTTTTTTCATTTGATCTGTGTGGAAGTAATCCTCATCATAATCGGCATCCATCTTCATTATCCAGGTACACTCAAGAGGTACGTCTTTTACTCCTTTAAATTATCCATTTATCTTCTAGATCTCAAAACCCTCAAAGTTAAAACCCTCATTTTTTTTATTTTTCAGATCTATGGAGATCTAGCAATCTTTTGGGCTTAATAATTAAAACCCACCTCTATAATAATTAAAACATTCCCGATCTAAAGTTTGGTGGACATCCGACTCCATTTACCCCTCGATCTAAGGCACTGGGCCTCTCCAAGGGAGGTCGCACTTGTTGGGTAGGTGGCCATTTGCTAGATGCCAACTTGGGTTTTGCTTGATCCTCATTTTTTTCTTAGATCCATTCAATAGCAAACCCCCTAGTGCCATTTCACTTTGTTTTTCACCTTGTGGGCCCCATTTGGACCATTTTCCATATTTTAAGGGTGGGCCCCACTTGGATCTATTATCTTGGCATTAGATCTATCTAGATCTACTATTTTAAACCTATAAGTGACCTTTATCTTTTATTGGTTGAACATTTGTCCATCTCTAAGCTTCTTCAACCAAGCCCTAACTCTTTGAGTCCACTTATCCATCCTAGATCTAGATCTAATCCTCTCTTGATCTTCTCCTTTTTTATCATCACATTTCCCTAGGAAGGTCTTGAGTAGGTTCGCTAGCCCTCATTGGCTAGCTAGGGTCTCCCCCTTGGTCTTGCTTATTAGGCTTGATCTAAAGTGAAGAGTGCCTCGATTGGCGTGACACCCAATTGCATTGGGAACTGTGGCATCTCTTGGGTCACCTCTTTAGTTGTCCAACACCTCTACCATCCTGGATAGGATAACCTTTTTGGGACAACTAGAAGTTGTGTGATAACAGAAACCACAGATCTGCTCTCAAACAACTCAAAAACAGTCAGATCTGTTAAAGAACACCACTATAACTTTAAGAAGTGACTGTATTAACGCCTAAGTCTAATATATAAGCAACCATTACAAACTAAGTTTTACTTTAACATTATGTGCATTGTTTAAATGCATATCAAGTAGATCCCTACCTCAATGCTATACTCATGTCCCCATTCGATCTCTTTTAAGATATTTCAATAATTGCAAGTACACAATTTTGCAAAAAACCTTGGCTTGTTCTACAGTTTCTTTCCTTTGAAATAATGGTACTATTGTTAATCAATTGGAGCTAGTATATTTGCTAATACTCAACATATTGCATCCAAGATTCAAACTCATGTTCACAGTGAAAACATTTCAAGCCTAAACTACTGGTCTGAAAAGTAATGCTTAACTTCAGTAACAAAATACAATTCTTCCGTTTGTAAACTTGTACCACCTCTATAGTATTGGTGTATAGAAAATTTTAAATAATGGCTAGCCCATCTGAATTTATTGCTTATAAATCCATACTGGTATTCAACATTAAAATGGATAAGCAAATTAGAAGTATAAAGAATTTAGCTCTCAACCCTGCCTGCTCAGAAACATAGCATTTACTCAAATTTAAATATATTTAGAAAACAAAAATAGAATGCATCATGAATGCTCTGTAAAGCACTTAGAAATGTTGTCTATTACAATTTACATTGAGTGTCATGAATCTACAAGACTATTTAACTGGTCACACACTGGATTCATATTATAAAATGCCATCATTTCTATTCTGTATTATATTTATAATCATCAAAGCTAAAAGACTTACCTCTATGCCTGAAATTCCCATTATATCCATATTCCATTGGTAATGTTCTCGGCGTCGCCCTCTGGTCATTCTTTCATAACGCCAACATTGTCCTATCGCAAACCATTTGAGTGGAAGTGACAACGCTTTCCTGTAAGACATAAAATGAACATTAAGTTGAGTGAACTAAACTTGGAACCCATTAGCAAATTACTACTCAACTCCTAAAAAGAAGTATATACTAAGTTTCTTTACTAAAAGCACGCAATTTTCATCTATAATCATGTTAAAGTAAAACAATTAATTGCTGCTCCAAATGTAAAATTATCTGCAACGTATTAAAAAATAATGGGTCCAAGATGGAGACCCCTTTTGCATAACCACCCGAGCTAAAGATGGTGTCAGCTCTGGCCTAAGTGCAACCCGCCGACCACCCTTGTCTTCAAAACTGTAGAGCTGCAACAATAAACATAATGAATAAGAAAGGGTGCTACAAGCAAACATGCCATTTGTGTGAAAGTCCTCCAGAGCAGAGTCACTTTAATTAGAAATTAGTTTTATCAAAAACACATATTCTCTTGATATGTTCATATGTAATCTAAGATGGATCATTGACCAAAACTCACTTCTCCCCGTGACCTTGATTCACTGAGTACTGACACACTAACTAAAATATGGCATCAAAAATACTTATTGATTTTGACGAGCACCTACATAGATCCTATTTTAATTTTTGATAACATTATCATAACAGGTGTTTGTAACTTTTAATAGAAGTTAGTGTAAACTATTGATCCTTTCGGCCATTGATCTATTTTTACCTGAATTTATACCTTTGTATAATTTTCTATCTAACTTGTGTTAAAACAAGAACCAAAAAACACTTTATCAGCTTCCTTGTTTAATACAAGAAGTCCGAAGAGAGATAGTATTTATTCAGAATCCCATGTAATGTAGATAAATATATATTATATACTAATACGTTATATAAATAGAACAATCATTTGTCAATTGGTTCTAGCTCAAGTGGTCGTGGAATAGAGTGTTATCCCCCCAACCCAAGTTTCATTCCCGTAAGTGACATGTTGAGCTCATAACGAGTATATTGTTGTAAAGGCTTTGAGCCTTGTCATTGATTGGCCTTGTGCCTTGAAGAATCTAGGGTTTACCTTGGGTACTATCCTCGAAATGAGGGTAAGTGCCCGGGGGGTTGCCGCGAGATATTTACTTGGAGAAAAAAAAACAATAATAATAATTAAATACCAAAGGTAGTAACCTTTCACTTTCGTAACCAGGAATTGATATTTATATTGCTATGAGAGGTCTTGAAAATCATCACTTATATTATATAAATATCTATATTTTTATTTATCCTATATGGATTTCCTTCCCATCTCCTATTTGGATTGGATGTTTTATCATTAACGAATACACTATTTGTAGCATTGGTATCACGGCCTATTTGATCCTAGCCTTTGGCCACATTTTTTCACAGCCTATATGATCCTAGCCTTTGGCCACACATTTTTCAAAGCTAATATGAATCTTGGCCTTTGGCCAATTCAATCATTTTCCAACTTGTGGCCATTTTTTTCTACTGTACTTTTTGGTGTTGTATGTAGATGACTTGTTTCTTATAGGTGTGAAGAAGCTCATTGTAGGGTGCAATGCAAATATGGCAGTTGAGTTTGAGATGTTGAGATGAAGGACATTGACACGCTGCACTGCTTCTTGGGTTTGGAGGTTTGGAAGAGACCAAGGGAGATATTCCTTGTGTAGGGTATGTAATTGAGGTCCTGAAGAGGTTTCAGATGGGGGACTGCAAACCTATGGCCATGTTACCCCTCATATTGTATGAGGATCACACACGTGACTTTCATCACATCACTTGTGAAATTGCTCACAAGGAATGAGTTGCTTTTCATGGCTAGACATTTGGATGACAAGGAGGTACACTTGTGTTCTTGACTCAAAGATGGTGCTTCTTCATTGTTGAGTGGTGGCTCTGGTGATTGGCTAGGATCTTTGATGTGATGTGCTCTCATGTCTTCATGGTGATATGGTGATTATTTGTAAAGTATTATGTGCTTGACAAGTAAAACAATGCTCATAAGATGATGCATTCCCTCTAAATGATGATTAAAGAATACTTGACCAAGGTAATAAGGCAATTAATTAACACTGAAGTATTTTATGAAATGGGAACCCATCAACTTAGTCTCCCAAAGCTTTGAACTATTAATAATTGTACCTTTTAAATGATGGATTAATTAAAATGTTTAACCTTGGGTCTCGAAGGTTTTAGAGTGATTAATTGAAGTCAACGAAGAAATAGAACTAATCACACTAATTAACCAACGTACCTAAAGATATCTCTTAGGATTAATTTAAAAATCACTTAAGAAGGGGATGCTAGGCACAATAGTCTCTCATGCAACTAAATTGATGATTATTCAAGTTGAGGGGCTCCTAAATGGAACGCCCTAGAGGATTTGAACGCACATGACAAATGGGAGGTTGTTGCACTTTTGGAGGAGCGTCCCACTTTGGGAGTAGATATATTTTAACAAAGTGCCCAAACTTTTTCCTTCTCAACAACATTAGAAGCAGAGTGGTCGTGGATTTTCCAAAAAGTGGTTATAATAGAAAATCCGATAAATATTGAGGAACATGGCAATTTCAAAATCGTCACCTTGAAGCACTCATCGTTTTTCTTTGACCACTCAATTTAAGGAGCACCCCACCTTGGATGCTTGAGCATTTTGATAATTTCAAGAGAGCATCATTAATAAATGATCATGGTGAAGAATGCTTGGTGGAAAAGGGGTGCACCCTCTTTCCTTGAGCCATTTTGGAGGTGGTTGGTGTTAAGATATAAAGCTACATATGTAATAAAGTCACTTAAGTAACTTAGGTCAAACGTTAGGTTTTTAGGCATTTTAGGTTTTACATATTAGGGTTAGGGTTTTGATCACTAAGACTCTTTAAGGGCGAGGACTCTCAATATTAGGGTTTCTTGTTTATTGGTTATCGGAATATGGTATCAAAGCGGGAGTGAGCCTAGGTCACATAAATGGTTAGAATTGCAACTGAGTCTATGACGTAGTCGTCGGGTCGTCAACCAACAAACAAATTTAGCAGTGCAGTGCCCCATCGATTGGGTAAAGTAGCCATCGTTTACTATTCGTAGTTGCCAGTCGTTGGTCTTTGGAGAAAGCCGCCCACGATTTATCTCAGACGAACCCCTGATTTTCTTGCAACCGTCACAGTCGGTCGTTGCACAATTTTTTTTAATGAGCCGTCAAATTAAAAAGTCGATCACCATCCAGTCACCACAATCCACAATTTGTATGCAGCTGTCGATGTTTATACAACCACCCACGATTTGCCCTGCTGGCAGTCGTTTTAAACCGCCATTCTATTTTTTTGCTCAACCACCGCCAAATCGATCCATACAGCCGTCAAATCTACGATCGTCAATCGATCCAATCCGTGCACCGTAAGCCATCAATTGATCCATACACCATACAGCCACCAGTCACAATTTACACAGTTCATACAGCCGTAAAAATACGATTTACACAGTCCATACAGTCAATTTCCGTGCAACCGTCAGAGAAAGTCACGATTTACATAGTTCATACAACACTTAATGAAGACGTTGAATTGATCGATATATACAGTAATTGATTGAACCATGTAGTTGTCGTGATTCATATGGAATCTATCAAGATAGGTCACACAACCCATGTTGTCAGGTTTATCAAGGAAGAACCACCAAACACTGGCAGTGGTACGGTCTTTATTGGAGAATAAACAGAGATTTCCAACAAGGATTTATAACGTGTATTCCTAGAAGTTTTAGTTTTTTGAAGTGTGAAATTACTCACTGCACAGATTTCAACATCCATTAGTTATTTTTGTCTTCTTAGGGTAGAATACTATTTTGTCAGCAAGATCTTTAACAAATTAGTGGCAGAGTTGTGCATTTCTTGGTTGTTCTCGTTGTGTTCTATCAATTTGTGGCAAAAATTAATCATGTATGAACAAATTTGGCTATTTAGGGAAACTATCAAGCCTTTCGTGCCCATTAACAACAGATTTGAGGTTAAGATCAGAGTAGTGCAACAGAATTTGTTTATGTTGTAGGACAATACACAGATGAATTTTCATGTTTTAAGAGGCCCATACTTTGAAGATAGAAAGGGATCAGTTAAAATCTTTTGAAGTGGATGGTTGCCCAAAAAGTTAGGGAGTTGTGGATCTAGGGAATGATTCCTCATTGGTTGAGGCATGCATGTGGATTGCAATCTACTAGTGAGGTTATGCAACATGCATGTGAATTGATGTCCAGTTATTGACTTCGAGAGATTCGTGATTCGGGACTTCAAGAAAGTGGAATCCGAGAACTTGGAAATTCAACTCGTTGCCGCCTAATACACACCTGGGGGGAGCGCGGCAAAAATATTTAAGCCGCTCGGTGTGTCCTTGGGGGAAAGTCAGAGTCAAGTGTTGTCACCTGAATACTTGACTCCTCCGTCTAGGCTACTCCTAGCGAAGCCAAGGGGGGTGGTCCCTATAAAAATTAAAACTAAGGCTTTTACACTACAAAAAAGGGAAAATGCTAAATCTAGGAGTTAAAGTGATGAAAAAAGATTGTTGAATCAAGAACGTCTGCAATAAATTAAATCGACATCATTTGCATTTAAATACCATTCACGACATTTGTAGATTGATTTAAACACATAATATTGAAGAATTGACCAGTGACAAGAAGTAAAAATTGTTGTCGTAGTGTTGGGAATGTGTTGCAGATGTCTTGTTGTCAATTTTAGTTATTAATGTGTGGAGTAAGGGAGTGGGTTTATTGGTGGTTTGGCCCAAATGAGCTTAACTCCTTGAACTGAGCACTTAAAGCGGCTTTACCAAGTGTCCAACGGGGCGAGGCATAACCTTCTTAAAGTAGCCCCATGACTCTATGGTAATCGCCCTTCGCGACCTCCCGAGTTCTCAAAGATAAGTTATTTGGATTATCCTATTATTCTAGTCACTCCACCCTTTCTGGTTGACTGACTGGTCAAACTAAGCTGCAGCAGTCCAAAGCATACGGGGAAGGAGCCTTGGTAAATTTTATGAGTTTTAAAATGAGTTGATTAGCTAACTAAACCCAAGAGTCTCTCTTCCACACACCACTTACTCGGGAAATCCCTTTCGACTGGTGCAGTACTTCGAGAAAGCAAGGGGATTTATTTTAAAGCTTGCATAAAGACAAATGACGAAATAACAAAAGCAAACTACTTTAAGTGCTTTGTGTGTTTTAGTGTTTTAATCTACTGCTTAAAAAGTAAAACTAATCTAGAGCAAAAATCAAACCACAACAGGAGATGACACAGATCCCCCCTAGGGGGGATGGGGTGCAGGCGTTGGGTAGCCTGCTACCTTTGCTTTATTTTTCTTGTTACATTAGCTTGGAAGGGATGCCTTTGATCCTTTATAGATTAGGATCAAAAGGCTTACAAGTTTGCGTTAAAGATCTAGAAATAAAAGAGGTCTTCCGGAACACTTTAGGTAGCTTGAAAAATCAGAAATTCGCTAGAATGCCTCTCTAATTTATTGTTAAAACCCTAAGTAGCCATGGTACCCGTACCGGGGGGGTCGGGCACGCGTACCAGTACCGGAGTACCCGGTACAGGAACGGGTACTCCTAGGAGTACCCAAGAAGTACCCGGTACCTTGCCCAAGTACCCGGTACCTTGCATTGTCCAGTCGGGTACTGGTACTCCAAAAAAGGCAAAGTACCTGTTATCACACAACTTGTAGTTGCCCCTGGTGGTATCCCATCCGGGACGGTAGAGGAGACAGGCAACTAAAGAGGTGACCCAAGAGATGCCACGGTTCTCAATGCAAGGTGGGAGTCACGTCAACCGAGGCACTCTTCGCTTTAGGTCAGGGTGTAACAAGACCTAGGGGGAGACCCTATAACCAATCACAGTTGATTGGACCCAAACAAAGGTTTCTAAGGGTAAGTAAATGAAGAGTTACGGAAACCAATGCAAGGCTAAGTGGACCTAGAAGTTGAGGTATGGTTGAAGGTGGTTTGAGAAATTGTTAGTGTTCAACCTATGTATGATTTAGGCCACATAATGGTATGATGACAAGGTGTAGTACCATATGTTTACACAAGTGGGTCCTATTTTCTTGGGATGTGTGAAATTGGTACTAGAGGTTAGGTAATGATTAGATCTATGGATCTAAGTTGATTTTAGGAGTACCCATGTACTAGATCTAGGGTTTGACACAATTCCCAAGGAGTGCGACTTGCTTTGAGGAGGACTAGTGCCTTGTTAAATGGGCTAATGGGGTCAAAAAGGTATGTCAAAGTGTAGATCGGGACACCTAGGAGCCAAGTCAAGTGGGCTAAATGAGATTGAATGGTTGGATCTTGCTAGATCTAGGTTTTCATGAAATGACCCTAAGTGGACCACAATCCCTTGAAACAAGGAATGCTACCCCCAAGGCAGATTGTCACAAAATAATACTTTAGACCTAGGTTTCAAGGTATGGCCAATCCAAATCTACAGAAATCTCAAACACCCACTTCCTCAAAGTGGACAAACTCACCTTCCCCAGGTAGTGCGACTTTGCTCAAGGAGGGCTAAAAGAGGGGTTAGGTGGACCAAATCAAGTCCAATGGCTACCAAACTATAGATCCAAGTGGCTTATGCCCCGATCTATGTGGATCCCAAAAACCAAGTCAATCCAAGGGTTAGATCTTAGTAGATCTGAGTTTTGAGGTGCCAAGAAATTCAAAAGGGGGTTTTAACCCCTTAAAACATGGAATGATGTCCACAAGGTAGAATTCACCAAAGTAAGAATCTGGGGGTAGGTTATCAAGTGTGTAGATTACCAATCAAGTGGGATCTCACCTACCCATGTGCTAGATCTAACCAAACAAGCCTCTCTCTAGGAAGTGCGATTTGGGTTCAAGAGGGCTTTTTGCCTTGAAAAGTGTGTCAATTTTAAGCCAATCACCACCAAACTATAGATCCAACTAGGGGTGGATGCTATAGAGGTGGGTTTTCAATATCTCTTCAAAAGCAAGGCTAGATCTAAGTAGATCTAAGAAAAACCAAAAACAAGGGTTTTAATCAATTAGGGTTTTTATGATCTAGAAATTATGGATGATTCAAGGAAGAAGAAGATCATACCTCTTGGAGCATACCTGGATGAAGAGATGAATGCTAGTTGAGACGAGGATTACTTTGCCAAAGATCAAATGGAGAATTCTTGAAGCCCTCTTGCCAAATCGATTTTCCCAAGCCACATGTGATTCCCTCTAACCTGTCAAAACCAAGGAGCCAAGCATCAATCAATTTAACATGTTGAAGGTAGATACAAGCAAGAGAGAGATAAACAAAGAATAGTTGACACAAAGGCAAAACTACTCCCTGTCAAACCAAAACGTCTTCCTCCAAGCTTGAAGGGCAAGCCTCCCCACCAATTCGCACTTGTCCAAAAACGTCCTCTTAACCTGTAAATAAGATATGGCAAATATGCAAGATAGCTACAATAGATCCTCCAGTGCAATGGACAAAAGCATTTACAATCGAAACAACCAACATCCACTCCAATCCAAGCATGTACTCCAAAAGATAGAAATTTTATTCCAAGAGCCAAGAGCCAAAAATCTCTAGATGAATTTTACAATGAGAGGCTCCCTCCTTAAATAGGATGGGGAGAGAGTACAATCCTAACCACTTTTTACATGAGTGGCTAAGATTAAAAGATCAAAAGATCTAATCAACGGCTAACAATAAATCATAACAATACATCACATGGATCACCCAATATAATGATAGCGCCCCCACTAAATGGTACAAAAAGGAGGGTGACGTCATCCACTAGAGGGGTAAAAGTACAATGATCCACCTCATGATGACTAGGACATGACAAAATAAGCACATGGTGGGGATAGGAGGCATCAATCCTTACTAGCTCATCCCCAAGGCACAATAAAATAATAAAATATGTCCAAGATAATATAAATGATCAAATCTGTCCTCAAAATCTGTGACAGACTAGCAGTAAAAGACCTCCTGTGATCAATGTGGGCATACCCACATGGTGAAAACTGGCTGGAAGATAGTGAGATCACCCTGGAAGACCTCTGTGAAAACCAAATGCCAAAACCTTGCCTCAATTGCCCAAATCGATTTCCTCAGTGACCACTTTATCCCATTTTTTAACTGCCTCGGTAACTGTGAAAGTGCCAAAACTGCCTCCTAGGGCATCTGCGCTGTCCATCTGAGCCCACCAGGCTCTCCAGAAGAGGGGGTAAATGGTAAAAACAAGTGGCTGGACCACCCCCTTCATCATCAGCGCCCTAAGTGAACTGGCCTCTCAGGGCCCCTGCTGCTCAGGCTGGGAAATCAGCCCCAAATCTGGTCAACAAGTGTAAAACTGCATCAATCACTGTCAGAAGTGCCCGGAACTGAAAGATAAGTGTCTCATTGGATCAAGAAGACCCAAATCCACTAGAAATGTGTACTCATACACCATGGGTTGCCCTAATGGGCCAGCTGTAGGGTCCACCATATATGGACAATGTACAATCTGCTGATCTGAAGTAATAAATAAATCTGCTGAACTGGATCAATCATCATCTGCATCATATGTCCATCATATGATATCATCATCAAGCATGTGGGACCATCAATCATCATCAATAGGCATCTATACATGGCCCACATCATCACAGATCCCAATAATGTACAACCAAGGATAAATCACATCAGTAGACTAAGACATGCTTCTCTAATCATTTTCACAGCCTAGATCAAAGTATAAGATCCATTCAGTGGCATTAATCAAGTTAGCATATTCCTTTGTTATATAAAATTACTTGCACAATAGTTCAAATGACAAACTCACCCATTGGACATGGTCAAACTGCTAGTGAAGGATGAAGGCTAGGAACAAGGTTGGGCAAAGGGGTTGACCTGTCTAACTCAACTCAAAAATTCTTTGGACTGGGAGAAAGGGGAAAGCTACAAACTCTGTGCTGGACAAAAATAACACGGGGAATGGCTGTGCCTCACAAATGGATAAGTTGTTCAGAGAGTGTTTATTCAACTTAGGCATCATGTCTACATCAAGTTGATCCAGGTTCATTAGGATCATTCAATTTTATTTCATGGCCTTTTTGGCCTACATAACCCTTCGGATCTCAGGTGTGCTGATAAGCACAACTAGTTGCAGCTTTCATCCAGGGCATGTTTTTCCAATACATATAAGGTCAGCAATTGTTTAGATATAGCTTTTAAGAACCATTGCTTTTTGGACCTTTCTTATACTCTTCGAGGAGTATTTTTTTTAGTTGTTCATCGCTCTTGCCCTTTTTTTTGTTTCCATGGGCGAATTTATAATTTTCCATGGGTAGAACATGAACTTTCAGTTTTAGCCAACAACATCTCAAATGACTAGGGGGAGTTCGAGCCAATGCCAAACATCGGGACAACCGACCAGAATGATTTAGGCCTACAATCCAACTCACCAAAGGCAAGTTTTGTCACCAACTTAGAGCCGAGACACTGAATATACAGGGATGCGGTCCAAACACAGAGGTAGAAAAATGGGGAAGTCCTCGGTATCAGAAAGTCAAATGAGACAGGTCAAGGTTTAAAGTCAAATAGGAAGGTCATGTATGGATGGAGTCAAGTGAATATAAAGCCTACACTAGCAGACAACTGGTGTCAGGAAAGACCATATCTATGTAGGGTGAAAAACCAGTGGGTTTTGTTAAATGACCTAAATGTGCAAGCAATTGTCCATTTTATGATTTATAGTTCATTTTAAACAGTTTGCCACATCAGGAATAATATACCAAGCAGATGCTATGAACATGACTAAATCAACAAGATAATAATCCACAGTCAGTGATAAAGCATCCATAGATCATACAACATCATCATAATAATAATCATCATGTACCATCTGAAACACTGCTGCAATACATCTCTAAGCACTGAACTGAAACTGTATGGGATAAAGGGTCACATCGGTCATCAAATCTGAACTCTCAAGGCTTAGCCTTGACACAAGGTCTAAATAATATACTGCTCTGATCATGAGTGATCCCAAAATATATAGCCATGCTCTGGAATAATGAAAGCTCTGAAATGTGCAGATATCTGCTAAGCAAGAATAGTAGCCCTGCTACTATGGTGTGATAACAGTACCCTGATTTTGAGTGCTTCGGGGGTACTTCTGGCCCATAAATCTTAGCCTGTGGACTTCAAAATCCAAATTTTTTTAAAGTTTTGAAGTGAAGAAGGGGTAGGGTATGGTGGGGCCCTCTCCCAAAGATGTCCAAGTGTGCAGCCAATTGGTCCAATGACTTCCACAACATGAATAAATGCATTATCTCAATCTGCTATGCCTATTACACAATTTCTAAATAGCTATAGACATACTTACGTAGTTACATTGTTATAAAATAATAAACTTGTAATTTCTGGTTAGTGCAACAAGCTCCTTACACAAGCCAAACTATTCTTCTTACAAATAACTTTCAGCCTTTGAGGCATTTCAAGGCATATATATCATGATTCATGTCTCAACAATTCTTACATTACATATTCAAATTAGATGTATACAGTGATGTTGCATATGTTATTGGTCTAGCATAGATGGCTTGAGGAAGCCAAATCTGAAATCAACTATGATGTTTAGTATTTATTTTTAAATAGTATTTTAGTATTTTGTATTTCATGTTCGAAAATATGGCAAATGTCATTTGTCAAATTTTGGATGTAGTATGACAATGGACATATATCATCATGATGATTCATATCGATATCAATATGCAATTGAATTTCAAGCAATGTGCAATGCCAATGTGTGTTGGAGTTTACTGTTTACTTGTTGAACAATGAACATTGAACAAAGAAAAACTTAATAATAAATATTAATATATAATATAATTTATAAACTTAAAAATATAATATATATATATATATCTACAGTACCCCGACGTACCCAAGTACCCTGTTTCAAAAAGTGGCGTACCCGTCCCAGTACCCAAGTACCCTGGCAACTTAGTTAAAACCTGTAAACCACCAAGCAAACATCAACAAAAATGCCGAAAAACACTTTAAGAGTGCCTTAGGACTTACCAAAAAAGTCAAAAAAAATCTAAGTTAGAAGAAGCTAATAAAAGATGCAAAAAATTTAACTAGTAAGGCAAGCTAGGAAGTTTGTCTTGCTAGGGTCTTTGGCTGCCCTCTTCAGAGATGGCAAACAGATTTTTAAAGGCCAATTAAAATGCTAGATCTATCTTTGAATCACACTATGAAAAAGTTCTCTTACTTAAGCTAATTAGATCTCCAAATTTAAATTGCAAAAGAAAGAGAAATTAACCACTAATGCTAGAAATGAGATAAAACTTTTAAAGCACGCTAACATTGGAAACTAAATCTAGATCTACTTCTATTTAAACTTTACAATATAGATCTAGAATGCTATCAAACTAGTAACCAAGAGAACAATAGAAAGAGTTGAACTAAAAGATAAAAACCTGAGCTTGGGCAAGAAACAATCAAGCGGATGGAGCTTGCTTAAGAGTGGGAACAAGAGGAACTAAGCTTCCTTTGAAATGGCTTAAGAAGCGGCAACACTAACATGCTTGCCTCATCTTTGAGCTCCGATAACCTCAATAGATCTTGAAGCCTTGGACATCCACACATCACATGAACACACAAAGTAGCCTCCAAAGCCTTTCTTATTAATGCCGAAACTCAAAAGAGATTACAGGGAATAGGAGCAGAGGTTCCACCTTCAGATGAAGAATGAGGGAGAACTTGCTCTCTTAAATAGGAAAATGCATGCAAGGGGGGTGCATATCCCAAGAGGGGGAGCGCATATCCCAAGAGGGAGGGCGCATCCTTGATTGATCTGTTAACTAGAAGCTCGTTGCATTGATTTAGGAATGACTGGAACTCAATCCAAAGGGGATTGCACCACCTCTCAAGAGGTAGGTGCATCCCTGCCTTGGAATTCTCACACCAAATAGATGGCTGCCACATAAGAAAGTTGCCCAAGCTTAAGGTATCGGAGCTCCCATATCTAGGAAGGGTCACTTGGATTAGGGGTTGTTGTTTCTACATTACTGCTGTTTTGATGTTTCACATGTCAGAAGTTAAAGGTTACTCTCATTTTGGACTGATGAAATTCCAAAAGGACTAGGTTGTAAATATTATGTTTGTAAAATCTTGGACGATACTCACTAAAATTTTGAAGTTGTATAGGCAGTAATTATGACACTTCCTATTTGGAATTAGGTTAAGTATTAATTTTGTAGAAAGTTCAAGCCCGCTGTGAAGTGTTGCCAATTTTGTACTATATTAGTACTCTTTTTAATATATATATTTTTTTAAACATAACCATAGTTGAAATTGACATTGATAAGCATTACCTGTTCTGTTATCTCTTCTCCTGATTTTCTCACAAAAAGTGCTTCAGATTCCAAAACTGGGAAATCAACTTCTTCAAATGCAAATAATCTGGAAACCTTCAACCAAAACAACAGTTTTAACTTCAAGTGATAAAATTAGTAGACTGCAATTTCATAGATATGGACAAGATTTACCTCTCGAAACTTTTGAAAAAGCCAATTGCGAAGCCGCATGTCCTCTGGCAGAAAATCTCTAGTTCCACGTGGAGGATTAACATCAATAACTTCCCCATGATTCAGAGGAGAAGCAGAAACAGTTGATCGTCCAGAATTCTTTCCTGTAATGGAGACCTCTCCTTCCTCCATGTAAGTATTTGTTGAGATTGTAGCACCTAAGATGACCATATTATGGAAAAACTGTTAGTTTATATATTGTTCAGTGATGCAAAGTAACCCTTTGTTTATACTTGGCAAACAAACAAGATTTTTGAAAAATTGTGCTCTTATAAATTGCTAATCTTTAGTCCAAAAATTAGACATACATGAATTATCTACAAAAGCATCAGAAATGAGAGCCAAATCTGCAATTAACAACATGCAAATATTACACAACCAGCTACTATAAAACACCATCTGAGAAACCCTTTTGTTTTGCTATCAAGTTCATATATATATTATAAACAAAATCCAGAAATCGTGAAGCACCAAAAGTTATTTCAGGAAACAATCCAGCAGAAGGAACATTGATGCATATAGAAGATATAATTATAGGAAAAAATCAACTGCTTAACATTACCAGACAATTACTGACAAAAATAATAAATGAGAAAATATTCATGTAATCTACTTAAATCAAATTGTTAGTTTTTATGGTATCTCAGGATGTCCTCCATGATTCAGATGCCTTGCATGGAGGTACATCAGCAGTATAGGCATCAGTATGGAATAGAGGGTGAGATACACTCTACTCAATGGCATGAGTCCATTGGTGACTACATGTGGACCTTCCAGGGTGTTTTGCCTCTTGCATGCATGAGTTTTGCATGGCCAGTTAGTAATTAAAAGATGCATGCAAAAGTGACTTTTTGCATGCACAAATATTAGGTTTTTGGTAAACCTAATTGATCGTTGAGATTATATATAGAGGCAGGAGGTCCCCGGATGAGGTTGCTCAGTTGACTTATCAGAGAATGATTTGTCTGGAGTGAGGAGGGCGCATTAGTGCATGTAGGGTGATTTTCTGAGAGAGAGAGAAGCTTCTGCAGGAGGGAGAGTGGTGAGATCTAAGCTGGATCAGACACCACTTGCTCCAAAGGCACTTGGTACCCAGATCTGTGGACTGAGATAGTTCACCAGAGTGGATTCTACAGAGATTGTGGAGGACGACTTCCAGAGAGGGAGAGGGGCACATTACCTGAGGAGAGAGGAGCTCATTCAGAGTCCGATCGACCAATTGAGCGTCTGAGACTTTCAGAATAGCCTTGCCTCAGGATTCGAGGAAGGTCTGTGACGATCAGAGCTCAGATCTGTTGAGATATGGCCCAGTACGAGCATTTGACATCCAGAGGGGAGGGCGCACTTTTCCATGCAAAGAAAGGGTGCATTCACCACTTGAGCAGTTGGCCTCCTTCCGTTGCAGAGTAGATCAGAGCAGAGGCTAGAGAGAGGCAGTACAGTCAGAGCTACCTGCCGACAGACTCAGATCCAGATTGACAGTTAGGGCACATTTCCTCTGTGCATGCATCAGCTGATGCATGCAGATCTAGGGTTTTGACCCGGTCAGGATTGAGTGTTACATCTGAGGTAACATTGTTGTATTTGTTCATTTCATATTGCTCTAGGCTCGAGATAGAAGAAAGCCCCACAGGATTGTTGGTTTTCCCTGTTTGGGGTTTCCAGGGTATATGCAATGTCATATGTGTGATTGATTGTGTTTATGAGGTAAAGAGATCTATAGTTGTTGAGTTTTATTTCTTTAGAGCATTATTGATTTACAGAGACTCAAACTGCTTGAGATCTCAAGGCTATCTAGAGGGAGTAGTGATCTCTGGATTAAAATTTACACAAATTTATATTTCAAAACATAGAAGCCTCCTTGAAAGGAATATGAAAAAGCTATAGTTTCTTGGCTCCTAGAGAAGATTTAGCTTCCTATTTGTAGAAAGACCTTTTCTGATAGGGAGTAAAATTACTCGTTGCCTGCTAACTAATTGTAACAAACTTTGTTAGAAATGGGTTAACTGGTCTTGGCTATATTGTACCATCATATCCAACAACTCTTTTATCTTCATGTCTCACGTATATGACTGTAACTTCTCCACCATTAAGTCCTGACTATAGTCCAGAAGAATGGTGTATCTTGAAGTTCCTCGTTTCAAGAGTTTGGAGACAAATATATCTGATGCAGTAATATTTCAAACAATGAAGATAATCAGTCAAAAGTGATTTGATGTTTAAGACAACGATCAGCTGCAAAACTAGTGTTGTCATCTTCCAAATCCAAAGCAGAGAACATGCCCAGATTTCCAAAGAAATGAAATGAAAAGCATGAAATGTCATTGCAAAGCAAAGAAAGTTGTGTCCAAGAAGCAGATTGTTATTGCATCATTCATGGCAATTAGAAGAACAAGAGAAATCAATGGAGAACCTATTTAAAGAGTACTTGTTGAAAATATTAAAATATTCCCCGACATGAAGTGAATTAGAAAGGGAAGGTGGAGTTCAAGCCGCATGTCGGAGCAAAGGATGCGCACCATATGTGGGGATCCTTGGCACTCATGTGGAAGAGAAAAGGTATGTGCGGGGAGACACCTCGAGCCATCGTAGCTCAGCTTCTTAGTTCTAGACTTGGGAGTCAGGAACTAACATCCCATCACTAGTCCTTCATTTACTATGTGAATTACGGTTGGACACGGACCTATTACAGAAGCCATTATGGAGCCGAGTTATGATTGCAATGTGGGCATTCAAAGGAGGTGGTGGGCCTCATCACCATATCGTTGGAATTGTATTTAGAGCCAGGGCTCTCTCCTTGTCCATGAATATCAATTCTCAGTGTATGTGACTGAAGGTTGGAGGAAAGGCATCATAGTCTGACTCTGTCCCAATCCGCTGCTTAGGGATTTGGCTCTAGGCTTGAACTTGTTGGTTCTTAGTTTTGTGGTTGTGGTTCTCACCTATTGGTTTCTTGTTGGATACCTGGGATGGTAGGCAATGAGGAATTTCGAGTATGAGGAAACAGCCTAGGGGGTGTGGCAAGGCAAACCAAGGAGATGCAAACATATTTCAGCACCTAAGATAGGACCCTCGAGATCGACAGAAGTGCCCATTTTATCAGATCTACTCCATTTTGTATCTCTTCTGGTAGAGGTTCGAACTTGTACAATTGTAACTGAGTATTTCATGAGTTTCGAGCTATGTAACATCAAGGTCAAAACTACCCCTGACACTAGTAGCTGTGAAATCCTATCACCACAGATTCTCAACAGCAGTCAAGCAAGAGGTGGAATATCCTGAGAAAAAGGTAAGGGGGAAAAGAAGCTAAACCTCCAGCAACCAAATTGATGCAAAACTAATACCTTAGATTCCAAATATAGGATTTTCCAAGATAAGCTAAGATAAGATAATTTTATTAATGTCCAACGAATGACCACAAAAGTAGGTCAATGGGGCTAAAAAGATACAACAATGTGGGAGTGCAAAGGCAGCTCCTAGAAAATGTTGAAAGCAAAAATAAAGGGAAGAAAAGTACACTCTAGGTAAGTATCTGACTAAGTAAATCACTAGGTCTAGCTGGCACCAAAATGTGTATATATAACAATGTCATAGGTGCGGTGATACAAGGTGAGAATGTTTGAGACTAGAAACATCTCGGTGATAGTAAAGAAAGAGATAGAAAGATCTGAAGATGACAGCAATGACGTCAAGGTCTCCTAGGCCTAATGAGTCGGAGCCCTCAGGCACCATAGTGGGATCCTACTGTATGATCCTGCGAAGGACGTAGGATCGAGGAAGCCCTACTCTCCTACCATACGAGGCCAAAGGAAAGAAACTTCGAATATATATATATGGTTGCTCAGCTGGGGTTGGTAGATAGTCCGATGAGCAAAAGGCACCCCCTCTGGATCCATATGGAGTTGCTTTGTTTGTCACTATGAGGATGTGTGGTCGGATGTCTAGTCCAGCACCTCGAAATTGGTCTCAAAGAAATTGGTCGATCTCCTTGGGGGGGGGAACGCTAAGGGGAGACACGAGGTCTCACCACTCTACGATCTGAAGTACTCTGGAACTTTGCTTGTCTCTTGTTACCCCAATCCGACGAAGCAACAGGAAAGTATGAGGTGATCTTCCTGGTAGTCCCATGGTGGGATGGGGCATGCAAGAACTGGGATCGGTGGCTGAATATCTCCCTGATGAAGAGGGCTAGGCATCTCTGATCTCGATACGGAAGAAAGTGGAGAGGGAGCCCCCCGAGTCCCTATAGAGGCAATGGTAGCGTCTCTGATCTCGTAGTAGAAAGGGCACCTAAAAATGAGGTGTACCTCTATTTCCGACCCTTGTAAGTGGCACATCTGGCATATCCTATCTGGTAAAGGAATATAATGATCAGTCTCCACTCAGAGTTTGTGAGACCCAACCCAGAGCTGGTCCAAAGGGATCCTAAGTGAGCACATCCAATGTTAGTGTGTGTATGGGGGGTAGACAATGATGCCATCTTGCAACTCCAGGAAGTGCTCTAGGTAGAAAGACATCTTCAAGCCCAAGGTTTCCAGAGGTGAGGTCCAAGTAACCTAGATGTACAATCTATAGATGTCCTCTCAAATGGCCCAATTCAGCTCCTGTCTAGTCGACAGTAGATAGCCCAGTACATCTAGAGAGTACCAGAAGGGGGGAAGACGCTCTAGGGAGATGGTCATCGACTGGAGAAGCCAGGAGGCCTCTGAAAACCAACCTCGCGCAAGGCCAATGTGGCAATCTGAAGCAAGGGCCTCTGAGGAGCAGAGGGCAAGATAAGGGTACCTCTCTCTCCCGGAGGCCAAGTCTCCGAAGGTCTTGACTCTATGTAGGAAGGAGACCAAACGATAAATGACCTCAAGTCAAAAGGGATGGATTCCGAACTCTACCTGGATGATGGGCTGGGGAATTGTACGTTTGCATCAAATGATGCACCCGAGAAGCAAGACCTGAACTCTCTCCATCTAGGCCCGATCTAACTAAAGCAAACTTAGTCCCCAAATCTTTGAACCATATAGGACTATGGATCTGATAATTGCCTCCATGAGGTAAAGTTTGGACAAGATGTCCTAAAACTGGCCTTGGATGCATTGTCTCTCGCTAAGGGCTAGGGAGCCATAGCCTTTGTTGAGCTTGGGCTAGAGGGCTTGTTGCATAATGAAACTAAATATCTTAGGATGGTGGACTTATACTAGCATATCAAGAAATTCACTACATTGGCCATTGAAGAATAGGGAACTCAGCATAAGGAAATCCTTAACAAACTCGACCAATTAAACCAAAAGTATGAAAATTTTATCAATGCCATATGGGTTCAAAAGGTAGAAGTGAGGATCCAAAGGAGGTTGGGAAGACCCCAAGGGCATAGTAGAAGATCAAGGAGGGAGAATGATGAGGGCAGAACAAAAAGAGGAAGCCACCAGGGCCCCATAGGAAGGGACAACTTCTTGATTCTATATCAATGTGGACTCCAACTCTAAATCTAAGGATAGCTTCTACTCCTCTAGGGTAAGCTGTTATGTTTTGTTTATGTGGTTAACATAGCATTGATGGAACAAACTCTAGGAAGTTATGGTTTGGATCTGGGCGGTAGGCTATCCCTTTTACTTTTCGATATTTTGGTATCCAAAGGAGGTTGGGAAGACCACAAGGGCATAGAAGAAGATCAAGGAGGGAGAATGATGAGGGCAGAACAAAAAGAGGAAGCACCAAGGCCCCATAGGAAGGGACAATTTCTTGATTCTATATCAATGTGGACTCCAACTCTAAATCTAAGGATAAGATTCTACTCGTCCAGGGTAAGTTGTTATGTTTTGTTTATGTTGTTAACATAGCATTGATGGAACAAACTCTAACAAGTTCTGGTTTGTATCTAGGTGGTAGGCTATCCCTTTTACTTTTCGGTATTTTGGTAAATCCCCAAAGGGGGAAAGACATATATCATAATAGCTCCACTATTTTTTTATAATTGTAGTTCAATTTCCCTTGGGAGTTTCAGTTGTCTACAGCATGGGCTGATTGTAAATTTCCTATATATTATCAATATAGAGATAGCTAAATTACCTATATATATATATATATATATATATTTGAAGTGAATCTTATTATATAAATAGTGTAATGAAAGAAACAATTCATTAATGAACCATCCACAGAGAAGAGGGACAAGAGCCTATAAATATAATGTCCAAAGGATAAAAATAATATTTAATAAGAACGAATGACACAAGATAACGATTGGTAGTGAAGAACATTGTCCTTATATGTAACCTAAGAGACAAGTCCACCGAGGAAAGCAACAACCTACCTTAAATAATAATTAATATAATTGATATAATTTAGGTACATTACATGTCACCCTGCTCGAGATGCTTTATCCTTAAAGTAGTAGAAAAAACGAGACAACAAGATCTTCAAAGTTTTAAACAACATTGTCACATTTCAGAAGGATCAATCCATCATCAATTGTTTGTTGATGAGATTTTCGAATGAAACTTCTCTAGATATGGTTCTTGATATGTCAATCATGATAACACTTTGAACTCATACAATAGTTCACTCGGGTGTAAGCAAACTTGACCAGTGCATACATAAATGGATCAAAGCCCACCCCCATGTCCTTCAATTTTAAACCAGTGGGCAATGTTCAAATCCAATGAGCATTGTTCCTAGAGCCATGGGATCACCTTGAGGTTGTGGTTGAATGTATGGTTGCACACAAATAGATTATATTAAATGATCCCTTGACCCATGCACACATAAGTGGATCAAATTTCACCACTATGTGTCCTTCAAATTTTTAAGCCCCAAGAGCTAGCTCAAGCGGTCATGAGCCAAACACGAGATCTATCCCCCAAGTTGGGGAGGTCGCAGGTTTGACTCTCTTGATCCCTTCTAGGTTAAATGCTTGGAACTTAGGCATCGACAATTCACCCTATTTACCATCCATGGATCACGAAGTACTCAAAGGGTTTCCACAAGGTTTTCTTGGAAAAAAAGGGTGTAAGAAAATTGACATCTATGCGAAGTTTGATAATCATACTAGAGCAACAACTTCTATGATTGGGGTGATGATCATGGTCATTTCAATAATTCTCATCTTTCATCTTAGAATCAACGCTATGAGATTGGACTTCCATGACAAGGTTGTTCACTGATATCTTTAATGGTTAGATAAATGGATTTATCAATCGACAAAAATTCTTCAGTAGGAACAGATTTATCTTCGAATAAATGTGATGTGTATGATTCTTTAACAGCAAATTGTGCTTCAAATTTAGAATGTGTTACCACCTAAGTTGCACTTAGTTGGATTTTCAGTGAGCCGATAAAGTATGAACAAGTCAATTGTTCATCATCAATGTTCAGAAGTCCATGCAAGCCATTCTTGGCCCTTTTTTCAATTTTATGCATGTTCATACCCCCTTGGGGGATTTGTAATGAGTGTCGTAGCATGATGAACTTATGTAAAAGACTTGGCTTTCCTTGGACTTAGTCATCAATCCGATTGCTCTAGAGTGTTTTTTCCTTGTTAATTATATATCACTTTTCAGCAACTTATAATTTTTGAGTTTTTCACTCAATCCTCCAAAGTCGGAGTGGTTGTCTTGGTGGTTAGGACTTAGGGGGTTATTAAATTCTAGTGTCGATGTATATTACCATGCTAGGCACTATTTTTTATTCATATGAACATGTACTAAGTCCCCCCTAGTTGTTTTTAATTTTACGTAAAAAATAAAATTTCCTGTTAAAAAAGGGGGTATTTTAATTGTAAAAATTAAAAATGGCATAAAAGTGGTACTAGGGGGTCAAATTTGCCATGGGGGTGCTCGTTTTCTAACTTAGAGCACCCACTTTACCCAAGTACCCACTTTGGGAGTCAAATTAGTGATTATTTATCACTTAATTTGATTTTCTCTTGAAAATAGCCAAAAAAGTTAAATAAATGACAAAATAATGAGAAAATCAAAATCCCATTAATCAAGGAAACTTGTCCCAGATATGTTTCAGTCAGACCGGAGTCGTGACAATCAATTGGCAATCAAATCTAAGTTATCAACTGAGCCAAGTCCCTCATTCGGCATACAATTGATTGAGATTGAAGAACCTCATGAAAGGGGGGCGCATTCTTCCATAAGGAGGGCGCATTCTTGATTGGTAGTGTGTCAAATGAAGAAGGGGGGGCGCAGATCTTTGGCAAAGGTGGCATCAATCACCCAAAATCACTCCCAATCAACTCCAAGAGCGCCGACTCTAGCTCTAGTTCACTCATACACTTGGCATCTACGCCCTCTCTTGGAAAGTGCGCCCCCCCCCCCCTCTCATTTTTCCTATTTAAGCAAGTGCTTGGCTCTTATTTTCTCATGGTCAGAGGGACAAAAGGCTGTTAAAGCTCTGTTTTTGTAACTTGTTGTATCTTTTGGAATAATAAAAGGCTTTGGAGGCAAACTTATGGTGTCAGGCATCATTGTGTGTGGGAGATAATTGCTTTGCTTATGAGGTAATTTGCTTTGCTTGTTTTTTTGTACTCGTTGGTTAGCTGTGGGCCTGCAAGGGGAGCTACCTCCTAGTAGGTAAGGGAATTTACTGCTTGATTATTCTCTTATGTTATGTTTGTTGTAGATCTCTTAGAGGTGCATGTATTTTTTTTAATTGCATGCTTTCTGAGTTTATGCTTCCGACAACACCTTTGCTTTTAACCATTTCTGTGTGCAAGGATTTCTAAGTTGATGCAGGTACCTAGCTAGAAGGAGTGGTTGATCTTGTTTGAGTCTTCCATCTTTCCAAGCACTTCCAAAGAGCATAGTCCCTCCGCTCTCCACCAACGGACTCCATGGCCCAAAGTTCCCAAGCTTTAAAGCTCCTTTCTTCTCTCTTTCCTTCACCCCTTTTTAATCAATTTCTTCTTTGGTTACCTTTTTTTTACATGCTTAATCAAAATTAGTTTTCTTTTAAAAGGAATATCTTAAAGTCTAATTTGTTTAAGCATGCTATTAGATCTAGAGGTGTAAAGCAATATTTTCATAATAGATCTAGCTTTTTTAACTTAGTACTTAAGCTTATTAAGAAATATATCTTCTGAAGTACTTAAAGTTGAAATGTTTTTATGCTTTTAACGTGTTATTTAGCACATTTGGTGCATAATAGGTGGCTGGTTTTTCACTTTTGATGAACAGGTAAGAGGAAGTGTTGCCGAAAAATCGAAGATTCACCATCCAGGACCCTAAGAGCACCTTGCTTGCCTCGAAGTCACTTTTATGAAACTTGTAAACCTTTGGTACCCCGATTTAAAAGGACTAAAGGCATCCACCTTAAAACTTGTAAATAGTAATAATAAAAGCAACTACCCATCGCCCACATCCCATCCCCCCTAGGGACTTGCATCATTTTCGTGGTGTGGCTCTTTTGCTTTATGTTTTTAATACTAATTTTAGTTAGTTTTTTTTCTTAGATTAGAATAATTTATCGCATCATTTCACACATATCACTAAAGTAGTTTACTTTCCTGTTATTTCATTTTTCGCATAAGAGTAACGAATCTCGGCTCTTATCCCTGTATGCTCTTATAACCACTGCAGGCTTTACTTGAGTCGGTGGCCAACAATCAAAAAGCGATTAAAGCGGCTAGTAATAATAGGGAAATCCATTGGAAATTTATCCTTTAAATTGAGCAGTTGTACTAGACATACTACGGAGTCAAGGGGCTACTCTAAGCAGATTTTATGTCTCGCCCTGTTGGACACCTGGTAGTGTTGCCCTGCGCTCCTTCTAGAGGATAACTTCTCGAGTGGGCCAAACCAGAATAAACCCATTTTAATCCATCCCCTCATCCATAATAATTAAAATTGACCAAGAAGCACGGCAAAACACTTCCTTTTATTAGCAATTATTTAACTTATTTCGACATTGGTCTATCTTCACAAATCATTTTGTTTAAATCAATTTATGTGTCATGAATGATCATTTTATATGCTGCTGCTTTAACTTTATTGTCATTGCCCTCTTGCTTCAGTATATTTTCAAACTCCTAGATTTCATTTATGTTGTAGCGTAATCAGCCTTAGTTTATTTTCTTAGGGACCACCCCCTTGGCTTCATTAGGAGTTGGCCTAGATGGAGGAGTCAAGTGTTAAGTGACAGGAAGCTTGACTCGTGACTTGCCCCCAAGGACGCACCCAGTGGCTTGAAGATTTCTTCCACGTTACCCGAGGTGCGTATCAAGCGACAACAAAATGCAATTTTTTCTCTTTCTTTATTATTATGACTTTGCAAGTAAGGTTTGATGTTGATTTCTTAGACGAGTAATTTCCTTATCTTTGTCTAATAAAACCATGTCAATATTTTTCCATTGCTTCTCTTGAACTTCTTGTTTCCACTCATCCTGTTCTTGCGGTTCCTGGTCACGTTCAGTTGTGGCGTGTCATAGAATTGGTGCTTGAACTCTGACTTGTAAGTTATAAATCATTCTCTAGTAATCATTTTTTGCATCTATTTGATTTTTTGCCATGTAATAAATACTGAGGGAAACCTCTCGGGCACTTCCACTCATTCCCAGGATAGTACCCAAGGTAAACCCTAGATTCTTCATGGCACAAGGCCAAGTCAAGAACTCATGAATAGATCATATATAGCTCATCAACAATTAGCTCACTAAGAGCAAACATGTCACAAAGTGGGATTTGAACTTGGGCGGGGAGAGTAACAACTTTTCTTCACAACCACGTGAGCTACACCCAATTGACAAAAAAATTGGGTATTGGGTACCACCCAGGTAAATAAGGTCATGTTTGACCAAACTTGTCAACAGCAATTGATGCTAGTTAAATCATAGATACCTAGACAGGATTGGAAACTTGGACGGGAGGGCCATAGTCCCCACTAAATACCAATGAACCAAAGCACAGGATCTAAATCTGTTTGCTTTAATAACCTGCTTTTCCAATTTACATTGTAGTTCATTCACTTCAAATTGAAGATCTTCATTAACATTCTCAAGATCTTTGATTTTCTCTAATAGCACTTTGTTTATCTTATGATGTTTTTCTACTTATTTTAGACTATCGACTTCCCTAACAAGGAATTTGTTTTAACCTTGTAAATCAATTGTTTCAAAGAATTCCTTGAGAAATTTCACTCCAAGCTCCTGCCAAATCTTTTTGCAATCATTCACATTGTTCTGTAAACATTTCCATCACGTATGCCATGGTTGCTATAAAACCGCTTTAATGGTACTTGCTATCACTCGAAATTGTCCTTGGGGATGTTGGCCTCCTCGTCCAAATGTGATGGCTCGGTTTGAGGTTATTGACCTTATTGATATCATGGATGCCAAGGTGTGTTGGGAAGGTCGAGGCTAAACTTGTAGAATAGTGTAAGGACCATATCTGATCAGTGATGGGTTTTAGCTTGTGATGTTGTTGTAACCAGACTTTATTACCTGCTTGAAAATGATGTGGAGTCAGGTGTCTGCCTTGAATAGCTTTGTATTTAGCCTGCGTCCAAGAATTTCAGGAACCTGAAATATGTACTTATTACCTATTTATATCTAATCAATTTTATTAAAAAATAATCTGGAAGTCCTAAACATTGAGAGAAAAAAACGACAACCCTTCCTACCATCTGGGCACCAAAATTGAGCTCTGACAAACCCCCCCCTGCTTCTACATTTTTCCTCTGTAGTTGATGAAACAGAACCCAAGTAGTCGGGAGGACACATGTTTCAAACCCACCGGTCTGAGGTGTAAATTAGGACTGGTTACAGCTAAAAATAAGAGTTCTGAGGCTTAGCTTTAAGAACGTTCTTCACATGATAACAGTTCAAAAAATTCGCAGGCGTCATATATCTGCATGCAAGCTCGGATTCTAAACTCAATTCCCACATTGTGTTAACCGAGAATTTGGAAAATTGATTGCAAAATGAAGGTTGAAATGAAACCTATTCCTATCTATACCCAAAGGATGCTTCCCATTAAACTTAAATATAATAATATGGGGATTCCTTCCTATAGAAAATAATAGCAGAATAAATGAATTGGGTATGTACCACCAGAAGAAGCTTCATTCGCCTGAGATGTGCAGAGACAACGACGACCACTATGTAAAGCAGGGGGGCGACTTTTGATAATAAAATTGATGTTCGTGTTGGAGGAATATTGGTGCCGTGTTTGAGGAGGTCTGAGAGTTAAAGAAGGGTTTAGCAGCAGCCATCTGTTGGCACACACAAGAGCATTGCTTCCCAACATTATGGCGCCCCCTTTTGCCGCGCCACATACGGGTGCCATTTGATAATGAGGCGATAGTGCTATCTGCTCCGTTGAAAACCTGCCTATCCAAAACCTGAATGAAAGGGAATGTGCCTCAAATGGCCTCAAAACCTTTACCATCGCTGAAAGGGATGTGCCTCAAATGGCCTCAAAACCTTTACCATCGCTGCTACTTGTGAAATAACTCCCCAATATTATTTTCCTGGTCCTACTTTTACAATGTCAAATTTGCAAGACAATTACCTGTTTACATCTTTTCTTGACCAATGGATTGAAATTGGGCTCACATCGTATCTCTCTTTTAAGTTCACGAGGGATCAATACGTTTAGCTATGGCATCAAAGCTCGTCGTTAACATAGCTTTTCCACTAGTTGAAAAAAATCGCGTGTAAAAAAAGGAAAGGTATTTGAAATCAAAATTTGAGATTGGACATTACGTTTATTGGTTATCCTAAACATGTTAGGAGTTCAAAATTTTGAAAGAACTAGAAAATATATGTATAATAATTATAAGATGAATAGTTGTTTAAGTGTTTTGATTCAAAATGGATGTATGGAATTCATTGGATGGTCTTGAGTGTGTTAGTTTTGTCTCTCTACTTAAGTCGTTCTCTTTCCCAATTTGTCATTGGTGTTCATCTCATAGTTTAGGGTTTTCATATCCTCTCTCAAAGTAACGCCTCTAGAACTCTTCCATTCTTCCAACAAGAGTTGACTCTGCTACTGCCAAATTTGGAGAACTTTGAGCTCAATTTGGTGGAAGAGCACAATCATTCGTTCATTCCGGGATTGAGAAGCTTTTCTTTTTCACGCAGATTTTATTTGCACTCAGATGTGCTCATGACTAAGGTTAGTAGTTTTATTCTCTCTAATAATGGCATGGTTGTCTATTACTTGCAGGAGACAAGGGTGTTTGTATCATGGTCAATTTCCTTTACCAAGCTCCCACATTGACCTAAGGCCATCGAGCTTCCTTTCTCATAGGCAATTTCAGTATACAAGGGATTTTGATTCCCAAGCTACAAAGCTTGAATACAAGATCTTATCACTCCTACACTTCCAACTATCTATTCTTGACTTCCTATGTCAAGTTGTGCCTCCAACGAGAGCCTTTCGTCACTGAATGATGGGTTTTTCTTACATGCTTGAAGAGTTTCTCTCGTTTGTAGACTTGGGTTTAGGAGGTTTCTTTTACCCTCTCTATATGCAGAATGTGAATGGTTTGAGGAAGAGGTGCCATCATGCAACACTTCTTACAATTTGATGAGGAATGAAGATTATTATTATGGCCTTGTGTATGATAAAAATGAGTGTGTCACACTACCAAAGGATAACTCTATGAATGAATTACAAAGATTGAGAGCAACATGTAAAACCTTGCCCCAACAATATCAGACATATCTTGATTGGTATAAGGGAAATACAAAAAATGCCCCTCCTTTTGAAGACTTTGCTGATTGGGTGTTTGCAAATAGGCCCAAAAATGAAGATGTGGAGTTAGTGAAGAAAGGTTTATGCCATTCTTGTAAAAGACCTTGGAGAGAAAATCATATATGCGTGAGTGAAAAGATCAATGAAATATCTGAAGCTTCAAGGAATGCATGTATGTCCTACTTGAGGAGAGTTTTTGGGATTTATTCAAAAAGAGATTCCAAATAGATTGATCTTAAGGAAACCAAGGGGAAAAATGCATCAGCTTGCTTGAAGGAGCAAAAGGAGGAGACCCATGAACCACCTAGTTCTGAAATAGGTGAAGTAGAAGAAGCAGTACATGAAGAGGATCGAAAGTCACTCCCAAGTGACTCTGAAAAATATGAAGAGACATCACATGAGCATGAAGAAGATTCTATTGAAAATATTGAAGAGCATCTATTGATGGATGCTTGAACTATGAAGGAGTACCTAATGATGGGTGCTCACACCTCTATGTTGGTGACATAGATATCACTTTTGAAAGTGTTGTTGCAAGCCAAACTTCCATTAAACATGAAAATGAAGACCTTGTAGCAGTTGAAGAAGAAACAATATCAACTTCCCCATCACCACTTGAGCTTCATGAAGTTGGTCCAAGCAAGAAGGAAGAAGATGAGGAGGTTCATTTGCAAGAGCCTCATTTTCTTGAAGGGTCCTTGAAGATGAATGAAAAGAAGATCCAAGAGACCCTTAGCATGCTCCATGACACTCAAGCATTAGTGTCAAATTCTTGTTGGAAAGTTTCTTCATTGAAGGATCCATCCTTCCTTGAAGACATGGAGAAGATTCAAAGAGCAATGTGCAACATCAAAGGTAATTTCATGTCTTTGCTTTTTGATAGGAACAATTTGGTTGAGTTTAATGAATTGTTACATTATGCATACTTGAAGAATAATGAGGATATTCATAAACTCAATATTCAAAATGAGCAACTTCTTGAAAGGTTGCAATTCACTTGCTCTTCCTCCTATGTTTCAAATTGTCATATTGTAGATTGCATGGAGGATTCTCATGACATGGTAGATCGTGAGAAACATGGAAATTTGCATGTGCTTGATGTGTTTGAATATGAGCTTGATGATATCCAAGCACTTGATGTGGTGGAAAAGGAACTTGAGTTTCCTCTTGGAAATGGTTACACATTTTTTGAAGAAGTTGATTCCACTACCTTGAACCAACCTATGAGAAAAGTTTTGCACTTTCGAGGGAGGTGCATGATCCTACCCTTATGGAGAATTCACATGAGGACACTTCTGCACTTTCTGATCATTTGGGTGAGTTGGTTCATTCTCCTACATCCTACACTTCCATATTTTGCAGCATTCATCCTAATGAAGTATGGGTGAAAGGTTTATTTTTTTGCCACGTGAGGAATATGAAACTCCTATCTCTCCTTTATATGATGACATTATTAGAGCCATTTCTTATTTACATTTGCAGCAACATCCCTTGTTAACTTCTGATGAAACACATCTACATGGATGCACTTATGATGTTCACTTGAGTCACTTGAAGACTTATGATTTTCCTTGCTCCTTGCTTAGTTCAATTGATATTGGAGGAACTTCATCCACTACTTGGGTGAAGAGATATATGATTGGATCAAATTCTTATTGGCAACAACATCCTTTTTTATTTCTTGATGATACACATGTTCATGGATGCACAAATGGTACTTCTGTGAGCCCCTTGAAGGCTCATTGTTTTCTTTGTTCCCTACTTGGTTGAGATTGTAGTGGAGGTTCTTCATTCACTTCTTGGATGAAAGAACACATGGCTGATTATTTTGATGCATCTTACATCCTTTTGGAGTAGCATTATAGGACATGGGATCCTCACCTATTCCATTGGAGCAGATTTGATTGGTCACTTGAATCTTGTATGCACTTGGAAAATGGTGGTCTACTTACTTGGAGGTATAAGCACTTTCATGATTCTTTGATGAGGCACCTCCTTGATGTACATTTTTATTATGTTGTTATGTACTTTGATGATATATATTTTGTACTCATGATGTTTGGAAGAATGCATACAAGGAAATGGGATCTAGGAATTCTCTTTCCTAATGGTATGGGTTGGAGAGCACTCCTAATTATTGGAGTGCAATACAAGCAATGGGACCCTGGGATAATTTTTAATCTCATTGGTTTCAATTTTTTGGGGAAACAAGTAGTATGGGAGATGGATTCCCCACTTAATAAAGTGATTTCAATTAGAGTAGTGCAGCAGTAAGCATGGTGGTTCCTCTCTAAAATCTTCATGGAATCTCAAAGACTCAAAGTTGGGCAACTCAGTGGCAACTTCAAATAATTATGCAGTGGTATTAGAAAGGGTTTCCAATATATGAAAGAGGTAAAGAGTAATTGTGTAAACTTGGTTTTGATGGATTTAATTAACATTTTGGTGTTTAGTGGTGATGTTACAGGGGATATCAAAATGAAAAAGAAAACCCAAATCTCCTTGCTTTTGGAAACACATAATTGTAGTGCATGAGTGCCACTACTCAGAGTTTTAGAAGCAAAGTTTTGGAAAGAAAGCAGGTTCTTCAACACCCATGTTTGAAATTGCTTGAGGACAAGCAATATTGGGAAGGGAGGATTTGTCATGTCCCAAATTTTGCATTGGGTCACAATGGCCTAAGCCCCTTGGCCATATTCATGATAGTTTGTCAAATTGATGCTAAGGGTATAATAATTGCCAAGGATGATGTTCAAGTTAGTAATAATGTAAAATTAGATCCAAATGGACAAGGTGGTTCACATTAAGATAAAACTCCCAATTCAAAGTTGTAATATTCCCATCCAAATGAATTATCATGGAGGAAAATTACTAGTTCCCTGGGTTGGGGGTGGAAGCATTAAAAGTTGGAGTGAAGGAGCTACAAGACCCAAAGTGACCTTAGACTTACAAATGCACATTAAATGGGTCAAATAAATAATAATAAAAAGAAAATAAGGTGGCATTGGATCATGAGGGCACACAAGAGGTTGTGGGACCCACTTGTGGCAAGATTCCCCATTACACTTGGCATTATTCTCTCACCAATTCAATTTCAAGAGGAAGGGTAACATACTTGGGGGATTTGAATAGGTATTATTGATGGCATGAATCATGTAAGGTCGAATTGGAGTGGAAGAGAAACTCCCATGGAAGAGGAAGAGGCATCTTAGAAGAATTGTGACACTTGGAACTAGATTCCCCAACTCCTATGACAACAATGATGAAGATTCTATGGCACCTATGACAAAGTTCAGACCTGATTGCGGACATATGTCATATATGACATGTCAGGGCTAAAAATAGCCTCCAAGAGGGTGCACAAGGGATTTAGGGCAGCCAAAGAGTCACCCATTTGAATTGAGTGAAGGAGGAGGCTAGGAATGGAGGGACAAGTGGCATACATTGGAATCTCTTCCTAATTTGAGTTGGCATGAATCTCATGGATGGAATTCGAGCTAAGGAGGTCTTTGGAAGTTTATAAAATTCAAGAACAAAGAAGGAGAGTGGCTTTTTGATCATTTTATATTTTGCATTTGGAGAGGAGAGCTAGTAGTGTTGATGTATTTGTAACTTTGGAAGATATTCACTTGTATATTATATTTGTACTTTATTGTATCCCCAACGGAGATGTATTATTCCTCCGATTGGAAGTGTCGCCATTTGTATTTGCAAGTGTCGCAAGTTATATTGTAAGTGTCGTAACTTATACTTGATGGATTATTAGACCACCTTGGTGGGGTCGGCCGAGTATGAGTTAAAGGGTTATTAGACCACCCTAGTGGAGTCGTCCCAGTAACAAGTGGTAATGGGTTATTAGACTCTCCTAAGGGAGGTCGGCCCAGTTAGAGTTAAAGGCAAGTCCAGTCATTGTATAAATAGAGAGTGTGACTCTCTCATTCTATTCATTCACTCACTCACTCACTTTGCATTAGTGAGAGAGAGGAGGAGTGCGCACAAGTGGAGGAGGAGAAGCTACTAGGAGACTATCTCTTGTTTTGGGGTTTGATCCTTGTGATCTTTGTATTGGTGCTCATTCTATCTCTAAGGAAGTTGCGGGGTTTTTCACCTTCTTGGTTTTCCCCGGTGAAATGCTTTATGTCTCTTGTCTCTTGTGTTTGATATGTTGTACATGTTGTTCTCTCAGTTAAGATACTAGATTAGATTGAATTAAATGTTGAAAAATTAACATGGTATCAGAGCTAGCCTGAAGGAAGGCATTGTATGGCATTTACGACACTTGTTGCACTTGCGACAAATTGGAAGCTAGGGCTTGGTATAGTAAAAACCAGTCATCGTGGAACTTTCGCTATAAATCAGTTTTGGAGAAGGCTCAGGATCTGAAACTTTTACAAGCCGAAGATGAAATGTTCATGTACCTTGTGTCCAAAGATCAGCCCTAGATTCGTTGTACTTTGTGAGATATGATACGTACAAGTTAGGGTTTTTGCCTCTTCTAGAATGCATCCCTAAACAGGTGACCTAGGCACAAAGGTCATATCTCGGGCTAGGAAGCTCCAAATGGAATTCCGTAAAAAGTGTCAGTTAGGGCACAGACTGTAGTTTCACAGGTCCGAGTTTCAGAGGCCGAAGATGAAACAGTGACACGTGGTACTCCGTACAAGTTCGATATGTTGTTTCATCCCATAACTAGGTCATGTTGCGGCACTTAGCATATATCTCTCATGGAGAATCCATTTGAGGTCAGATCAGTGGGGTTGGAAAGATGACAGGTCAATCTACCACAGGCCAAAGTTTCAGACCCTGAGGATTCGAAATTGCAGAGATGCACCAGAAACAATATGGCATATATTTCTGTCAAAACAGAATTGGATTCTGGGCATTCCCATTTTTGGCTTGTCACTGCTGCAGGAAATTAGGGCTTTTGAAAGAAGTGGAATTTTGGAGTTATCTCAGCATAAGATTTATCTCCTCAGTAAAATCAAAATTTAAAGACCAAGATCAAACTCTTTGGTTAGGAAGAACCCCGAGCTCTATCAAACCCTAGTTCGGGATTTTGACCAGAAAACCAGATTTTGACAGAAATTACAGATCTGAAAGTTTCAAAGTCAATTTTGAGGGGTCAATTTTTGGAGATTTCAAAATTGAATTATACCAGCTTGATCAGCTCAGCAAGGTGCATCTTTCCATCCAATCAGAAGTTTGAAATTCAAAGTTGGAATTTTTAGGGTTTATCTGTCAAACCCTAGCCAGCTCTAGATCCAATTTTAGCAAATCAAAGTGGATTGGGTTAATCCTAGAAGAGAATGAATTGGACACCTACATAAGTGAATAAGTTCCAGTTCCAGAGGGAGATGAGGCTAAGGCCTTACATAAGAAGAGTACAAGCAATCCCGATAGGTATGACTTGAGGAGATACATGTATGTTTTGAAATATGTTCATGATTAAGTTTATGATATGTTTGTCTTCATATTATTGAGGTTAGTACAATCTTGATTAATTTTAGACTTGTCTTATCACCTTAGTAAAAGTATGAATGCATGTGAATGATAGAAGACATTCATTAATTAGGGTTATGACACTTATGATTGTACTAATGCACTGTGGTGTTGTACGAGGATGATATTGTCCGCTAACATGAAAGGTACATCAAGAAAGACAAATCAAGTTCTAGATCAAGAACATATGACCATGGTGAAATGAAGACAAAGACTCATCCATAGCCATTGATCACACAGAAGCTCTACTTACAAGGTATGTATAATTTGATTCTACAATGCTTAACTTATGAGATATGCAGGTTACTAGCACAAGGTCTCTAAATCATTGAAGAGAACAAAGAAGGCATTGTTTGGGTATGTTAGACATAACTCGCAAACATGATAATCCAGGTACGCTTTTCCTATATCAAGTTAGAATCCTATCTTGTGTTAGGATCTTATATAAGTATACTTTTTGTATGATTGATAATGATTATTCATGAAGTTATAAGTTTGAGTAATTATGGGTTTATGCATATTATGCTTCTTACTTTGATTGATGATATGACAAACTAGAAGAGTCCTATGGTCAAATAAGAATATGCATGAGTAAAAGAAGTCCTCCTTGAAACCTTGAATACCAACGCTTGTGATAAATTACCTGTGTATGAAATGATCATTTAGAATCATAATGTTGAGATTATACTAATGCATGATTATGTATGAGATCTTGAGGATGATACAATGATGACACTAGTGCACACTTAAGCATGCATAGTCGTCTAGGATGGATATAAGTTCAAAGACAGATAATCAAGGAAGCAAAGATCAAGAGGGAGCTCACTCCAATAGTTCCTGCAAGGAAGCAAAGATCAAGAGGGAGTCCACCCAACAAGCAAACAAAGATAAGTATTTGAATTGTCATTTATTATTACTTAAATGATGTTGTTCAGTCATGTACATACTTATGTTCCTAGATTTAGGATGTATATTATGCATATTAGAAAAGTTGCATTAATGAACAAGACACTACTAATATACAAGTAATGGGTAAGTGGCCTATGGTACTGTACAACATTCCATTGCTACTTATCTAGAATGAAACCTCTTTGCTTGACATGTTGGGAGTTGTGCACACTCTTAACAATGTTCTGGTAGAGATGGAAGGCATCTAGAAAGTTACGGGATATGGATAAATGTTGTATTGAAGCATTGGCTAAGATAATTGCATGACTGTATGGCATATATTCTTATGTGTAAGATTTTGTTCTGAAAACTATGAGAAGTTTCTAATCATGCAATTGGATTTGACTTGTAGGAAAGATTGTGTACAATCACCTACAAAAGAAGGACAACAACATTTGTTCCAACAACGAAGTTCAAGAAAACTATCTATTGAAGATATTGAAGAATCTGAAGTTCCCATGATCCGGGATGCAGTAATAGAAGGATGCCATGATCAAGGAGTACCAGTCGATCATGAAGAATGATGTATGTGGTCCCGAGACCAGAAGGGAAGTCTGTTGTGACTTCCAAGTGGATCTAAAAGATCAAGCATGTTGCAGATGGAAGCATAGAGAAATACAAGGCAAGGTTTGTGGTTTGTGGCTTCTCCCAGAAAGAAGGGATAGATTACGAAGAAACTTTTGCACCTGTAGCCAGATACACTTCCATCAGAACAGTACTTGCTCTGGCTGCAGTGATGAAGTGGAAGATACACCAGATGGATGTCAAGACAGCCTTCTTGAATGGTGCAGTCGAAGAGGAAGTGTATGTGGAGAAGCCACTCGGATTTGAGACACATGACAAGGAGTCACATGTGTGCAAATTAAAGAAAGCCTTGTACGGTTTGAAGCAAGCACCCAGGACATGGTACGACAGGATTGACAGTTTCCTGACTAGTTTGGGATTTACCAAGAGTAAAGCGGATTCCAACCTTTACTACAAGGTTGAGGAAGGAAATCCAGTGATACTCCTACTGTATGTGGATGACCTGTTTGTGACAGGTGAGGATAGGTTGATTGTCGACACGAAGAGGAAGCTTGCTGCCGAATTAGAGATGAAGGACTTGGGTATGATGCATTACTTTCTAGGTATGGAGGTATGGCAGAGTGCATATGGAATCTTCCTTGGGGAAGGGAAGTATGCAGTAGAGATCCTGAAGCAGTTTGGGATGATGGACTGCAAGGCCATGGCCACACCTATGGCATCGAACCTGAAGCTATTGAGTGATGCTTCATCAGAATTGGTTGATGCCATGATGTATCGTCAGATGATTGGGTCCTTGATGTACCTGACGAACACAAGACCAGATATTTTCTTTGTGGTGAACACCTTGAGCCAGTTCCTAACGGATCCTAGACATGTTCACCTGATCGCTGTAAAGAATATTCTTAGGTACCTGAAGGGTACAGTTGATTATGGGCTCAAGTATGATGCGAATCAAAAGATTAACCTGGAGGGTTATGTTGATTCAGATTGGGCAGCCAGTGCTGCAAATAGGAAGAGCACTTCGGGGTGTTGCTTCAGTATGGGATCAAGTGTGATCTCTTGGTTTAGAAGGAATCAATCCTGCGTAGCACTGAGTATAGCCGAAGCAGAGTATGTCACAGCTTGTTCGGCTAGTTGTGAGGCAGTATGGCTAAGGAAGCTACTGTTTGATTTGTTTGATCTCCAGTTGGATGCTACTTGTATCTTCTGTGACAACCAGAGTTGTGTGAAGTTGTCTGAGAACCCGGTGTTCCATGACAAGTCGAAGCATATCGAGATCAAATATCACTATATCAGGGATATGGTGCAGAGAGGAGCAGTGAAGCTCCTGTATGTTGCGACAGATGAGTAGATAGCAGATGTGTTGACCAAACCACTAGCCAGAGTGAAGATCGAGTACTTCAGAGACAGGTTTGGTGTTCTTAAGACAGAAGATACTTCGAGGAGGAAGTGATGGGACACATTTGCAGGAGCCATTCCAAGCATGGTGGTAGGAGGATCCTTCCCATGGTTGTGGATGTAAGTGCTGTGTGATGAGCGTCAGGACAATGCTCTGGATGATACTATGTATGATGATGATCAGGATGATCATGTGTGATGAGCATCAGGATGATGCTCCAGATGATATGCATCAGGATGATGTTATGATGATGATCAGGATGATGATGTGATGATGATGTGCATCAGGATGATGCACTATATGATGATCGGTATGATCATGAGCATCAGGATGATGCTTCGTGCGAGGATGATCAGGTTGATCATGAGTATCAGGGTGATACTTCGAGGCCGCGTATATGTGGCAAGTTATGCAGTAGCATGCAATAGCTCCCTTGGAGATCCAATAGGTTGAGCAGTAAGCTCATAATCAGTCATGGGATGCTCTTTCAAGGTTTTGCGAGGGAGGCATGTAATCAGTCTTGGAGATCCGATAGGTTGTGCTAGGCACGTAAAAGTCCTGGGATGCTCTTTAGAGATATTGCCGGTCGTGCTAGGAAAATAAACGTTCCTGGGATGCTCTTTTAAGGTTTTGCTTGTTCACATGTAATAAGTCCTGGAGATCCGATAGGTTGTGCTAGGCACGTAAAAGTCCTAGGATGATCTTTAGAGATCTTGTCGGTCATGTTAGGCACATAAACATTCCTGGGATGCTCTTTAAAGGTTTTGTGAAGGCTGGATGTAATCAGTCCTGGAAGATCTTGTCGGTCGTGCTAAGGCACATAAAGGATCCTAGGATGCTCTTGTCAGGTTTTGCAAAGGCACATAATCGGTCCTAAGATTCCACCTCTATCAGGCCGCTCGCATAGATGATGAAGACCTACAGGAGGCTAGGCCTACATCCATCATGAAAAAGGGTTGGCTCTGTAGAACTTCCTATGACGAGAAGAATTGAGAGATAGCATTAGTGATCGAGATGAAGAGTACAACAACAGTGATGATGATGCTCCGTGATCCAGTGACGATGATCCAAGCTCCATAATTGAAGACTTGTGCCAATATGTATTGATGACCTGTGTCAAGAGAATACCTTCCTAGTTAAGAGGGAGTGTTGATGTATTTGTAACTTCGGAAGATATTCACTTGTATATTATATTTGTACTTTATTGTATCCCCAACGGAGATGTATTATTCCTCCGATTGGAAGTGTCGTCATTTGTATTTGCAAGTGTCGCAAGTTATATTGTAAGTGTCGTAACTTATACTTGATGGGTTATTTGCCCACCTTGGTGGGGTCGGCCCAGTATGAGTTAAAGAGTTATTAGACCACCCTATTGGGGCGGCCCAGTAACAAGTGGTAATGGGTTATTAGACTCTCCTAAGGGAGGTCGTCCCAGTTAGAGTTAAAGGCAGGTCAAGTCATTGTATAAATAGAGAGTGTGACTCTCTCATTCTATTCATTCACTCACTCACTCACTTCGCATTAGTGAGAGAGAGGAGGAGTGCGCACAAGTGGAGGAGGAGAAGCTTCTAGGAGACTATCTCTTGTTTTGGGGTTTGATCCTTGTGATCTTTGTATTGGTGCTCATTCTATCTCTAAGGAAGTTGTGGGATTTTTCACCTTCTTGGTTTTCCCCGGTGAAATGATTTGTGTCTCTTGTCTCTTGTGTTTGATATGTTGTACATATTGTTCTCTCAATTAATATCCTAGATCATATTGAATTAAATGCTGAAAAACTAACAAGTAGAGTGCTATTCTACTTGCCTTAGCACCAATTTCGAGGGTGAAAGATTCCCATCCTAATTGGAAATTGGAGAGGCCATTCAGACCTTTCATTTGGAGCTACAGTGGAGTATTTTGTTACAAGTTGAAGCTACAAGGCAGCTCATGGTCACATTTCTTTCAGTTTGCTTCTACAACCATTCTTCCATTTCTTGGCATATTCTTGCTCCTTGAGGAGAGGCGCACTTGGTGAGGTGATGAACTCTTTGGGATAGCTCTTGAGGCCCAATATATTTTTAATCTGATATATATATCTTTATTTACTGCTTAGAATATTTTCAGGTCGAAACACCAAGATATTTGATGTAAAAATGCTAAACTATGAATAAATGGTGTCATTTCCCCAATACCTTGTTATTTGCACTTGAAGTGGTATCAAATTCGAATGGTTCAGTCAATATATGATATATTAATGTTGTATGGAGTGCCATTAATATGCTCAAGAATTTTGATATTCATTAGACAAGCATTTGGAGCAATATTCTCAAGTTTCATAACCATTTGTGAAGATTTACTATCATTTCCCCCTATGTTGAAGCTAGTATACAAACATCTGATTTATGGAAGTTGCAGAATCCTTTAGGAACTGACTAATGCTGCATTTTGGTGCCCATTGAATTCATATATCTGATTCATGTCTCTGTTCTGAAAGTTGGGAGGTTCGTACTGCATTTGAAAAGCCATTAGTGACCTCTACCCTGGGGGGTTTAAACCTCAAAATTACTAGTAAATTCCTCAATTTCTCCTAGATACATATTCAAACTTAATGTTGGTTGTGGAGCCTGATCTTCTAGTCTCATAGATGATTATTCATCCGTGTTTGTACCCCAGGTTTGGTAATGATCCCGACACGCGCAACAGGGGCTCCGGGGGCAGCGCCCCCGAAAGAAATTTTTGTTATGGGTTGGTTTTTTGCCAACAGATTAAGGGCCCATGGTTTTGGGTAACTCGTGGTATTTTCCCATTGTATTTCCCCTTTATAAGAAAGAAATTGTAATACGGCTAGGGTTGATGTATTAGGTATTATGCATTGTAAAGATCTCTGAGATCGGTGAAGAGAGACTGTGAGACAGTGAAGAGGAAGTGCAGCGGATGTGTTGCAGGTTGTATCCCTTCATTTGCTAGATGTTATAATAATAAGGACTGTCAATTTCAGTGTGGACGTAGCCCATCTTGGGTGAACCACGATATATTGGTGTCTCTCTTGTAATGTGTTTGTGTAATTTGTATTCGCATCTTGTTTATTGTTGTTGCTCTGCGATCCTGTTTTTATAACACTTAAAACCACATATAATTATGCACAAATACTCTCCTTAATGTCCTTTAACAGAGACAAGTCTCAGACCAAGAATTTGTGAAGGTCGTACAGTTTTTGGGAGAGCTTTTGTTACAAGACCCAGGGGGAATTTCCACTTCCCAAATTGACTAGTCTTGTCCCGAAACTTCTTCTCTTGCAAATTTTAGATCATGGATGGTTATATAAGTTGCTTATATGTTTGATAGATGTGTTCATGTGTCCTATAACCCCTCATGACCTTCCTCAGCAAATTCCAAAGCAATTGGAGGTGTTTGGAATCAATTGTAAACCATATACCTAGAGATGAAATTTGGTGAATTTGAGCAGTTTGGGAAATTTCATTAGAAGGGACATTACAACCTTTGGATATGGTAAGGGTTCAATTTTTTGTTCCTTGGATTAATTGTCAAACTTGTGAAAGAGGAATCTCTATCTAACTCCTCTTTGTCCTTGGAAAATTTTCATAGTCCACTAAGACCTTCTAGTACACTCCAATTAAACAAGGAATGTCCAATAAGGCTCCCATCAAAGGATCTAGGTCTAAATCCAAATGGTGTCGGACTTAATGTAAAAAACTATAGGAACTAGGTCACCCAACATTTAGGGTTAAAATTTGTCAAGAATTTGCTTAGGTATGGGGCCTTGTTAGGTCCTCAAATTACGTTTGAACAATTTCAAGGAAGGGAAGTAGGGCTCGTGGCCCAAAAATGTTTCCATTCAATCCCTCCTTCCTACTCTCCATATGTTTCTAATCTAGGCTCTAAGAAATCAATACAGTGGAGTTTTACCTAAACATGTCCTTATGGTCGAGTAGAATGGACGATAACCTATGTGCAAAGGTAACCCACATCGAGTCTTTGGAGAGTTGAGGCTCTAAGGAGGCTCTAGATTTTGAGGAACTAGTTGGATTTCCAAATATCACGGGAGGGCATCAACCTATAAAAGGTAGACAAGAAAAATCCAAGGAAGTACATGAGGTCAGTGAAGGAGAAAGTCGTACATGGTGATTAAATAAGACATATTGTTGGAGCATATAATCCCAATGTAGGAGCTAACTATGGTGGGTAGGTTGCTAGGAATATATATGAAAGAGAAAAAAAACTAAAGGGAATGGATAGACAAGGCCTGGAGGAAAATACTTGGGTATATACAAACATTTCACATTTTTCCATGGGGATGGATGGCATTCATTTTTAAGAATTGTGAAGACATGGAAAGGATAAGAAGAGGAAACTAGTTCTTTGGATCTACCTTGCTAGCTCTAAGACCCTGGACCCCGTGTTTTGACTTACATGTGGAAAGAGGAATTGACCGCCTTATATGGGTCAAATTGCCCCTTTGGAATTTTTAAGTGAAGCCATCTTGAAACGAAAAGGCTACAATTTGGGGTTTTCTAAGGTATTAAGAAGAATTCTTGTTAGATGGCATTCAAATCAATGGCAATAATATTGGTTGAAATGGATTTAGGTCTAGGACTATCAAACAATTTGGACATTGAGCTAGGCGGTATAATTTTTGTCCAAAATTAATGAGGGAATACTTTTCCAATGTAATCTTTGTCACTAGTATGGATGACTCAAGATTGAATGTCGATTTGGGAAAAACCACAAGCAATATAGGAAGAAGAATATATGGGCTTCATGGAAGAAGGGTGATTTATACACATATTAATTATGTATGTGGTAATAAATATGTAGTGTCAACTCTAACAAGGTACAATGATTTGTTACTATTGGCTCAGTGGAAGATGAGAGGATCATTTTCCATCGCAAATGGGAGCCCAAGTCTTATGACCACACCAACGAAAGTTGAAAATGGAAATAAAGAGAACCCAATGCTTCCCCCAAAGCACTCGCCACCCCTTGGGAATAAGGTATGATACTCGAATCACTTCTCCCCTACTACTGAGCTAAATTGTATCCAATCAAGTGAATGGTTGCAATACTTGGCACCTACAAGTGAAATTCGACAATTCATGAAGGTTAGATAAAAACTTAGAATACAAGCAAGCAACAAGAGAAAAGAGAGGAAAAAGAAAGAATTAAGTGAAGAAGAAAAAAGAAAATCATAGAGAAAAACGAGAAAAGGGAAATGAAAGGTCAATCTCTTGGATTTCCCATTGCCTACCCCCCACCCTAGCTCTCCTACGTTTTCTTGTAACTTGACCCTTAAAGGGATTTTGTTGGCCAAGAGGTGAGGATGACATTGAGTTATGAGCTACATAATAACGTAAGATTGTTGAAATGAACACCAAGCAACCATTCAAAGCCAGTGCTCCCATTTTGGTTTCCGTGGTAAAAATGTATTTGTCAATTATGTGTGTGATTTTAATGTTGTGAGATGGACTTTCATTTATAGTTGCATTCAATGGATTGTTATGATAAAAATGGTATTGTATTGATGTTAAATTTGGTATGCAAGTTATTGGAAGTTGTCCTCTACATTTGGTATACTACCAATAGTTATAGAAATGGTTTATTGATCAATTCTCAGCTATCGCTTTTTTATTTAACTTATAATTTCATTCTCCACTATAAAATGATGAATGTTAACATCCCTAAATTAACCGCTGATAAGTTTACTCCGTGATGAGATATTTATAGCTACATTAATCGACTATTGCATTGCTTTACCCTAGTTTCTAATTTTGATGGTGAATTCAGTGATTGTTGATGCTTTAGGTGGATATTAGTGGCCACCCACATGTTCCACCAAATTACAACAGTTCTTCATCTTATTGGCAATTTCTATGGTTTTTGGGTCCGAAACTTTCGGGTTCGTTTTGAGGCCCTAAACGATGTTTTTGGGCAATGAGGGGGATAGAGTTTATGATGGAATTCCCCGACCCCAACCAAAGGTTGTAATTCTCAATTAGTTCTTTCTAGCGAGCTAGCGAGTAGCCTAAATAGAGATCGTATGCAAAATTTTCACCCCTGGGAAGTTGATGTATCAACTAGCCACCTCAGGGCCCACAAATCCTTTTGGCACTTCATCTCCTAGGGTTAGGTTTTTGGATGTTAGGTTTTTTACCTCTTTATGCTTATGATAAAAAGACCCTTTGTGGCCTTTTTGTTATTATCTATTGCAAATGAGCGTAGTCAACCCTCTTCTCCTTAGAGATAAGCTACCGCCATTTGAGCGAGTATGTATTATGTTGCATTTGACAGTGTTTTTCAATTCCATTCATTAATAGAGTTTGGGTTTTACTATACTACTCTATTTTCTACAAAATATTTGTGTGTGTTTCTGTTGGAATATTCTCACCATCATCATCTTGGTTTTGCATTTTGCATGCATGCATGGATTCCATGCAGCACTGCATGCATCCATGCATCAACAGTGGAGTCTCCTAGCACCTAGTCCCTATTATGGCCCCCCTAGAGCTTGTTTTTGGTCATTATTAGCCCTCCTAGCCACTCATGCAGCCTTGTTTCCATCACTGGAGTTACAAATGCGCCCTCTTGCACTGATTTAGGATATCTATCAGTCAGTTCCATGATTTAGGGAACCTTGTTCCCTTGATTGCTCAGTTAACTGACTGTAGCTCCTATTTGACTGCTACTGGGTGTAGGAGCGCCCTCCTTGACCAATGACAGCTAGTATGTGCCCTCCTTGGAGTCTCCTTCCCTATTTTGGTGCCCACGTGGTTCAGTTATGCTCAGTTCTACTTCGGCTGATTGATCATTAACCATCAGTGGCCACTAGACCTTATCGGGAGATGGTTCCAATGCAAACTAAGCCATGATTTGAGGAGAATTCGAACTCTCCTAGGGGTATCAAATTCATTCTATTGTATTACCATATTTTTCCCAGCTTACAACTGATGAATGTATCAACAACAATTTTCTCACATCTTTTGAGTTTATGAGTGAATTTGATCATACTTCTTGCTAATTCGTCTCTGCAATTAATACAATGAAATTGTGAGGTTTGATCAAGCTTAGTGATCTACCCCTGTGGAATTTCACAGTTTTTGTTTTATATTGTCTCCTTCATTTCATTCTCCAAATAATCCAAATCAGTGGTATCGGAGCAATCTACACTTGTTGTTTCTCAATGCATGTCCCTGTTATTGGCAAATCTACTCGAGCGGACACGAGCCATATCTCCCTAGTTCAATGTGAATCTAAAAAAAATAAGACATAATACAAATCTGCTTTCCTAGATCTAGTTAGAGATCAAGTGATAAACGTCTTACCTTCAGATCGTAGATCTTCTTCTTCTTCTTCTTGCTCCAAATCCCACGGTCATCAAATCGCTAGCTGCAAGACCTGCCAAGACATATGGAAACATCACAAGCAGTACAATATGTCTAAACAATAATTGATCTAAGTAAATGGTTAAGGAAGTAAACTACAAACAATATCAACACGATAACATTTGCGGAAAGAGTTTATATTACTATATAAAAGAGGGAAATACAAGGTAGAGGTATGATCACAACCCAAGCCTTAACGCTGCAATCCTCCTCCAACAAGCCAAGCCAATGCCTCCAAAGGAAGTATGAGTCTCCCAAAAGATGAGTAGGGATCTCCTAAGCTAATTTCACCAGCATGTAAGTGCTATAGACTTCCTCCCTTTGGAATGGAGAGGGGCCTTGTATTTATAGGACCAAGTGGATAGAGTAGGTTGAGGATCATGGGGAGAGGGCTAAGGGATCCTCCCTTGAGGTTAGGAAACCATAGGACAACTCACCCAGGAGTTAGGGATAGGGATCCACCTCATCCAACTTCTAGAACTCGCTCAAAAGCTCCCTTTATCCTAATTAACCAACTACGGCGCAAGTTGCATGAGGGCAATAAGCGTTAGGGAAGGGAAACGCGGGTTGTACAAAGATACTTTGCGTCGCCGGTGCAGGGTGGCAGAATACATTCGGCGCCGACCCTAGTTGGGTGCTACTTGCTCAAGGACATCATGCGCCAGCCCAACTAGAAATGTGGACAAAGGGCATCAAATTGCTCTAACATGATTTGTTTGATCATAGGTACTTCAGGGAATGAGGCATTGAGTTAACATGGGACTCATGATGACGAGATTTAGGTGTAACAGAATGCCCCCCAAAGCATGAAGCTGGAAAAACAAGACGGGTGAAATGCTTTGAAAAATAAAAGGCAAGGACTTGCTGGCTGGAGGATGCTACTGCAGTACAACTGACTCTGATATACAAGTCTCACATGAATCACAACATGGTTGTCGACCAATACATTGCAAATCCATGGTAGTAAAGATCGACTGAACACAATCATGGCTACTAGACAGAATCGTAGATCCATGATGAGATGATAACACATCCATGACCAATACAAAGTGGATCCGTGTAATATGACTCAAACAATCTCCATCACAACCTGGGTAGAATATGACTTCCCAGGGTCTTCAAGTTGAACCTGCAATGATACGAATCTATCCATGTGATTACAATGTTTTGAAGTCGAACATGGTAGAAACCACTTGATTACCGGTCATTGATGTATACCGTTAACAAGCGCGAGGGAAATCACCATTAATGTCGATGATCCCCAAGGTATCACAGTACATATCATCGAGTGTGAATAAATGAGTTGAAGTCGAATGCTCGATGAAATATTTCAATCAAGAGCCAATGATGTAAACTCATGTTGAAAGCGAGGCAACCTGCCATTGAGGCATGCAGGCCCAAGGTACTTGATTGGTTTCTAGATTCAATCCTTGGATGATGTGTTGAAGTCGACAAGAATGAATCCGTCGAAGGAGGGCCATGATGAGTCCCCCATCAACGACATGAAACTCGATAACAAATGTTTGGAGTGGATCAGACGGTAGAGTAATGTGAAAGACTAACTCAAGGTAGACCGACATGATGGAAGGTGTATTGACTGCAGATGATGAGCAATGAACATCTCTTGAACATGGGCATGGCATGACTTGGCAGTATTGACATGACGAGAACGATACCGACCCCTAATGCAACTGATAGTGGAAGCATTCTTCTGAAGACCCAAAGGAGTGACATGACTCATGAAATCAGTATAACTCGAAGACAAATGGGTGACCCAAGTGTTGTATGCAAATGCAAATGAGTGTCATGTTCAAGAGCGACGATGCAATTCCATGAATAAAGTGTAACACAAAATCTTTCATTTTTCCCCATCATAACTGATGAGTGCCTCATGTCTTTTTTAACGAGCTTGAGGAGGGTAACCAGATGCTTGGTATAGCTCATCTCATAGATGAGTCCAATCCCAAATGTTTTACGAACCTGGGAAAGGAGGGGTTCGTCCCACGACGGTCCCTTCAATGTCATATTTTAACGAGTCCATAGAAGGTAAACTCCACGTAATTTCATGTTTAGAGAGTCTGAAAAGAACTAAAGAAGGCTCCAAAGGTCCTTTTTCGTAAAGTTAGCCTCTTCACCCGGAAAAGGGTAAAACAAGGCGAGAGAGGACTCTTCTAGTCATGATTGGCTGGAGTATTCCTTTTTCGTAAGTAGTGCCCCCTGGTTCGAAAAAGGGGTAAACAATCACCAGGAAGACGATCATTCAAATACTTTTACAAGCGTGAACGCATCAAGTTCGCTTGGTGATCTTTTCGTATTTAGAGAGCCTGAAAAGAGCTTAAAGAAAAGACTCCGGGGGGTTCCTTTTTCGTGGGAGTTTAACGAGGCCAAAAAAATGATAAACTATAACTCGGTGACTTATTCTCATTGTTTTCACGAGCACGAGAAAGAACAAAGAGTTAGCTCGGTGTCATTAATGATTGAATTTAATGAGCGAAATAATGACAAAAAGACACTCGATGAGTTGTTCATACCTGAGAACACGCGTGAAAATACCGCAATTGCAAAAAACAGGACCAAAGTGGTACTTAACTTCACCTGCAAGCTTAAAACTAGGTCAAAAGTAATTAACCGGGTATAAATGAATCCAACTATAGCAAAATAACCCACATTGGAATAAATTAAAAAGGGAATGTGCTCTTTTTCAATATAAATAGTAAAAAGAATTACTATTTGTTTTTTACCAAGTTGGAGAGGTGAATAGTGCCATTTGGAGTCGTTCTTCTTTTGCTGATTCCGGGAGCTGTGATCCATCATTTCAGGTGCCATCAGCGACATGTAACCCTAAACTTGTCTCTTTAACTTTCTTGTGGTTTAGAATTTGCTTTTTCTTGCATTTAGGTAGGATTTGGGCATGTTGGGTTGGGGTATTTGCGCTCACGGGCTGGCGCAGGTCGCCCTTTCGGGATCTGCGCCGGTGCAGAACGAAAAAATCAAACCCAAAACCTAGCCAAATGGGAGCTTCTTTGATGGTTGGGCAAAGTTGTAAAGGTGTTAAAATGTCTTCCTTGACATGTTTGGAGTGATCACGATGGTTCTTGAGTGGAGAGAACGCGAGCATGAGCTCGATGATGCGCAAGTAGAAAATGATCCGCAATGTGTTGCAGCGTTGAGAAACTGTGGGCTACTCAAGTACTTTCGAGTGCCGGGGATGAGGTCCCAAGTATCACTACTGACATACCTGGTCCAATGTTGGGACCCAATACAGCAACATTTCCAGATTGGTGAGCAGACGGTGACCATAGATGTCGAGGACATCTACTTTTTGACAGGGTTATCCCGGCGAGGAAGCCCTGTATCCTTGACTGGGTCATGAGGTGGTGACCGCTCAGTAGAGGATATGATCGATTAGTGGTGTACTCTAGGTACGCCGATGACTGGTGCGAAAATTCCCATCAAGGATGTCAGGGATCGGGCTCTCTGGACGGTACTCTTTAACATTGTGCGGGTGGCTGGCAATCGATCCGCTCATCTTGCGAGCAAATCACAAATGATGTATGCTGAGGAGTGCATGGCTCCTACCGTGTTCAACTGGTGCGAGGGGCTTCTCACCAGTCTCCGAGATCAGTTGACCAAATTCCAGTGCGGGGCGCTGAAGCAGTTTGGGTATGGTTCAGTGGTAGTGTCCTTTATGCTGGAGCGAGTGCCACACTTGCGCCCACAAGTAGACCTCGAGGATCGGGATGCACATGATCGTCACATGACTAGGTGGGCAGAGGTGATGGCTCGCCATGGTGGCGGGGGTCCCATGATCAATTTTGGTACAGGGTTCTTCACGTGGTTGTAGGGACAGATCCTCATGGTGGAGGACTACCAATCCCACGGTACAAAATTTCGAGGAGACCCAGAGTTAGTGCTTCCCGAGGGAACGCTGTGGGATGATATCGGTAAGAACAATTGCTTGTGTTTTTTCATTTTATGTATCTTGTGATTTTTTTGGAGTAGTGCTAATAACTTTTACATGTTTCTTGCAGATGTGGGTCCAGAGTGACCACTTGGAGTCTCTCGCCTTGTGCGAAGAGGAGCAGCACCGGAGGTGGACCCTGCGGTCCGTGATGCTTTACAGGAGCTGGAGGCGATCGAGGATAACCTCCAGAGGATGACCTTGGACATCCCAGATCCGGGTGTCCATGACCTACCCCGTTGCTATCAGAAGCTGACGATCGGAGTATCAGTTCGTTTCAGCACGCTACTCCAGAAGGTGGCGAGGGCCGTAGTCTGCTTTCATGCGCAGTAGACTGGGGCTTCGAGGCCTAGGGATGCACGACCTAGGGCTTAGGCACATGTTTTACTTATGTATATACTGAAAGCTTATGAGCTTCAGATTTTGTAGAGATGACTCTTACTGGAAGCTAGCAGCTTTAGACTTTTGTATCAGCACTACCATTTTTGTATCGATTTATATATATACAAACACTTATGGCGGTTTTATACATCTTGTGTTCTATGGATGATTAATGAGATCTTGTTTACATGTTTTCTTATACAATGGATGATTTACATGTTATGTATGCCTATTTTATGAATATGTTATTTGTGTGCAATGTACCAATCTAGAATGAAGTTGGCCATGGAGTCAGCAACTGTATTCATGTCTCGTGGAATGTGCAGGTATTGAATAGATTCAAAGGACCTTTCCAAAAAACGGACTCGTCGGAAAACATGGAGTAGAGTAGGGTCGCGGATAGCGTAGATCTGGTTAAGATGATAAACCATTAGTTGTGAATCCAGGTGGATGACAATGTGGTTCATACCCAAGGAAGAGCGTCAGTTAGGGTTCCAATCACTGCCTGGTATTCTGTGGCATTATTGTTTGCGTATCTTAGACAACTTCCTCCTGAGCTGATAAGCTCACTGGTGGGAGAGTAAAGTACCCAGGTTGCCGAAGCAACGTTACGAGTATGTCGGTTGGCGTCGTCCGCGAATCCATAGCAAGTTGCCATTTGCACATGCAGACAGAACATAGTATAAGTAGAGAAACAAGATCTAGACACACTAAAGCAAAGCGTCACACCACATAAAACACACGCCATGTACAGTATATAAAAGATACCTATGCGTGAAAGATTCAGGCGTAGTACCTCTTCAGGTAGAGCCCATTGCGGGGCTCACCCAAAGATATCCCATCATAGTCCTCTAGTTTGTAGGCTCCCTTCTCCAGAACACGTTTTACTATGTACGGTCCGTGCCACATGGACTCGAACTTACTTGCCCCCAGCTTATCGTGCTTTTGGTCATATGTGAGGACCAAATCACCCTCATTAAAGACACAAGGTTTAATTGACCTATCGTCTTGTACTTTGATGCGTTTCTTGTGTGCCTCGTTGGTGAGAGCAGCATCGCGACGGGTCTCGTCAAGTTTCGCTAGGTAAAGGAAGCGTTCTTCCTCGACAGTGGTGTTCAGAAGAATTTCAACTACGAGTTTGAGTGATGGAATCTCACACTCTATAGGTAGTACTTCCTCCAATCCGTAAACTAGTTGGAATGGCGTAAATCTGGTGGTAGTCTTGACGGAGGTCCGGTATGCCCATAGTGCGGAAAAGAGCGTGTTGTGCAAGTTATACTTGTGCGTACCCACCATGCGTTAAATCATGGTTTTCAAGACCTTGTTAATGGCCTCTACTTGTCCATTGGACTGTGGGTAGTAAGGGGTTGAGTTTTCATGACGAAAACCCAGTCTAGCACTTAATTTGTCTACCATATGGTTCTGGAAGTGAGATCCATGGTCGGTCACTATGGCTTGTGGAACTCCGAACCGTGCAATGACATGGTTGAACATGAAGAGTGCGGCAGTTTTGTCGTCTTCACTGTACGTAGGCATAGCCTTGGCCCATTTAGTAAAATAATCCACGGATACTATGCCGTAACCATGCCCCTCGACCGAGGTAGGCTTACAGTGCATGAAATCTATGCCCCATTTTGCAAAGGGACCAACAACAATAACCGGTGTAACGGGGCTGGGTGGGAGCGCTTTTTCGTTTGAAAATGCTGGCATGGGGGACATTTCTTAACGACCTCAATGCAATCTTTGAAGATGGATGGCCAGCAATATCCCGCGCGTAGTATCTTCTGGGCTGTAGCCATCCCAGAGAGGTGACCGCCACAAGCCCCAGAGTGACAGTCATTCAAGACATATTCAGCCTCCTCATGTGTCAGACAACGTCGAAGGACAAAATCTACACCACGACGATACAGGGTATCGCTAATGATCAAGTAATACTTGGCGTGGTGACGTATACGACGACGATCATCACGAGACAGTTGAGGGTTGAACCATTGGATTTGAAGATATAAGGTAATATCTCCATACCATGGGTCAGACGTGTTGATGAGGAACAATGATTCGTCGGGAAGGGAATCGTTGGGCTCAGATCCTAAATCAACACGGGGAAGATCACAGATGAGCTCAACAAACACCAAAGACTTCTTAGACTTAGCCTTCTCGAAGAGGAGATCGAATTCCTAAAGTATCACAATCCAACGTGAATACTTGCCCCCGAGTGCTTTACGTGTCAGAACGTGGTACATGGGGTTCGAGTTGGCGATAATGGTAGTGGTGCGGAGCAGTATGTAATGACAGAACTTTTGGACGGCAATGACTACAGTGAGAGCGAGCTTCTCAACATGTGAGTAACGAGTTTCAGAGTCAATGAGACCCTTACTGAGGTAATAAATCACATGTTCCTGGGCATTGTTCTCTTCCTGGACCAAGACCATGGCGATCGTGGTGGCAGAAGCGACCTCGGAGACTACCTGAAACCATCGACCACAGAAATCTCGCAACATAGATGTAATCCTTGTAGTAATTGGGCGGTTGGAGCACAGGGCCATGTGTGATGGCATGTTTCATACTGTCGAAGGATTGTAGCGCTTGATCGTCCCAAATGAACGGGACATCCTTCTTCAGTAATCTCATGTCGCCCTGTGTCTTCTGAGCGAAATTACATACAAAACGCCGTAGGTAAGTTTCCTTCCCTTGCAAACTTTGTAGTTCCGTAATGTCAGTAAAAGGTGGGAGAGCGACAATGGATTCCACCTTCAGGGGATCGATGCGAATCCCATCTTCCGAAACAATAAAACTTAGGAGGCGTCCAGACTCGACACAGAAAATACACTTGTGATGGTTCAGGCGGATGTTATACCTCTTGCATATGAGGAATACGACCGTCAGATAATCGATGTGGAACTCACGTTGTTACGAATGAGCAGGGAGATCATCAAGACAGGGTTCCACAAAGTCCTTCGCATCATGAAAAGCGTACGACATGGCCCACTGGAATGTGGCACCAACATTTTTGAGACCAAAAGGGAGCTTGCGATAAGCAAATGTGCCCCAAGGGCAGATGAAAGCTGTCTTATGTTGGTCATCCAGGTGGATCTCAATCTGGTTGTAACCGGAAAAGCCATCCATGAATGAGAAGATGACACTTCCGGCACAATTGTCTATGTTCTGATCGATGAGGGGAGTGGGGTAGTTGTCCTTACGAAAAGCCTTGTTCAAATCCTGATAATCGACACGGACACGGATGGTGCCTTGCTTTTTAGCCACAGGGACGACATTTGAGACCCATTATGTTAATGGAACATGGTAGATAAAGTCGACCTTCAAGAGTTTTTCAATTTCTGCCTTAATCGTCGCTGTTTTTCGAGGGTGTACCGATCGTAACTTTTGACGGACTAGTTTAGCATCGGGATAGGTTTTAATCTCATGCGAAACAATAGCAGGGTCTATCCCGGGCATCTCCTCGTAGGTCGAAGCAAACACATCTCAAAATTGCTTGAATAAGGGCGTGAAAGTAGTAATCTCTTCAGGGGAACATTTCTGGCCTAAACGAATATGTTCCACTACACCAGGGGTAATCGAGATGTCAACCGGAATGGTAGGTTCGATGTTCGCTAGGTTGCACCCAGTGTCCGTATGACATGTGAGTATCAGGGACTAGGGGCAAGGGTAGACATCCGGTGTAAAAATGGTGGTGATATGGTTCTCTACATAATCCAATGGGGGTAGGAAAGGCGATCGATGGTGGAGGTCTTCCCACGGAGGGTCATCCCCGCTCATAATCTCCATAATGGACTCGTCGGAATGAAAAGTCCGTAGTAGAGGATCTGGTAAGGATGACATCCGCTATAGAGAACAAGATGTAGAGGCCACAGCCAGGTGGTCCTCTGGTGCTTACTAGATAGCCTCATAAGTGATTTCGGCAGGTGAAAGAGGCATATTGTCTCCAATCAAATGCATGGTGGCTTCGTCGGGTACGAGACATGGATTGGTGGAATTGGGAAAAGAGGATATCATGTTCACCATAGCAACATGGTTAGGGGGATCCGAGGTTGGAAAAACAACCATAAGAGATGAGTCTTTTATGAGGCCAACCCCTACGCTCTCATATGGTTGCGAATACTTCCCGAGTAATGGAACGTTATCGTCGAGATGAGTAGAGGTGTCCTGTGTACAGAAATCCAGTTGGTCGACTATGACAATTCAGCCTTGGTGGGGGGATTGCACAATGCGGAAGATGGACGATGCGACCGCAGTCATGGCATAAAACCAATTACGACCAAGTAAAAGATTATAATCCAAAGGGGCTGCGACCACTTCCACGTTAATGGTTGCAGTCTTACCCCCCAACTCTACTGCCAGGGCTTGTAACATCCCATGGGGTTGAAAGCCACGACCGTCGACTGCTTTCAGGTAGTGGGAGAACGATTTAACTCGAAAGAACCAATGGCTCTCCAACATGATATCGACATGACCGAGGTAGAAGCGCCTTCGTCTAATACAGTACGATGGATCGTCTTCCCAACAATCTTCTTGGCAACTTGAAATGCCAGTTGGTGGGAGAGCCTCGGTTTAAAGTACTCGAGTCGGAACATGATGGTATTAGAGGAATCCGGATCAACCGCGCCAATGGCAGCGAGAAGAGTCTTGCGCTGGTTGGGATAGTTCTGCAAGACCTCTAGCATCGACATAACACAAGGAGCTTGTGCCAAGTCCTCTACAATGTTGTAGTTTTGAGCTGCCCGAGCATTGGGATTGAAAACTGCTTCTCGAATTATGCTCTTAGGCGGATGCAACACTGACTCTAAGGAAGGCTTCTCAATGGTGAGAGAAGCCGGTGGCACGGTGATGTCGGGAATAGAAGTAGAAGCTTTTTCAGTATTACTTCCAACGGGCTCCTTCTGAGGGACTGAGTCGTAGGAGCGTGAACGGGTGTTCAAGTTAACCGTCTCACTTGGCATCATGAGAACATGCGCGGTGGAGGATGTGTCTCCGTGTGAGGGAGAAGGTTGAGCAATAATTTGCTGGTACTGAGTGGGGAAGGGATCGTTGAGAACTGCGGGAGTAGGGTTTCCTTTGAGAAACTTCTGCATTTCGTCTCGGTGGGGACATTCCTTTGAGAAATGGTCACCACCACACAGTAAACAAGGATACTTCAACTTACTCTTCTGTTTGGTGTCTTTAGGGGTGGTCTTGAGCTTCTGCTGGTTAGAAGATTTCTTAGGTTCACCTTTGTTTTTCTTCTTACCACCGGATTTCTGAGGCGAAGTTGATTGAACAGAATTCACCTCTTCAGTGGAGGCAGGAGTGGGTGACTTGGTGGTGTTGCTGCCAGCCTATGGTGGGGAAGGGGCAGAACCCTGGGGGTTCAACGGTCCACCAGTTTGAGTAGAAGGCTGGGAGTTAAGGGAACTAATGATGCCATCAGCCTGAGGTCCCTTAAGTGGTTTTGCAGGATCATACTTAGGGAGGGGTGCGCCAGGAACAATGTCATACAACGTGCTAGATTGAGCATAGACCAGGTCTAGGTAATGGGCATGGGCAATAGCCTGTTCCTTGGTGACGACCCCTCCCATGGCCACATCTCGAGCTACGACAGGTAAAAGAGACTTCGTGAAGCAGTTATCTAAGAGTTGGTCTGGAATAGGGGCCTTAATGAGATGTCGTCTCCTCCGCCACTCATGTATATGATCAAAGATATGAGTTGCAGTGGTTTGACGGAGCGATGTCAAAAGGTCCGTACCAGTTTCGTAGCGTATGGGTAACTGGAAATGAGTCAAAAAAGACATAGCAAGAGAGCAAAAATTGGGAAAGGAGTGCGATCGCAATTCGCTATACCACTTGGTAGTTGGGACGGTGAGGGTCCTTTGAAACAACCTTAAATGGATTGAGTCGTCCATCAAGGAATTGGATGAGCACCACAGATGGTAGGTCATCACACGGTTTTTCAGGTCCTCACCAGGTTTGCCATCAAATTTGGGAATATCAGAGGGTAACTTGACCGGAATGAGTGGCCAGTTATGACCGTGGAAGATGGGATCGTTGGTTAGACGAGACAGGTTGGGTAGGTCCAAAGTAGCCAAAAAGGGCAGCTGTTGGTTCGGCTGCGGATACTAATAATATTGATATGGCATATATGGACCAGTGGGACCTTGGATCGACTGATTATAAGGTGTTCCCATCGGGAATTGGCCATAAGGGGGTGGGCCTCCGGGTGGTGGACCATAGGTAGGTCCGCCGCCATAATAAGGTGGTCCGCTACCGGGAGGTGGGGGTCCTCCACTGCCGGAATAAGGTGGACCTCCGAGTGGGGGTCCTCTGCCGTTGCCTCAGCGCCAGAATAGGGTGGGCCACCGCCTCCACCACTAGGATAGGATGGGCCACCGCCTCTAGAATACGGTAGGACGCCTCCATAAGGTGGGGATCCTCCACTACCAGAAGGTGGTGGTGCTCCGCCACCGCCAGAATGAGGTTGGCCTCCTCCATAAGGTGGGGGCCCACCACTACCAGAAGGTGGTGGTCCTCCTCCTCTGCCAGAATAAGGTGGCCCTCCGCTGCCAGAATGGGGTGGGCCTCCACCTCCGCCAGAAGGTGGAGGTCCACCCCCTCCGGAAGGAGGTGGACCATACGGTGGTGGGGTGGTGGGGCATGAGGAGGAGTTGGTGGGGGTCCAATTGGTGCAACATTAAAATTACCACATGGATTTTATGAGGTTCCGGGATAAGGTATCCCGTGGATTATGTTTTCGGGTTTAAGTTGTCCCGACACAGGGTTAAGATAACCTGGATACGCTTGACTCCATGGTGGTTGGGTTGGGTTGGACGGTCCCCCACCAAGGGGTAATCCCATGGTGGATCCCACAACAGGTAAAGAGCTACCAAGGGAATGACCAATTGGCAGTCCTCCACTCGAATTATGCCTAAAAATTGAGGGTTGCCCCCCAATGACAACGTGTTGACCGCTAGTGGATGGTTGACTCATAATGGGTTGTTGACTACTTACTATGGGAGGAACATTACGCGTGAGAAAACCAGGAGGTAAGGAGTATCCTCCCTGTGAGTTTTGGGGTGGGGGAGGGGAAGGTAACGTTCCAATAGTAGTAGTGGTAGGGGTGTTGGACTGTTGTCCTTCAACACTCTGAGTCGCTTGAGGTGTAGAACCGGTCTCCTGTCTGAGAGGTGTGCTCGCAGGAAATGAAGGTTGACCAGGTTCGTAAGTGGTCACGTTGTGAATGGGTGTCTTTGGTGAAGTCAAAGATAATGACCGAATGGGAGTGTATTGAACAATCGATGTCTCCAGAATGTTGTTCCTTTAACGTGTGAGGCTCTAGCGCCGAAATGCGTCACCACGTTGGCGTAGTTCGTTCATAAGTTCAAAGACTGGAGCCAAACGCTGGGCATGAGGATCCCAACGAAAAGGAATGTTTTCTGGCTCTTGCTCTATAGCCAACTAGGCCCATTGTTGCCCGAGAGAGGTGTCCCAAAAAGACGCAGATGGACCGAATGTTGCGGATACAGGATCATCCTGGGATGTATTTAACCATTCTATGGATCCAGGTTCTCCTAGCATCATGCGGTGAAAGGACGTGTCTTGTGAAGTGGAAGGTTCTTCCTCTTCAACCCTTGATGGGTTAGAGGTTGGTGAATCAGGAGGAAACATGTTCGCTACAGACTCCATAGTGGAGTTTTCTACTTTAGGCAACATGACTGTAACTTGTGTGGCCATGCTTACCCTCGGTGTGGAACCTGGGGGGTATTCAGGTGGTAAGTTCAAAATTCTGCGGGACCTTCTCACAGGTTGTTCAGCCAGTATGACAGAACCAAAATTTCTCTTAAGGGTATTCTAAACAAAAGAAAAGCAGTCCAGAAAAATCTACACAAACTAAGGCCGCAAGCAAACTTATGTGATAGGTGTGGATTCAAAAGTCTGGAACCTCACGGGATTGTCAAGGCTTCGCAACTGGCGACATACTCCAGGGTCCAACAGTTATACTCAGCCCAATTTTTCAGAGCACTAACCAGGGAGGATTAAGACCGTACCCCTGACCATATAACCTGACTACCTGCTAGCACGTGCGTAGTAGCTCCCCGAGTGCTGTTCTCGGTGTATTGCTCCGCCAAGACGGCCAAATGGTTAGCTCAGTTGGTTTCAGGAATCTTAAGAGTGTCTCCTGATATACTCAAGGTACGTGGGAGCTCAAATCCGTGTTGGTGTTGTCTAATGCACAACCGTACAACAAGATCCTTCCTATATACTATTGAGTACGTGAAACACCTTTCGATATACGCTGAGTACGTGAAGTGCCTTTCGATATACCCTAAGGTACGTGAAAGAGACTTCGATATACCGGTTGGTACGTGAAAGAGCTTCTATATACCGGTTGGTACGTGGAAGAACTACAATGCCCCCGGGATGCAGTGCAGGAAAATAACTACAGCTACCATGTTTTAAGACATCGGAACACGTCTCTAACTTAACACACAAGTTACTAAATATTTTAACCTAGTTCTACCGTTAATTTTATCTGGACGGTTAAGTGAATGCATGAGGTGAGTACATAAACGTAAACATAATGCAATCCTGAACTAAATGAAAAAATGCACTCTTTCTTTTGATGAAATCTATGTATGGGAAGGAGAAGTCTTTTTCCAATGGTCTCACGAAATAATAAATTTCAATAATACTCTCAATCTACCAAAAATGATAATGAAAAGCACTCTTTTCGTTTTTCAAGCAAAACATGAAAATCAACAACACATCAAATCCAAATCAAAGCTCTTCTTTTTGTCTTTTCAATTGGAATGAACCTAAATGATGAAAAGAGAGAATCTCTATCTAGAGCACACTAGCTTTTCAAATTTCACAATGATAACCTAAAAGCACGAAAATCAAAAGTGCATATAACCTTTTCAAGCATGGAAACACTTTCGCAAAAATTTGACTACACTTGGATTTCTCAAGAAAATGAATGGTTCACAATTCGAGAAAAATACAAATGATTAACTCTTTTTCCAAACTTTCCAAAAGATCTATGATGAATTCCAATGCATGAACCAATTTCTACAACAATTCTCAAATGCACTTGAAAATGGTAAAAATGAAGCACTTTTAATTTTTTCAATGATATGCCAAGACTAAACTTGATAGCAATAATGCTTTTAAGTGTAAATGGCTGAAAAGAAAAACTACTTGCAGCACTCTAAGCACACATAAATTCTCAAAGAAATGACAAGCACTCCAATGAACTAAAAACACAAAAAATCACTCAAAAAGATAAAATGCAAGCCAACAAAAGATCACCAAGCTCAACAAGGGTTTGGAAGCGGATCTAGCATGCTGGATAGATCCAAAGAGGTGATAACGAAGAACAAGCCGGGGTGGATGATCGTGGGGGATTGAAATTGCCCACCACTTCAATCAAACTCACTTGATCAAGAAGACCCAAAAACCAACACAAGCAAACCAAACGAAATACTGCTGAATGAAAAAGTCTCTGCCTGGAAGATACAGTGCAGAGATGTCTGTAGATCAACCCAAAAAATCACAAGTTTGGAGCAAAAGACCCAAGCATCAAGTTTGAAAACTTGTCGCAGGTTATGTTGGGCACAGAGCGCTTGACGTAGGTTACAAATAGAGGAAAAGCGTCGGCAACGCAGAATGTCAAATCGGCATAAGCGCCGATGGCGTAGTATAACCAGAGGCAAAGTGCGCTCCTGGGTGGACAGGCGCCCTGGATGTACTACCCAGGTGCGTCGGGCAAATAACTCAAAACAAACAAGGAAAACACTCCAAACAATGATAAAATAAATGGACTGAGAATGGTTCAACAGACCTAGAGAAAGTCTGTAAACTCTTAGAAGAAAGAAACTAATGGTGAAAATAGGCTTAAGAGGCAAAGCAATGGCTCATGAAAGAAATCAAGAATAACACACTCAAACTTGAAATCAAAACTAATGTAACTCCCTAGTATGGTCGCCAGATTTGTTATTGGACAATCTACTCGAGCGGACGCGAGCCAGATCTCCCTAGTTCAATGTGAATCTAGAACAAATAAGACAGAATACAAAGCCACTTTCCTAGATCTAGTTAGAGATCGAGTGATAGATGTCTTACCTTCAGATTGTATATCTTCTTCTTCTCGTTGTTGCTCCAAATCCCACGGTAATCAGATCTCTAGCTGCAAGACCTGCCAAGACATATAGAAACAATACAAGCAGTAAAATATGTCTAAACAATAACTGATCTAAGTAAACGGTTAAGGAAGTAAACTAAAAACAATATCAACACGATAACATTTGTGGAAGGAGTTTATATTACTGTATAAAAGAGGGAAATACAAGGTAGAGGTATGATCACAAACCAAGCCTTAACGCTGCAATCCTCCTCCAACAAGCCAAGCCAATGCCTCCAAAGGAAGTATGAGTCTCCTGAAAGATGAGTAGGGATCTCCTAAGCTAATTTCACCAGCATGTAAGTGCTATAGACTTCCTCCCTTTGGAATGGAGAGGGGCCTTGTATTTATAGGACCAAGTGGATAGAGTAGGTTGAGGATAATGGGGAGAGGGATAAGGGATCCTCCCTTGAGGTTAGGGAACCGTAGGAAAACTCACCTAGGAGTTAGGGATAGGGATCCACCTCATCCAACTTCTAGAACTCGCTCGGAATCTCCCTTTATCCCAATTAACCAAATCCGGCGCAAGTTGCATGAGGGCAACAAGCGTCAGGGAAGGGAAACGCAGGTTGTACAAAGATACTTTGCGCTGCAGGCGCAGGCTGGAAGAATACATTCGACGCCGGCCCTAGTTGGGCGCTACTTGCTCAAGGACATCATGCACCGACCCAACTAGAAATGTGGACAAAGGGCATCAACTTGCTCTAACATGACTTGTTTAATCATAGGGATTTTAGGGAATGAGGCATTGAGTTAACATGGGACTCATGATGACGAGATTTAGGTGTAACAGTCCCCAACAAGATCTGGATAACGAGAGTTAGGTCTCGAATAAGTTGAGCTTGTGGAAAACCATTCTTAGTAGCCCAAGCAACCTTGCATGCAAGAGAAGAAATGATAGATGATGGAGCAGGAGATCTTATTAAGTTGTTGCTCGAGGAATCCCTCACGTAATAGAGGAACGAGACGATGGATGATTTTTGCCATATCCTTACATACATACATACATACATACATATAAAAATGGTTATGCAATATGGCCACTGTCTTTACAGTGCCAAAGTGCCCTGCCAACCGACTATAATGTGCTTCCCAAATCATCTTCACATGCTCGCTTGAAAGAACATAGAGATCGCCCATGTGGCATAGAAATCCTTCTTGGAGATAAAAATTTGCCACGGATTTGCCTGCACGCAGGGCTTGATAGATGGGAGAAAACTTAGGATCACTGCTATATAGTTGAGGCCACCTGGAGGTCTCGTGGCCACAAGAGATGAGCACCGTGGTAAGTGCTGCTACTGGATGTCGAATGAGGCTATTGGCAACTCGATTGGTGCTTCCCTTCTTATATTTAATGTTCAGGTGGAATTGCTGCAAGTAAGTGGACAACTTCTAGTGGCGGTCATTCTGTAACTTTCCTTGTGTTTGCATGAACTGCAGGGGCTTGTGATCAGTGTGTATGATTGTTTCTTTTTCAAGGATGTAATGTTTCCATTGATGGCAGAATTGGAGATGGAATACATTTCCTTGTCATAGGTGGGGTATTTGCGGACTGTATATGAAAGTGTCTCACTGTGATATGCCACTGGATGGCCATGTTGAGTGAGGACTGCACCTATACCATAGTCCGAAGAATCTGTCTCAATCTCAAAGGGTTGTTGCAGATATGGTAAGGCAAGGATGGGCGTCGAACATAAACGTTGCTTTAGCTCCTCAAATGCTTGTTGTTGTGGCTTGGACCAAACGAAATTGGCCTTAGATCCCCCTTTGGTCACCTGGAGCTGCGAAGCTCTCTGAGATTTATTAGGGTTGGCCAATCGCGAATGGCTTGGATCTTGGCTGGATCCACATGAACACCATGTTCGTCCATGATATATCCCATATATTGAACTGTCTCCATGCCAAATTAGCACTTCTCTAGATTAGCGTATAACTTGTGCCGTCGCAGGGTGTTGAGGACTTGGTGGATATGCTACACATGTTCCGCCCATGTTATGTTGTAGATGAGGATAACATCTAGATATACAACCCAAAACGAATTGGTGAATGGCCATACGATATTTTCCACCATCCTCATGCAGGTTACTAGAGCATTAGTCAAGCCAAAAGGCATGACCAACCACTCAAAAAGGCCTTCCCGAGATTTGAAGGCAGTCTTGTAGACATCAGTCTGCTCAATTGGCACTTGATGATAGCTAAACTTCATATCAATCTTGCCAAAATATTTGGCACCGTTGAGCTGGTCAAGAAGGTCATCAATTCGGGGAATGGGATACCGATTCCAAATCGTGATCTTGTTTAGAGCTCAGTAATCAATATAGAGTCGCCATGTCCCATCTTTCTTATGAACCAACACAATTGGGCTCCCACAAGGAGAGGAGTTATGTCGAATGTGCCCCTTTTGGATTAAATTTTGAATCTAGTGTCTGATTTATTCATTCTCCATGAGGGAATGCCTGTATACTGACCTGTTAGGTAAAGGTGCGCCAGTATCAAATCAATAGAATGCTTGACCGGGCAATGTATTGGCACCCCGACATGTGTGGTGAAGAAGTATTTGTATGCTTCCACAATCTTGTCCACCTGTTTCTGTCGCGTAGATGGGTTCTGTGTGGAGGTGGTGGATGTTGTTGCGATATTCTGTTCACCTTCAGAACGAACCATGAAGAGGACGAATCTCCCTCTCTAGGAGATTACCTTCATGCACTGCTTAGCTGTGATGAGGGACACTGCAGTAGTGGGAAGTGTCTTTGGTATCCTGTAGAGTTTCTTTCACAAAGTAGTAATGACACTACAAGGTCTAGACTCATACACAACATGATGTTTCCACATATATGGTTATCCTAAAAGAACATCACAAACTTAAAGCAAGGAAACATCACACATTACCTCAACTTTGAAGGGATTGACGTCGTAGGAAAGGTGACATTGTTGACTAATGCGGATGTCTCATCCCTAGCTCAGCCAACTGATGTTGTATGGTTGTGGATGTGGAACCATCGAAAGCTTCAATCTTTTGAATACTTCGGCCGAGATGAGGTTCTTCTGGTTACCACTATCAAAAATGAATTGTAGCGGAGTCCCCTGCACCCATAGTTGTGAATGCAAGAGGCGCTCCCCTTCCTTTGGCTCCTCTAACTCTTTTGGTTGGATATTTGCATTTGTGATGGTGGCACTAAGTTCCGCATCAATGATTTGCTTTCCCTTTATTTCTCTACAACATATTTTGAGTCAGAATCTGGATCCGGGGATTTTGTCTTGGCCAACAAGGATTGTTTTGAGCGACATTCATCAATGTTGTGCTAGGGGCTCTTTTGGAATTCACACCACTTGCCAGTGTCCTTCTTTGATTTTCCATTACCCTTCTTTTCTTGCGACATAGGATTGTTGTCGGGGCTTTGACCATCCTTGCTCTCTCCTTTGGTTTGTGAATTAGGGCCACCTTTGTCAGGCTTCTGTTGTTGATTTGTAGACCCAAATTCCCGCTTATTCTTATGCTTAAACTTCTGCTCGATCTTGACGGTGTATCGATAAGCTGCTCCTAGTGAGGATATGTCCATGAAATCCATCTCCGTCTGAATGGACCTATTTTGGCCACTGTGGTACTTTAGGACCAAGTGCAGTTCAAAGTCCCTATACCCAGTTTAGAGCGCAAGGTATGGAACATATTTGTAAACTTTGGCATTGTCTGGTCTCTCTCTTGGCGCAAAGTCGTCCACGTGGTGTACTGGTCATTATTTTTGACTAGGTAGAACTCCTCCTTGACGACATCAACAAAAGACGCCCAAGTGGGGTTTGTCCTGAATAGTTCAGACTCATATCTTGCATGCCTCTCGCAGTAACCGTCCCACTAGTCTTTGATATGTGGGAGGGATTTAAGGAGCGTGAATGTGATCTTTTCGCTGTCGATTTTTTTTTGAATCGAGAAGTAACCCTCTAACAAATTTAACCATTTCTCCAATGCATTTGCATCTATCCCGCCTTCAAATAAGGGGATGTCAAAGTTAACTTGTACCTTGAATGGAGTTGCACCCCTGAAATGATTGCTCGTTGAAGATGCATCTGCCACCGTCGGCATTCTTTGAAGGATCTGGGTGAAATTATCCATCATCTCATTCCTATGTCGTGTGAGGGCTTCCTCGAGCAACAACTTAATAGGATCTCCTACTTCGTCATCTCTATTTTCTTCTCCTGCCATGTGAATCTACTTAGGCCGATGACGAGGGTTTTCCCCAGGCTCAACTAGTTTGAGACCCAACTCTCGATATTCAGATCACGTTAAGGACATGTAGTGAGAAACCACAAGAGCAGAAGGCGTTGATACAACTGATCTGGATTTATGTGAGAACGAAATGAAAGAGCATATATATATATTCACATACACAGATATATGGCAAGAAACATAATGATGCAGTAAATTCAAATTCTATTAAATGAATGAAATAGAACAAACTGTAAAATAAAAGCAACTAGAATGGTGGTAGCTATATCTTAGAGTAGAGATGTGGCGGCTACGCTCATTCATGACAAGGTGAATACAAAAAGATGCCTAAGGGGTCTATTTATCATAAGCATGAGGGCATGAACCCTAAACATCCAAAAACCCTTTAACCCTAGAAGATGAACCGTCATAAAGTTTGAGGTGCCAAGGTGGTTAGTTGAACAGTCAACTTCCCGGTGTCATGACTTTTGGATATGATCTCCGTTTGGGGCACTCGAGAGTCTGTTGGATAGGTCTATCCGAGATATACAACTTTCAAATGGTGAATAGTGCAAGCCTTGGTAAACACTACTCCCTACGAATGGCAAAAAAACGTCGTTTAGGGCCTCAAAATGACCCCAAAATTCCAAGACCAGAAAAACTCTAGAAAATTACTAGAAAATTGCCAAAATTGAAAACAATTTTGAGCTAGTGGAATAGGTGGTTCGCCACCTATATCAATTTGGATCATTCTTCCCCCCTTAGGAAGTAATGGTCTCCATTACGTTGAGTGCCCCCATCAATTGGGAAACTTCTGCTGAACTTGACTCCTTGTGAGCCACTTGCCTTAGTGGAGTAGTTACCCTCCTTTGACAATCCGATATAGTTGGATATTCTGCTGGCACATGCCCTTAACCTGTGTATCCTCAATTTGATCAATAGTTTCATGTTCCATGTAGTCAGGATTAAGCTCTATAGGTGCCAATTTATCTACCACCTCCGAGGTGTCCAACAATGGTGGAAAATATGGGTGAAGGAGCTCCACATTGAATACTGGGTGCAGGCCAAGGAATGGAGGAATGCTTAATTCGAAGGCATTGTCACCAGCTACCTTGGTGATGGTGTATGACCCATATTGAATTGGACGAAGCTTGCGATGGGGTCCTATGAGCCTCTGTTTCTGCAAATGCAACGAAACCTTATCGCCAACTTGGAACTTGTGTGGAACCCGATGTTGATCATGTCATTGCTTGTAATTAGTGTTGGACTTTTCCAAAATGTCATGGACCTGTTGGCGGATGTACTGGATTCGTTCAACAAATCAAGTGGATTTATTAGCCTTTGTCTAAGCATGGGAAGATTCCTCCCGTGTGGATGCAATGGGCAAAGCTACATCAATTGAAGCCAGTGGTTGGAACCTCAGGTATACTTGAAAGGGGTTGTGGCCGATAGAGCTATGAAGGTCTCTGTTATAGCTATGCTGAACATAAGGAAGACTCTCATCCCATGTGCAGGGATTTTTAGAATTGCACATCCTCAGAATATGCACAATCATCCTGTTAACTACCTATGTTTGTCCATCGGTCTGAGGATGGAAGGTAGTTGATTTGGTAAGCTTGGTATCCATCAATGACCATAGGTTGGACCAGAAAGTGCCTGGGAACTCGTTGTCTCAATAAAAAATGATAGCCTGTGGCAGCCCGAAATGAACCCAAACATGTTCGAAGAAGAGCTTAGCAGTGACTTCAGCAAAGATGTTCTTGTTGCAAGCTATCATAATGGCCATCTTAGAGAAGCGATCCACAACCAAAAACACACAATCATTACCATGCTTGGTTGAAGGCAGTCTAGACATGTAATCCATGGAGATGGATTCCCATGGCCCATTAGGAGTGGGAAGGCGAGTGTACAACCCTTGCTTTTTGATGGCAGGTTTCGCTACGGCGTAAGCAGTGTAGAATCTGATGTATCGACCGACATCTTATCGGAGCTTGGGCCAATAAAAATGCTTCTGCAATATGGCCACTATCTTTTCTGTGCCAAAGTGCCTTGCCACCCGACTGTAATGCACTTCCCAAATCATCTTCGCACGCTCGCATGAAGGAACACAGAGATGTCCCAAGTGGCATAACAATCCTTCCTGGAGATGAAAGTCTGTCACAGATGTGCCTGTACATAGGGATTGATAGATGGGAGAAAAACTCAGGATCACTGCTATATAATTGAGGCCATCTGGAGGTCTCACGGCCATAAGAGTTGAGCACTGTGGTAAGCGCTGCTACTGGAGGTCGTATGAGGCAATTGACGACTCGATTAGTGCTTCCCTTCGCATATTTAATGCTCATGTGTAATTGATACAAGGAAGTGGACCACTTTTGGTGGCGGTCATTCTGTAACTTTCCTTGAGTTTGCATGAACTGCAGGGGCTTGCGATCAGTGTGGATGACCGTTTCTTTTCCAAGGACAATGGAATACATTTCCTTGTCATAGGTGGGGTACTTGCGGATTGTATCTGAAAATGTCTCACTGTGATATGCCACAGGATGGCCATGCTGAGTGAGGACTACACCTATAGCATACTCTGAAGCATCTGTCTCAATCTCAAAGGGTTGTTGCAGATCTGGTAAGGCAAGGACGGGTGCCGAACATAAGCATTACTTCAGCTCCTCAATTGATTTTTCTGTGGCTTGGACCAAATGAACTTGGCCTTAGATCCACCTTTGGTCACCTAGCTAAGGGACCAAGCAATATTAGGGAAGCCCAACACAAATCTGCAAAAGAAGTTGGCAAGGCCGAGGAAGCTGTGAATCTCTGTGAGAGTTGTTGGGGTTGGCCAATCACTAATGGCTTGGATCTTGGCTAGATCCACATGAAAACCATGCTCGTCCATGATGTATCCCATATATTGAACCCTCTTCATGCCAAATGAACACTTATCTAGATTAGATTATAACTTGTGTTGTCGCAGGGTGCTGAGGACTTGGTGGTGTTGGAATCCTCTGGGATTTTGGTAAATATTGATGATGTAAATAGTTTCAGTTTTCAGTTATGGAAGATGAGGAGTCTAGAGACTCCATCAGATCTCTTCGAATCCGAAGTTCAAGTGACTCCCACCTAATGTATAAAGAAATCATTTGGCTAAAGAATGAATAGAATATGGGAGTTAAACTTTGCAATTGGTATCAGAGTAGCTAGGTTGCTACCATAACTCCTGCGTGGAATGTTCTTCCATAGCCTGTGCGTGCGTGTCAGATTGCTCATTTTGGGCCTGCGCTCCTCCTCATGCTGTCGGGCCTGCTATCTGAGTCATCTCGGTCCTTCCATCATGCGTTCTGCCAACCTGCTCTCTGCCTGCTCCAATGCGTTGATATGCCACATTCATGATGATGCGTCTTCCTGGAGATAACATCTAAACCCTAATTTGATTCTGAGGTTTTTTTTGAACGTTGACCTCCTCATCACGCTTCTATTGAATTCCGTAACCCTAATCTTGCTGCTATACACTCTGACGATCCCATCACTGTTGCGACTCCCCTAAATCCATAGCGATCTTTCCATCTGATTTCTGCGAGATAGACCACGACTTTTGTCTGCTGCAATTCCTACTTTTTTGTGGAGGCTGCGTCCAAGTTCTTGTGTACTGTGCCCTGTGGAGAGTGACCTACGTTGAACCTGCACGTTGATAGGAGCTACCATATCGTGGAGTTACCATATCATGGAGATGCCATATCTACCTTGCAAAGACTGTCTCTTGCTTACTACTTCTGAATGTGCAGAGTAGCTGCGACCCATAGATGAAATGGAGTTGGGACCTGTATGAGAGCTGCGTTGATAGGAGATTCGAACTCCATTTGATGAAGCAACCTTGTTAAAAGAGCTGCGTGGAATCCCTCTATTCAAAGTTATGTGAGATCTTTTCTATCTCTGAGACATGTGCTGCGGCTGCAATATGTGAATACGTCATTCTATTCCTGCGACTGGGTGGAGGTAAGAGTTCGAGCACATTGGTGACTTCTGTTACTGCAACCTGCATGGAGGTTGAGGTGCCATGCACCTGACTGAGACCACGGCCTGTCCATTGGAGTTGATAACTTCCATTTGCTGCGTGATGAGGGCTGCATTTTGAGTCTGCAACCTTGTTAAAGAACTACGTGGAAGTAATAATTTTGATATATTTGCATTGCAAACCTATTTTTTTTAGGTGGAAAAAGACTACAATACTAATTTTTAATGCGACCTTCATTGAAATTTGGTGAAGACTATGTAAAAAATTCTATATTTTGAAGACCTTCGACCTATTTTGTATTGTTAACCAAGGTTGTCCAAGCTTTTGAAGACATAAGACTTGTGCTTTTGTTTGAAGATATATTATTGTATTTTGTGAGGGTGGAATTATTGTATTTTATAAGGGTGAGAATTATTGTATTTTGAGAGAGTGAGAATCATTTTCAATTTGAGAGGATAAAGTTTGCAAAAGTATATGTAATAGCATTATAGGGAGTGCTACGAGCTGCATAATTAGTTTGTGATAAGGAACATTTTGTAAAGAAGGGAGCATAAATTTAAATCTGCAACCTCATATATATTTTACTGAATAGTTGCAGGTTCAAGTCCAAGTTGCAGAAGATGCATTCTCTAGCATCCATAGTTGGCGCTACCCTCATCAGCAAAGACACTTATCCAGAATGGTCAAGGAAAATCAAGGCTACATTCATCTACAATGATTTGTGGGACGACATCTATGAAGGAAAAACCATTCACACCGATGAAGGCACTATCATCAGTTCAGATCCAAAGCCTCCAACATCAGATAAAGAACTTGTTATCTCGCAGAGAAAAGACAAAAAGCCTTAGCCATGATCTCTGCTATTGTCAGTGAAGATGTGAGCCAACATATATTGCCTTCAAAATCATGTTTGAAACATTAAAGACTCTAAAAGATTTGTACGACTCACACTCTGGAATGGAAGTGATTCAACTAATGTTAAATCTATTTAGTCTGGAAGTAAAAGATAATGATCTTATGCTGGTGTCATATGAGATCAAAGCAATCATGCACAAGATTCAAGCCTCTGGTATGAAACCAGACCTTCCACTTGCAACATTTGTAAAGTCTCTTTATCCTACTCACTCCAACTATCTTGAATCTTTGCAAGCAAGTGACAAGTTCAAAGACCTCACCTTTGACACCCTGGTAGAGAAGATTGTAGATAGAGAGAAAACATTTGGAAAGAAGACAAATGAGAATACTGGAGAATCTCTTTGCTTTGCTCATAAAGCAAAGAACATGCCCAAATACCCTTCCAAGGGAGAAAGCAACAAAAGAGGTAGAGGAAGAAGAAATTTTAGAGGCAGAGGAGGAAGAAACAACTTAAGTAGAAGATCATATATGAAGTGCAAGTGCTGCAGGAAGACTGGACATGAAGCAGATCAGTGTTGGGATTCTTGGGACTCCATCAAAGGAAGCCATACCAGAATAAGGAAGAAAAAAATAAAAACCAAGAGGCTGGTAAAGTCCCTGATTCTGCTCATTGTATTGTTGCACATTGCAATCTTGGAATTAATGAAATAACCTCTCTTTCATCTTACAAAGATTGTTGGTTTCTTGATACTGGGGAAACATCTCATATTACTTTTAGAAAAGATTGCTTTGTGTTGAGATATTGTAACTTCTAAGAATATTATATTTGTACTTTATTATTCCGGAGATGTTTCATTCCTCAGTGAAGACCTTATTGTATATCCAAAGATGTTTTATTCCTCCGTGGAGAATGTGGTAACTTGGGTTATTAGACTTCCCTAGTGGGGGTTGGCCCTGTATGAGTCATGTGGGTTAAAGGGGTTATTAGACCACCCTAGTGGGGTCGACCCTGCCACATTATGTTAAGTAATTAAGTTGGGGCCGACCTAGTCAATGTAAAATACAAGTCGGAGTTGTGTATAAATAGAGGAGGTGTGTTCCTCATTTAACACACATTGCACTCACTTGTGATTAGCGCATAGGTGAGGGAGAGATATGCTATGGAGGAGAAGGAGCTCATGTATAGGGTTTACATCTTTGTATTTGCTGGTCATCTATATTGAGGAAGCTTTGCTAGGTTTTCTACCCCATGAGGGTTTCCCAGGATAAATCTGTGTCTCTTGTGTTTATGATGTGCTTGTTGTTCTTTCAGTGATCCTGTATATGCTATTGTTGTGAAATGGAATGTAATGATGATATTATATGTCTTAGCATATTGAATCTTAACATGGATTCAGAGCTAGTATGAAGGAAGGCAATGTATGGCACTTACGACACTTGCTTCACTTGCGACAATTTGAAGGTTAGGGTTTTGTATAGCAAAAATCCGTCATCGTGGAACTTTCACTATAAGTCCATTTTGGAAAAGTTTCAGGATCTGAAACCTTTATAGGTCGTAGATAACATCCCCCTGTATCTTATGTCCAAAGGACAGCCTCTAATTCGTTGTACTTTGCGATTTATGATCAGGACAAGTTAGAGTTTCTGCCTCTTCCAGATCTGAGTCATAAACAGGTGACCCAGGAAAAAGGGTCACAACTTCGGCTAGGAAGCTCCAAATGAAATTTTGTAAAAAGTGACAGGTAGAGTACGGACTGTAGTTTCTCAGGTAACGTTTTCAGAGGCCGAAGGTGAACCAGTGACACGTGGCACGCCGTACAAGTTCGCTCTCCTGTTTTATCCCATAAACAGGTCACGTTGCGACACTTGGCATAACTCTCTCTCAGAAAATCCAATTGAGGTAAGACCTATGGGGTTGGAAATATGAAAGGTTAGGCTACCACAAAAAGAAGTTTCAGACCCTGTAGATTTGTAATTTAGGAGTTACACCAGAAACAATCAGGTGCATATTTCTGTCAAAACAGATTTGGATTTTGAGCACCTTCATTCTTGAATCGTCACTGCTGTGGGAAATTAGGGTTTCAGAGAAAGTTTAAATTCTTGGAATCGGAGACCGCGGCTGAATGCTACTCATCAAAATCAAAATTTAGATACCAAGATCAAATTTTTTGGTTGGGCAGAAGGCCGGGCTTGATCAAACCCTAGTTTAGGATTTTGATCGGAAAGGTAGAAAATTAGGGCTTCTGCAAAAGTTGGAATTTTTTAAATCTGTGACCATGGCTGGAAGCTCCTCAGAAAAATCGAAGATTAGAGCTTTGGATCGAACCTTTTGATTGGGAAGAAGGGTGGGATTCATCAAACCCTAGTTCGGGATCCTGTCCAGAAGATCCAGAAGTTTCAAAGGCAATTTTGAGGGGTCAAATTTTGGAGATTTCAAAATTGAAGTATGCTAGCTTGATCAGCTCATCAAGGCACATCTTTCCATCCATTCAGAAGTTTGAAATTCAAAGTTTGAATTTTTAGGGTTTCTCTGACAAACCCTAATCCATCTCCAGATCCAGTTTCAACAAATCAAAGTGGATTGGGTTAAAAGAAATCCTAACAGGTATGACTTGAGGAGATACAAGTATGTGTTGAAATCTGTTCATGGTTAAGTTTATGATATGTTTGTATTCATGTTATTGAGATTAGTACAATTTTGATTGTTTGATAATGAATGCATGTGAATGATAGAAGGCATTCATTGATTAAGTTTATGACACTTATGATTGTACTAATGCACTTGTGGTGTTGTATGAGGATGATGTTGTCTGCTAACAAGATACAGGTACATCAAGAGAGACAAATCAAGTTCTATGACCATGATGACATAGGGAAAAAGACTCATCCACAGTCTTTGACCACATAGAAGATCTAGTTACGAGGTATGTATGACTTTGTTCTACTATGCTTAACCTATGAGATATGCAGGTTCTAGCACAAGGTCTCTAAATCATTGAAGAGAACAAAGAAGATAATGTTTGGGTAAGTTAAGACATAAACCAAGCATGATAATCCAGGTATGTTTTCATATATCAAATTAGAATCCTACCTTGTGATAGGATCTTAGGTAAGTATACCTGTGTATGAAATGATCTTGACCATACAAAATTTTTTGATAGTATTGAGACTATACTAATGAATGTATGAGATCATGAGGATGACACTAGTGCACACTTGAGCATGCATAGTGGTCCAGGATGGATAAGAAGTTCAAAGACATATAGAGATCAAGCGGGAGGAAACCATAAAAGATAAGTATTTAAGTTGTTATTTGAATCTCTGAAATAGTAAATGATATTGCTCGTAATAGTTGTATGCATATTTGCATAGTGTAAGCATTCATACGGCATTGACAGTATACTACTAATATGCATATGATGGGTAAGTTGGACAAACATTCCATTGTTGTTTATCTAGAATGAAACCTCTTTGCTGACATGCTGAGAGCTGTGCATGCTCTTGATAGTATGTTTTGGTAGAGATGGAAGGCATCTAGATAGCCATTGTATGCATACAGGATATGGAAAGGTGTTGTGCCAAAGTATTGGTCAAGATAGTTGCATAACTATGTGAATCATATTTGTATGCATAATAGGTTATCATGTCAACATGATTTGATGATTATGAAGTATTACTAATCATGCAATTAACCTTGATTTGTAGGAAAGTTCATGAAGAATGATGAACATCGAACAAGTGATGGATGTTCAACAAGAAGACTTACAAATCAAACATACTATAGAAGGCTCGTGGCTAGAAGATTCTCTTAGAAAGAGGAAGAGGATCATGACGAGATGCTTGTGGATAGATAAGACCATTCTCTTAATGGTGTAATTGAAGAAAAAGTGAAAATCGAGAAAACTCCCAAGATTCAATTGAAGAAAGCTCTTTGTATTTGCTGGTCATCTATATTGAGGAAGCTTTGCTGGGTTTTCTACCCCATGAGGGTTTCCTAGGATAAATCTGTGTCTCTTGTGTTTATGCTATGCTTGTTGTTCTTTCAGTGATCCTGTATATGCTATTGTTGTGAAATGGAATGTAATGCTGATATTTTCTGTCTTAGCATATTGAATCTTAACACTTTGAAGAACTGAATGACATTGTAGATGGCATAGTGTACTTTGCAGACAAATCTAGCCTCAAACCACAGGGAATTGGCTCAATCAGGCTTAAGCTGCCTGGATTCCCTGATTTCATGTTAAAGAATGTTCTCTATCTTCCAGAGTTGCAGAGAAGCTCGTTGTCTGTAGTACAGATTCGACAGCAAGGCCATTTCATCCACATGTTTGATGGGATTGTTGAGATAAGAAAATCCTCTGACAATAAGGTCATCATGACCGGTTATGAAGATGGACAGTTTTTGAAGTTGAGGGGCTCTTCTGCAGGAATTCAAAATTTTTCCTATCTCTCTCAGCATGAAGAAGGTAATATGTCATCCAGTTTACTATGGCATGCTAGATTTGGTCATCTAAATTATAACAATATTCGTTTGTTAAGAAATAATGGTGTATTTGGTTTTCCCACCATTCCTAAGGAAAAGAACAAATGTGATGCATACATACTAGGCAAACACAGTAAGCAACCATTTCATTAGTCTAAATTCAGAGCATATAGAAAGTTAGAGCTGGTTCACTTTGACTTATGTGGCCCCATGCCAATCCCTTCTACAAATGGTAATAAGTACATTATGAATTTTATTGATGACTATAGTAGAATGTGTTGAGTATACTTGTTGAAGACAAAATATGGAGCATTTCAAACTTTCAAGAAGTTTCATGCATGGATAGAAAATCAAGCACAAGCACATATTGGTACATTCTGATATGATAATGTTAAAGAATATACTTCTAAGGCATTTGAAGATTATATTTGCAAACATGGGATTACACATCAAACTTCGGTTCCTTACAATCCCCAACAAAAAGTTTTAGCAGAAAGGATGAATAGAAATTTAATGAATACAACACGCTCAATGATGTTTTTCAAGAATGTGAAGCTAATGTTCTAGGTTGATGCAGTGATATATTTGAGAAATAGAAGTCCATCTCATGTTCTTGAAGATAAGACTCCACATGAAATGTGGTTTAGCCACCTTCCTTCGGTTAGGCATCTCAAGGTTTTTGGTTCCACCTGCTATGCCTTAATACCAAAGGAGCAAAGAAACAAGCTTGGTGCTAGAAGTTGAAGATTTGTTTTCTTGGGGTACTCAGAAACTTCCAAGGCATGTCGTCTTTATGATGAGGTAAACAAGAAGTTTATTGTTTCCAGAGCTGTCATTTTTCTTGAAACTAATAAAAATGACCAGTTTATTGAAAGACAACTTGATCGTCTTGAGAAGTTTGCTCATCTAAAGACATATTACGAAGTTGATAATGAAATTCCACATATTGAAGGGGGGTCCTTATCTTGGATCAATCTATGGAATTTCCTTTTGAGGCAACACCAACACCCCCTCAAGAAGAAAATCATTAAGAATAAGTTCCTACCACTTCAACTAAACATTAGACTCAACTAGATGATGTGATTGAGAGGATTGGAAGATTGAACCTTGAAGAGAATGATGCACCACCAATTGATCAACTTGGGCCATCAAGGAAAATTCTGAAATGGGACACAAAAACACTTGAAATATTTCATTCAGATGAAGTTGGAAAGACGGGATGAGAAGTTCAAACAAACAAGAAGATGGAGGAAATGCAGATAACTCAGGTGATGACATGGATGTCTCATTTGATTGTGAATTGAATTTTTCTGCTAACTTTGAACCAACTTCCTTTGAAGAGGCTGCTACCTGTGATGAGTGGAAATAAGCAATGAAAAATGAGTATGAAACACTCATGAAGAATGGAACCTAGAAGCTGGTTGACCCTCCAATCGGAACCAAACCAATTGGAAGCAAGTGGGTATACAAGAACAAATACAAATAATATGGCTTACTTGAAAAACACAAAGCAAGGCTCGTGGCGAAAGGCTATGGACAGAAAGAAGGACTTGACTATGAAGAAATGTTCTCTTCCATAAAAAAAATGGGGCACCATCCATACTATACTCTCCTTGGATGCAAAAAATGGATGGATAGTTCATTAAATGGATGTGAAGATAACATTCTTGAATGGATACTTAAAAGAAATTGTCTTCATGTCTCAACCAAAAGGTTTTGTTGTGAAGGGACAAGAACACAAGGTATTCAAACTTGTCAATTCCTTGTCTTGCCTAAAACAAGCACCTCGAGCATGGTATGAAAATCTAACTGAGCATCTTCTAAAGCTGAATTTCAAACATTATAATCTTGATGATGCAACATTGTTTGTAAAGAAAGTTGGAAGATCTATTGTGTTTCTTGTAGTATATGTAGATGACCTTTTGATGACAGGGAACAATGAAAGTTATATAGCATCCATAAAGAAAGATGTAAAGAAAGGCTTTGAAATGATTGATCTCATACATCTTCACTACTACTTAGGAATTGAAGTGACTAAACATCCTAAGTATATATTCATTTCTTCGAAGAAGTATATTGGAGAATTATTAAACAAATTTGGCATGACAGATTGCATCCCACTCTAAACTCCAATGGAACAAAAGCTAAAGCTCACATCAAGTGAAGGAAAAGAATTTGAGGATGCAACCAAGTACCGACAGCTTGTAAGAAGCCTTATCTACCTTACCACCACCAGAACAGATATTTCTTATGTTGTTAGCATTCTTTCACGGTTCATGCACAAACCTTGTGAAGGACATTGGCCTGCTGCAAAAAGAGTTCTAAGATACTTGAAAGGGACTCAAGACTTTGGACTCAAGTAGTCTAAGGTGGAAGAATTCAGACTCATTGGGTATTATGATTCAGACTTCGATTGTGACAAAGAAATAGGAATTTCCACTTCTGGATACATGATGAGTCTTGGATCAGCAGTTGTCTCCTAGAGATCATGCAAACAGTCAGTTCCAATAGATTCGACAACAGAGGAAGAATATGTAGCTACTGCAGAATCAACTAAAGAGATTGTGTGGCTCAAGAAGATCCTTGAATATTTGTAGGAGAAACAAGAAAAATCCACTCCACTTTTGATTGACAACACTTTTGCAATCAAGTTGGCCAAGAATCCTAGATTCCATGATCGAACCAAACACATCAACATAAAGTATCATTTGATTTGACACCATGTATAGGCCAAGACAGTTAATTTACATCATTGTTCCACAAATGAGCAAATTGCAGATATCTTCACCAATGCACATGTACGAGAAAAGTTTGAAATATTTAGAGCCATGCTCGGACTTACAAACACCCCTTCGGATTAAGGGAGGGAATGGTGGAATGCTCCAGGATTTTTCTAAATATTAATGATGTAAATAGTTTCAGTTTTCAGTTATGGAAGATGAGGAGTCTAGAGACTCCAACGGATCTCTTGGAATCCGAAGACCAAGAGACTCCCACCCAATGTATAAATAAATCATTTGGCTAAAGAATGAATAGAATCTGGGGGTTAAACTTTTCAAGTGGATATGCTCCAAATGTTCCGCCCATGTTCTACTTTAGATGAGGATATCATCAAGATATACGATCACAAAAGAAATGGTGAATGACTGTAGGATATTTTCCATCATCCTCATGAAGGTTGCTAGAGCATCATTCAAGCCAAAAGGCATGACCAACCACTCAAAAAGGCCTTCCCAAGATTTGAAGGTAGTCTTGCAGACATCGGTCTTCTCAATTTGCACTTGTTGATAACCAGACTTCAGATCAATCTTCCTAAAATATATGGCACTCTTGAGCTGGTCAAGAAGGTCATCGATCCGGGGAATGGGATACCGATTTCGGACTATGATCTTGTTTAGAGATCGGTAGTCAATAAAAAATCACCATGTGGACCATCTTTATTTTGAACCAACACAATTGGGCTCCCTTAATGTGAGGAACTAGGTTGAACGTGCCCCTTTTGGTTTAAACCTTGAATCTGGAATTTAATTTCTTCATTATCCATGAGGGAATTCCTGTATACTGGCCCGTTAGGTAAAGGCGCGCCCGGTATTAAATCAATGGAATGCTTGACCGAGCAATGTACTGGCACCCCGAAAGGTGTGGTGAAGATGTCTTTGTATGCTTCCACAATCTTGTCCACCTTTTTATGTTGCGTAGATGGGTTCTATGTGGAAGTGGTGGATGTTGCCACGATATTTCGTTCACATTTAGAATGAACAATGAAGAGGACAAATCTCCCTGTCTGGGAGATTACCTTCTTGCACTGCTTAGCTGTGATGAGCGACACTGCAATAGTGGGAAGTGTCTCTGGTATCCTATAGAGTTTCTTTACCAAAGTAATAATGACATTACAAGGTCTAGAATCATACACATCATGATGTTTCCACATATATGGTTGTCCTAAAAGAACATCACAAACTTCAAGCGGGGCAACATCACACATTACCTCATCTTTGAAGGGCTTGATTCCGTAGGAAAGGCGACACTGTTGGCTGACGTGGATGTCTCGTCCCTGGCTAAACCAACTGATGTTGTATGGTTGGGGATGTGGAACCGTAAAAAGCTTCAATATTTTGACGACCTCGACCGAGATGAGGTTCTTTTGGATACCACTATCAACAATGAAATGTAGCAGAGTCCCTTGCACCCATGTTGTGGATGGAAGAGGCGCTACCCTTCCTCTAGCTCCTATGACTCTTCTAGTTGGATCTTTGCGGTTGCGATGGTGGAACTTGGTTCCGTGTCAATGATCTACTTTCCCCTTTCTTTCTCTGCATCAGATTCTGAGCTGAAGTCTGTATCTAGGGATTTTGTCTCGGCCAACAAGGATTATTTTGAGTGACATTCATTAGTGTTGTGCCAGGGGATCTTATGCAATTCACACCACTTTCCAGTGTCCTTCTTTGATTTCCCATTACCCTTCTTCGCCTACGACTTAGGCTAGTTTTCGAGGCTTTGGATTTCCTTGCTCTGTTATTTTATTTGTGAATTAGGGCCACCTTTTCCAAGCTTTTGTTGTTGATTTGCAGACCCCAAATGTTGCTTATTCTTTTGCTTAAACTTCTGCTCGATCTTGACGGCGTACCGATAAGCTACTCATAGTGAGGATATGTTCAGGAAATCCATCTCTGTCTGAATGTACTTGTGTAGGCCACTACAGTACTTCAGGAACAAGTGTCGTTTAGAGTCCCTAATACCCAATTTGGAGCGCAGGGTATGGAACATGTTGGTAAAATCTGGCACTGTCTGGTCTCTCTCTTAGCGCAAATTCATGCACCTGGTGTACTGGCCATCATAGTTTCCGACTAGGTAGAACTCTTCCTTGATGTCGACAAAAGATGACCAAGTGGGTTTTGTCCTGAATAGTTCAGACTCATCTCTTGCATGCTTCTCACAGTACCCGTCCCACAAGTATTTGATATGTGGGAGGGACTTGAGGAGCGCAAATGTGATCTTTTTGCTGTCAGAAATTTTTTGAACTGAGAAGTAATCCTCTAACAGATTTAACCATTTCTCCAAAGCATTTGCATCTATCTTGATTTTAAATATGGTAATTTCAAAGTTAACTTGTACCTTGAAGGGAGTCACACCCACTAAATAGCTGCACGTTGAAGGTGCATCCGCCACCGTCGACATTCTTCGAAGGATCTGGGAAAAATTATCCATCATCTCGTTCCTCTGTCACGCGAGGGCTTCCTTGAGAAACATGTTAATATCATATACATCTCCGTCATATCTCTTTTCTTCTCCCACCATGTGAGTTTGGTTGGGCTGACGAGGAGGGTTTTCCCCAAGCTCAACTAGTTTGAGACCCAATTCTCGATATTTAGATCTCGTCGAGGACATGCACTGGGAAACCTCAGAAGTAGAAGGCTCTAATACCACTGATATGGATTTATGTAAGAACAAAATGAAAGAGCATATATATATATTCACATACATAGATATATGGCAAGAAACTCAGTGATACAATAAACTTTGATTCTAATAAATGAATGAAATAGAACAAATTGTAAATTAAAAGCAACTAGAATGGTGGTAGCTATATCTCTGAGAAGAGTTGTGGTGGCTACGCTCATTCGTGACAAGTTGAATACAAAAGGAGGCCGAAGGGGCCTCTTTATCATAAGAATGAGGGAAATAACCCTAAACATCCCAAAAACCTAACCCTAGAAGATGAACAACCATAAAGTTTGCGGCCCCAAGGTGGTTAGTTGAACAGTCAACTTCTCGGGGTCATAAATTTTGCATATAATCTCCGTTTGGGACGCTTGATAGTCCGTTGGAAATGTCTATCCTAGATATACAATTTTCGAATGGGGGCTAGCATAGGAAATTAGTAATTACTACCCCCCCAAAATCGCGAAAAATGTCGTTTAGAGCTTCAAAACGGCCCTGGAAGTTCAGGACCCAAAAAGCTGTAGAAAATTACTATAAAATTGCCAAAATGGAAAACAGTTTTGAGCTAGTGGAATAGGTGGGTGGGAACCTATATCCATTAGGATCAGTCCTACCCCCTTAGAAATCAATGGTCTCCATTGCGTTGAGTGCCACCATCAAATGGGGAAACTTCTGCTAAACTTCCCTCCTTTGAAAACCCGATATGGTTGGAACTTTTGCCGGCGTCTGCCTTTAACTTGTATGTCCACGATTTGATCAATAGTTGCATGTTCCATGGAGTCAAGATTAATCTCTGTAGGTTCCAATTTCTCTACCACCTCCGAGGTGTCCAACAATGGTGGAAAATAAGGGAGAAGGAGTTCCACATTGAATACAAGGTGCGGGCCAAGAAATGGAGGAATGTTTAATTCGAAGGAATTGTCACCAACTTCCTTGGTGATTGTGTACGACCCATATCGAAGTGGAGGAAGGTTGCGATGGGGTCTAATGAGCCTCTCTTTCTGCAAATGAAGCCAAACCTTTATCGCCCACTTGGAACTTGTGTGGAAACCAATGCTGGTCATGTCGCTGCTTGTACTTAGTGTTGGACTTTTCCAAAATTTCATGGACCTGTATGCGACTGTGATGGATTCTTTCAGCAAATATGGTGGCTTTATCAGCCTTAGTTTGAGCATAGGAAGATTCCTCTTGTGTGGATGCAATGGGAAGAGCTACATCAATTGGAGCCATTGGTTGGAACCCGAGGCATACTTGAAAGGGGTTGTGGCCGGTAGAGCTACGAAGGGATCTGTTATAGCTATGTTGAACATAAGGAAGGATCTCATCCCATGTGCTGGGTTTTTTAGAATTGTACATCCTCAGAGTATGCACAATCATCTTGTTGACTATCTCTATTTGTCCATCTGTCTGGGGGTGGAAGGAAGTTGATTTGGTGAGCTTGGTATCCATCAATGACCATATGTTGGACCAGAAAGTGCCTAGGAACTTGCTGTCTCGATCGGAAATGATAGTATGTGGCAACCCGAAATGAACCCAAACACGTTCGAAGAAGAGCTTAGCAATGGATTTAATAGAGATGTTCTTCTTGCAAACTATTAGAATGGACATCTTAGAGAAGCGATCCACAACTACAAACACAAAATCGTTACCATCCTTGGTTGAAGGTAGTCCAGACATGTAATCCATGGAGATGGAATCCCATGGCCCATTAGGAGTGGGCAGAGGGGTGTACAACCCTTGCTTTTTGATGGCAGATTTGGCGATGGCGCAGGTAGTGCAGGATCTGATGTATTGATCGACATCTTGTCGGAGCTTGGTCCAATAAAATGTTAAGTTTAGTATAAAATTCACAACAAGAGCATAATAAGGATCACTGCAAGAAAAATAATCACAAGATAGACACAGATTTATCCCGGGAAACCCTCATGGGGTAGAAAACCCAACAAAAATTCCTCAATATAGATGATCAAAAAGTACAAAGATGAAATCCCCAAAACAAGATCTCCTTCTCCTTCGCAGATATTTCTCTCTCTCTTCTATGCGCAATCCACAAGTGAGTGTGTGTTGAAATGAGGAACACAACACCTCTATTTATACTTTATCTTTCACTGGACATTTTCCCTAACTAGGTCGGGCCCTAACTAATTGACCTAATGCTGATTGGGCCGACCCCTCTAGGGGACTTAAACACCCCATTACAAAATGACTCAAGGGGATCTATGGCCTCAACTTATAAGAGAGGGTTTACCTCAATGAATTTACATAATCAAATATAATAATGACATCCCGATAGAGGAATAAAACATCTTCGAATAAATAATAATAAAATACAAATAGAATATTCTTCGAAGTTACAATATTTCAACACTTCCCCTTAACGAGAAGGGTATTCGATTGATAGCAACAACATCAACTGAAGGAGAAAGGAGAGATAACATCATCAACAACATCAACTGAAGGAGAAAGGAGAGATAAAATCATCAACAACATCAACTGAAGGAGAAAGGAGAGATAACATCATCAACAACATCAAGGTGATACATCTATACATCATTGGAAGTTTTCTTCAATCATCATCAGCAGTTGGAATGGCTACTGGAACATCTTCAACATCTTCAGTATTGGAACATCAACATCTATAGTATTGAGTCTTTATCTTTTGCAGCACTCGATCACTCGATCATCTACAACAACATCATCATCTGGATCTCTCGATCAACAACATCATCTTGATCAACAACATCATCTGGATCTCTCAATCAACAACATCATCAATATCTAGATCTCTCGATCAGCAGCATCATCTGGATCTCTCGATCAACAGCATCATCTGGATCTCTCGATCAACAGCATCATCAATATCTGCATCTCTCAATCAACAACATCATCTGGATCTCTTCATCAACAACATCATCAATATTTGGATCTCTCAATCAACAACATCATCTGGATCTCTCGATCAACAACAACATAATCTGCAACACACATGATCCAATTACAGGATGATCAATCCCTCTCACTTTAGGACATAAGTCCAAGGATGATAAAATCCTGATCCACTTACAGGATGATCAATCCCTATCACTTTAAGACATCACACCATGTCTAAGGACGATGCAATCCTGATCTACTTACGGGATGATCAATCCCTATCACTTTAAGACATCACACCATGTCTAAGGACGATGCAATCCTGATCTACTTACGGAATGATCAATCCTTATCACTTTAAGACACCACACCATGTCTAGGGATGATGCAATCCTCTCATCAACTTAGACAAAGTCTAAGGACCACTCATGAAGACACAAGTCTCCGGATTCATTTAGGACTAAAGTCCAGGGATGATGCAATCCACTCACCAACTTAGACCAAGTCTAAGGACCACTCACGAAGACACAAGTCTCTGAATTCATTTAGGACTAAAGTCTAGGGATGATGCAATCCACTCGTCAACTTAGCCCAAGTCTAAGGACCACTCATCGACCTCATCGTCGTTACAAGTATCCTCAACATCAACCTCATCGTCGGTACAAGCATCCTCATCATCGACCTCATCGTCGGTACAAGCATCCTCATCACTCCCCCTTTCGAGGAGGGTACTTTTGAACTGCACCAAGCTTGTCTCAGAAATACTCAAACTTTACTCGAGACAGAGGTTTGGTCAATACATCAACAACTTGCTCATCAGTTCTTGCATACTCGAGCTTTATAGCTCCCTTCTGCACCATATCCCGTATATAGAAATATTGGATCTCTATGTGCTTTGACTTATCATGGAACACTGGATTCTCCGTCATCTTGATACAACTCTGGTTGTCACACAGGATCACAGTGGAGTCCATATCTAAGTCAAATAGTCCTGACAATAGCTTCCGAAGCCATATGGATTCACAACTAGCAGAGCAAGTTGCTATCTATTCCACTTCAGTTGTGCTGAGAGCCACACTTGACTGCTTCCTGCTAAACCATGAGATCATAGCAGATCCCAGACAATAACATCCACCCGATGTGCTCTTTCTGTTTGAGACACTTCCAACCCAATCTGCATCTGTATAACCATATAGTCTGAAGTCATGATCTCCAAAATAATATAGACCAACTTCTATCGTACCTTTTAGGTACCTCATCACATGCTTTGCAATTTTCAGGTGAACACATCTAGGCTCAACTAGATACTGACTCATGGTGTTCACAACAAAGCATATATCTATCCTGGTATTCGTCAGATACATCAACGACCCAATAATCTATCTGTCCTGAGTCACATCCACTAATTCTGACGATGTATCAGCTAACAAATTCAAGTTGGTATCCATGGGAGTGGCCATGGATTTTGAATCCAACATGTCAAACCTTTTCAAGATTTCCACAGCATACTTTCCCTGGTTGAGAAACATTTCCTTCTGGGCCTTACCATACTTCCAGACCTAGGAAGTAATGCATCAATCCGAGATCTTTCATCTCAAATTTTGCAGCTAGCTTCTTCTTGCTTTGCATGATCCGTTTCTCATTTCCTTTCAGAAATAAATCATCCACATACAGTAATAGTATGATAGGTTCATCATCCATAACCTTAAGGTAAAGGTTAGGGTCAGCTTTACTTTTGGTAAATCCCAAGCTTGTCAAGAAGCTATCAATTCTTCCATACCAATCTCTAGGAGCTTGCTTCAATCCATACAGATCTTTCTTCAACTTGCATATGTGAGTTCTTCTATCTTCAACTTCAAATCCTTGTGGTTGTTCTATGTACACTTCTTCCTCAATTACACCATTTGGGAAGGCTGTCTTCACATCCATCTGGTGTAAAATCCACTTCATCATGGATGCAAGTGCCATGATGGTTCTAATGGAAGTGTACCTTGCAACTGGTGCAAATGTTTCTTCATAGTCAATTCCCTCTTTCCGAGAGAATCCCCTGGCCACAAACCTTGCCTTATACTTTTCAATGCTACCATCGGCAGCATGCTTTATCTTGTATATCCACTTGGAGTATACCACACTCTTGTCTTTTGGTTTGGGAACTATATCCCAAACATCATTCTTCATTATTGATTGATACTACTCCGTCATTGCTTCTACCCATTCTTTCTTCTGAACTGCTTCTTCATAACTGGTAGGTTCTTGATCTAAAAGATCACACATCAAATCCACATAGCTGGAAAATGGATTTGGTTTCTTGCTCACTCTTGTGGAGCCTTCTGGTGCTCCATATTTTCCTGCTTCCTGTATAATTTCTCTTTCCCAGGCAGGATTTCTCTTCCGTGATATGTTCAGAGGTGGGGGTTCTTGAGGTTCTAGCATATCATGGTCTTCTGGTGTTTCCTCTTCAGGGGAGGGAGAAACTTCTGTATTTCTAGGAGGTATATCTTCTTCATATACTTCCTCATACTAACACTTTCTGGATGTTTTGATAGCAACTTCTTCATCAAATGTTACATCTCTACTAATTTCCATGTGATGGAATCCTGGGATATATATTTTGAATGCCTTGGATGCTTCACAATACCCAAGAAATATTCCCTTCTTTCTGGAAGGGTCCAACTTGGTTCTCTTCTCTTTTGGTATGTGAACATATACAGGGCACCCAAATATCTTGAGGTGGCTTACCTCAGGCTTCTTCCCTGTGAACATTTCTTCTGGATTCTTTTATAGTTGAACCATTGTCACTTGTTCTACGGAACAAGTCTCATCATTCTTCATTTGTAGGTGATCGTTGTACGATACTTCCTACAAGTCAAATTCAATAGCATGGTTAGAAACATCTCATAGTTTCCAAATAAATGCATAAAAACATGAGTCATACTATCTTAGCAAATGATACAACATTCATCCATATCCCACATTCATATGGTAACTTTCTAGATGCCTTCCATCTCTACCAGGACATTATTAAGAGTGTGCACTACTCCCAATATGTCAGCAAATAGGTTTCACTCTAGATAAGTAGCAATGGAATGTTGTATAGCACCATAGGCTACTTACCCATCACATGCATAACACTGCAAACATCCTAATACACATCCTAAATAAATGTGTATACAACTGGATACTAATATTTAAAAAATGACAATTCAAATACTTATCTTTGTTTGTTTGGTAGGATCTCCTTTTGATCCAAGTCTTCTGATCATCATCAAAGTTTTTGAACCAATCTTGTATGTTGTTTCTCCTATTCTCCTAGAGAAACTTTGTGAGGGGACTCCTTTTCTTCTAAACTGGAGAGATTCTTCTTCTGTCCTGTCATGTGCTTTGAAGCACCACTGTCACATGACATATTCTTCGATTTCTTCCTTTGATTGCTTCCTGGGAGGTTCTTCATCCTCTTCTTCTTCATCATCATATTCAGCTAGGTGTGCATGATGTCTTTTGATGTTGTTCCTCCTCTTGTATTCTTCTTTCTTCAATGGACAATCTCTGGCAATATGTCCCATCTTATCACAATAGTAACATTGAAAGTTGGAGTAGTTTCTTCTTGAATTGTTTCCTCTTGTCCTTTGGAACTTCTTGGGAGGTTGAGACTCCTTGTGGCTTTTCTTCTTGAAGTTAGATTGACTTCTTCTTATCTTGGTAGGGGTGGCTAGGGATTGATCATCTTCTTTAAGTAGAGCTTCTCTATTGGATACTCTAGCCTCCTCTTGGATGCAATCATCCCATACAATGTCAAACTTCATGCTTTCCTTTCTGGCACACATAGTCTAGATGAATAAATCCCAAGGTCTAGAGAGACCATTGAGTGCATTCATAACTAGTTCATATTCATCAAGGGAGTCTCCAATGGCTTCTAGTTGCTCCTTGAACTGGGAGACCCTTGTGAAGTAGTCTTGGATAGATTCTCCTTGGCTCATCTTGGTGCTCTTCAATTGAGCTATCAAATTCATTTTCCTATTGATGTTATTCCCTTAATACATTCTGGCTAGGGAATCATACATCTCTTTTGGAGTCTTGTTGGATGACATTTGAGGGATCAAGTGGTCTTTGATAGAATCGACAATGCTTCTCTTTGCCCTAATCAGGTCCTTCTTGTGCTTCTCCTTAGCTTCATCTTCTTCAGGTTCTGCAACTTCATCCTTGATGTATTTGGCAAGATCATTCTCTTCAAGAATGAGGCCAATCCTATATTTCCATGCTCGAAAATTCTCTATGCCTTCTAGCTTATCCTCAAGCTTAGTGCTTGGGGCCATCTTATCTAGGAGGTCACCAAAAAATGAAAATTCTCAAAATGCAAAACTGAGCTTACCAGGAGATGTGCTTGACTGAGGCGATTTGACTGGTACACTTGGTTTCTGGAAATCCAAAATTTTTACCTCTCAAACTTGACCTACGAAATTCAGATCTGCAGCAGTTTTCTGGTTCACTGGTTTACTAGTTTTTTGGTTTTTCTAGTCCAAAAGTCAAACTAGGGTTTGACTTATCCCAGGGTTCTACCCACTCAAAAAATTCGATCTTGGGTTTAGAATTTCGCTTTTGGAAAGGCCCACCTTTCTATGCAATCAGATTCCAAAAATTCCAACATTTACAAAAACCCTAATTTCTCATCGAAGGAAGAAGAGAGAGATTTTCACCTTGTGAAAGATGTCCTATTCAGGCTATCTCTGATACCATGTTAAGTTTAGCATAAAATTCAAAACAAGAGCATAATAAGGATCACTGAAAGAAACATAATCACAAGATAGACACAGATTTATCCTGGGAAACCCTCATGGGGTAGAAAACCCAGCAAAACTTCCTCGATATAGATGATCAAAAAGTACAAAGATGAAATCCCCAAAACAAGATCTCCTTCTCCTTCGCAGATATCTCTCTCTCTCTCCAATGCGTAAACCACAAGTGAGTGTGTGTTGAAATGAGGAACACAACACCTCTATTTATACTTTATCTTTCACTGGACATTTTCCCTAACTAACTGACCTATTGTTGACTGGGTCGGCCCCTCTAGGGGACTTAAACACCCCATTACAAAATGACTCAAGGAGATCTATTGCCCCGACTTACAAGAGAGGACTTACCTCAATGAATTTACATAATCAAATATAATAATGACATCCTGACGGAGGAATAAAACATCTCCAAATAAATAATAATAAAATACAAATAGAATATTCTTCGAAGTTATAATATTTCAACATAAAAATGCTTCTGCTCTATGGCCACTATATTTTTGGTGCCAAAGTGCCCTGCCACCCAACTGTAATGCGCTTCCCAAATCATCTTCGCACGCTCGCTTGAAGGAACATAGAGATGGCCCAGGTGGAATATCAATTCTTCCTAGAGATGAAAGTCTACCATAGATGTGCGTGCACACACGGATTGATAGATGGGAGAAAGCACAAGATCACTGCTATATAGTTGAGGCCACCTAGAGGTCTCGTGGACACAAGAGTTGAGCATCGTGGTAAGTGCTGCTACTGGTGGTCGATTGAGGCAATCAATGACTCGATTGGTGCTTCCCTTCTTATATTTAATGTTCAGATGGAATTGCTGCATGTAAGTGAACCACTTCTGGTGGCGGTCATTCTATAACTTTTCCTTGGGTTTGCATGAACTATAGGGGGTTGTGATTAGTGTCGATGACTGTTTCTTTTCCAAGGATGTAATGCTTTCATTGGGGGCAGGATTGGACAATGGAATACATTTCCTTGTCATAGGTGGGGTATTTGCGGTCTATATCTAAAAGTGTATCACCGTGATATGCCATTGGATGGCCATGCTGAGTGAGGACTGCACCTACAACATAGTCGAAAGCATATGTCTCAATATCAAAGGGTTGTTGCAGATCTGGAATGGAAAGGACGGGCGCAGAACATAAGCGTTGCTTCAGCTCCTTAAATGCTTGTTGCCGTGGCTTGGACCAAATGAACTTGGCCTTAGATCCCCCTTTAGTCAGCTGGCTAAGGGACCAAGCAATATTAGAGAATCCCAACATAAATGTGCGATAGAAGTTGGCAAGGCCGAGGAAGCTGCGAAGCTCTGTGAGAGTTGTTGGGGTTGGCTAATCACGAATGAATTGGATCTTGGCGGGATCCACATGAACACCATGCTCGTCCATGATGTATCCCAGATATTAAACCCTCTTCATGCCAAATGAGCACTTCTCTAGATTAGTGTATAACTTTTGTTGTTGTATGGTGCTGAGGACTTGGTGGATATGCTGCAAATGTTCCGCCCATGTTTTGTTGTAGATGAGGATATCATCTAGATATACGATCACAAAATAATTGGTGAATGATCGTAGGATATTTTCCATCATCATCATGAAGGTCGCTAGAGCATTAGTTAATCCAAAAGGCATGACCAAACACTCAAAAAGGCCTTCCCGAGATTTGAAGACAGTCTTGCAGACATCAGCCTACTCAATTGACACTTGATGATAGCAAGACTTCATATCAATCTTGATAAAATATTTGGCACCCTTGAGCTGGTCAAGAAGTTCATCAATCTAGGGAATGGGTTATCGATTCCGGACTGTGATCTTGTTTAGAGCTCGGTATTCAATACAGAGTCGCCATGTCCCATCTTTCTTCTGAACCAACACAATTGGGATCCCACAAGGTGAGGAGCTAGGTCGAATGTGCCCCTTTTGGATTAAATCTTGAATCTGGTATTTGATTTCTTCATTATCCATGAGGTAACGCTTGTATACTAGCCCATTAGGTAAAGGCGTGCTCAATATCAAATCAATGGAATGCTTGACCGGGCGATGTATTGGAACCCCGATAGGTGTGGTGAAGATGTCTTTGTATGCTTCCACAACCTTGTCCACCTATTTCTGCTGCGTAGATGGGTTCTGTTTGGAGGTGGTTGATGTTGCTGCGATCTTTTGTTTACCTTCATAATGAACCATGAAGAGGATGAATTTCCTTGTCTGGGAGATTACCTTCTTGCACTTCTTAGTTGTGATGAGGGACACTGCAGTAGTGGGAAGTGTCTCTGGTATCCTGTAGAGTTTCTTTCCCAAAGTAATAATGACACTATGAGGTATAGACTCATACACAACATGACGTTTCCACATATATGGTTGTCCTAAAAGAGCATCACAAACTTCAAGCAGGGAAGCATCACACATTAACTCATCTTTGAAGGGCTTGTTGTTGTAGGAAATGCGGCACTGTAGACTAACGCAGATGTCTCATCCCTGGCTCAGCCAACCGATGTTATATGGTTAGGGATGTGGAACCATTAGAAGATTTAATCTTTTGACGACCTCGAACGATATGAGGTTCTTCTGGCTACCACTATTAACAATGAAATGTAGTGGAGTCCCTTGCACCCATAGTTGTGAATGGAAGAGGCACTCCCCTTCCTCTAGCTCCTCTGACTCTTTTGGTTGGAACTTTGCGGTTACGATGGTGGCACTAGGTTCTACGTCAATGATATGCTTTCCCCTTTCTTTCTTTGCATCATATTTTGAGCCGCAGTTTGGATTCGGAGATTTTGTCTCAGTCAATACGGATTGTTTTGAGTGGCATTCATTAGTGTTTTGCAAGGGGCTCTTGTGGAATTCACACCACTTTCCAGTTTCCTTCTTCAATTTCCCATTACCCTTCTTTGCCTATGGCTTAGGATGGTTGTTGGGGATTTGGCATTAATTTCTCTGTTCTTTGCTTTGTGAATTAGGGCCACCTTTTCCAAGCTTCTACTGCTGATTTGCAGACCTAAAATCCCGCTTATTATTTTGCTTAAACTTCTGCTAGATCTTGACGACGTACTAATAAGCTACTCCTGGTGAGGATATCTCTAGGAAATCCATCTCCGTCTGAATGTACCTGTGCAGACCACTGCAGTACTTTAGGACCAAGATCCGTTTATAGTGCCTAATATCCAGTTTGGAGAGTAGGGTATGGAACATGTCGATAAACTTTGGCACTGTCTAGTCTCTCTCTTGGCGCAAATTCGTCTACCTGGTGCACTGGTCATCATAGTTTCCGACTAGGTAGAAATCCTCCTTGAAGACATAGACAAAATCCTCCCAAATGGGGTTTGTCCTAAATACTTCAGACTCATCTCTTGCATGCTTCTCGCAGTACCCGTCCCACCATTATTTGATATGTGGGAGGGACTTAAGGAGCGCAGATGTGATTTTTTCGCTGTTGAATTTTTTTTGAACCAAGAAGTAACCCTCTAACAGATTTTACCATTTCTCCAAAGCATCTGCATCTATCAGGAATGTCAAAGTTAACTTGTAACTTGAAGGGAGTCACACCCCCGAAACAACTACTTGTTGAAGGTGCATCCGTCATTGTCGACATTCTTCGAAGGATCTGGGAAAAATTATTCATCATCTCATTCCTCCATCGTGCGAGGGATTCCTCGAGAAACATTTTAATAGGATCTCCTGCTCTGTCATCTCTCTTTTCTTCTCCCGCCATGTGAGTCTTCTTGGGCGATGAGGAGGGTTTTTGCTAAGCTCAACTAATTCGAGACCTAACTCTCAATATTTAGATCTCGTCGAGGACATGCACTGAGAAACCACAAGAGAAGAAGGCTTTGACAACACCGATCTAGATTTATGTGAGAACGAAATGAAAGAGCATATATATATTCACATACGTAGATATATGGCATGAAACACAGTGATACAGTAAAATTAGATTCTATTAAATGAATGAAATAGAGCAAACTCTTAAAATAAAAGTAGCCAGAATGGTGGTAGCTATATCTCTAAGAAGAGATGTGGCGGCTACGCTCATTTGTGACAAGTTGAATACATAAGGAGGAATAAGGGGCCTATTTATCATAAGCATGAGCGCAAGTACCCTAAAAATCCGAAAAACCTAACTCTAGAGGATGAACCATCATAAAGTTTGCGGCCCCAAGGTGGTTAGTTGACAGTCAACTTCCCGGGGTCATAACTTTTGCATACGATCTCCGTTTGGGGCGATCTATAGTCCATTGGAAAGGTCTATCCGAGATATACAACTTTCAACTAGGAGATAATGCATGCCATTGGAAACCACTGGCCTTCCCGAATCGCCAAAAAACGTTGTTTAGGGCCTCAAAACAACCCCAGAAGTTCAGGACACGAAAAACTGTAGAAAATTACTAGAAAATTGCCAAAATGGAAAACAATTTTGAGCCAGTGTAATAGGTGGGTGGCCACCTATATCCATTTTTATCAATGTGAATAGAAATTTATCTGGATCTTCATTATCTTTATCTTATATCCAGGAGGAGAAGCTTGTTTTAGCCTTCATTTTTCTATTCAAAATTTGTTTCATTACATCCTTACTAGTAAGATTATCGTAAACTTGAATCCCATGCTATATCTCTTGATTAGGCCTATCATCAATGTGAAAATCGTTTAATGGATTTTTATCCTCCAATAATATAATATTGAATTTTCTATTCCCAAGAGTAAAAATGATTTGGCATTGGATGAGTTTATTTTAGATTTCCAATTGGCATAGACAATTCCCCTATCAATGATGAGTTTCCATATGAACATTTTTTCACCATCTCTTCTAACACTTTTTCATATGAAGATTTTCTTTTTTACTTATGCACTGTGAAATTTGGTCCTCAAATCTCCTGAATTGATATGAAAATACCATACAAGTAGATATCTTCTAGTTTGAAAATCCCCTTTTCATCAATCCTTAGACCATTCGTCATAGAAATAAATGATGACCATTGATGCATGTCCTTCCAAGGTCTCTTAGTTATAGACATGGAATTTAAAATAACTTCATCAGAAGGAAAGACCATATTAAGGGAATCCCTGTAAGGAAAGGAGTTGATGGCCCAAATGGGCATGGTATAATGATTGTGATCTTGCACGGATGAAGAAGTCCAATTAGGGTCTACTATGGTTGATTGAACATTCTAGTACATTAATTGGGATACAAACAAATCCATTAGGGCCCCATTATATCCAGTCTCTTCTAAAGAAACAACGGAGACAAACACTACCCATGGGTCTTCAAAGTAATGTGTTATGAAGTGGCATGTTCTTTCCATGGTATTAGTGTTGACTGATGAAATTGATTGTATTAGTAAAATATTATCATGAGCGGTGGGTGGGGGAAGATTAAAAGTTACCATTAGAGCTGGATACATCCCCACTCCAACACTCTCTTAGGTTCTCACAAAATTTCCTACCAATGGTGTTAAGCCCTAATTTTTGGCACAATACCTCGTATAAAGTGACGCATTACCCACTATATGGTGGTGCATTACATATTATTGATGTCGGCTTGGGTCTATTAATTGTTATTGTACACATTTGTCTCGTATATATAGGAAGGATATCTTTTCATTTTAATCATCATTGTATCTTGTCTTGTCTTATGTACTTAGTACATTGTGTAAGGAGGTTCCTCCCTCGGAGATGATTGTTAATCATCTCAGTTCTTCATTATTGAGGCATGGATTAATTTCTTCTGGTCTATTTCTGCTATTTTTATGCTATATTTGGGACTTGGTTGCATAACATTTGGTACCAGAGCTCTCTCATCGGGACTGGTTTCTTCAAAACGAGTTATCTTGGAATTTTTGCTATAATTGTTTTTATACAAGGATTCAGAAAGCGATATTAAAAACCCATCTCAAAAACAGTTCGAGCTATCTGTGATCCAATTTTCAGATCCTGATCCCATACAGGTTCAGAGATATTTTCCTTGGAATATAGGGTTTTTGACTAGTTCAAAAACTAGTATTAAACAAGTGTTCTGGGGAAAGGTCATATCTGGGGCATGAAAGATCCAAATTGAGTGAGACCTATTGCATCTGAAAAAATCATAGTATTTTTTTTAGGGTTTTTAGCCTCAGATCCGAAATATTGGACACGTGGCAGACCATACAATTTCGCTCTTTTGGAAATACCAAAAAAAGAAGTGTTGGGATATTCACAATAACTTCTTATTGGTTCATCAGAATTAGGTCAAACTTGTGGCATTGGAAAAATGACACATCAAGCTACATCATGCCGAATTTTCAGACCCAAAGAAGCATAAATTTCAAATTTACCTCAGTTACAATTCATCCATAAAACAGTCTTCCAATTGGGGTTTGAAAAAGAGGATCCATCCCCGACGTACTATGAAATGGAAGACCTATATTTTCAAGTATCCCAGTTAGAAGATATGATTAAAGGGACTATGAAAAAATTTGATTTAGTTAATTTAGAGGAGAAGTTGAATAAAATGGAGGAAAATATGAAAGTTTCGGTGAGAACAACTGATTTACTCAATTTAGAGGAGAGGTTGAAAAATATTGCTAATCTCATGCAAAATTCAAGGGACACTCCCCCTACAGGTGATGATGTGTTCCAAGATACTCAAGAGGATAAATATAACTTCCATGTTGAGAAACATTCCATGAATAATAATATTCCAAGAGGAAATTATTCTAGTATTGGAAGTCATTAGGGATGGTCTCCAAAGGGTACCCAACTTCCTAAAATTAACATGAGAACATTTGATGGAAATGATCCAATAACTTGGATATTCCAGATGGAGCAATTATTTGATCTACACCAGGTTCCAACTTTGCAAAAGGTAACTAGTGCATCCTTATATTTAGAGACTGATCAATTTGTATGGTACCAATGGCTTTGTGACCGTAAAAAGGACACTATTATCTCCTAGTCTATATTCACAGAAGAATTGATTACACATTATAAATAAAAACACCTTCTTTAGCCAGTTGATAAATCTAAAGCAAAAAGGCCCAGTTCCAGAGCACATGAAGTAGTTGCAGAAGCTAAGTTTCAGAGTGAAGAATATTTCAGAAGATAATTTGTTAGATCTCTTTATTGGAACTTTGAAGGATAACATTCAACATGAGGTTCTCCTTTGGGAACCTAAGTCCTTGGAGCATGCATTTAGGGTGGCAAGAAAGGTTGAAAACAAAATTATGGCAACAAGGAAGTCTACCACTTACAACTATAAGGAAGGAAGTGTGGTCTCGAGTCATCCACAACCTACAAGGTTGACACAACAACAACTAGAGGAAAAAAGAGCAAAAGGGCTTTGTTACAATTATGATAGAAAATACAGTAAGGGCCACAAGTGCACTAAGAAGAAACTATTTTACATAGATTGTGAAGAAGAGGAAGAAAATGAACAAGAAGCATCAACAAAAGAGGATTCATACCAGGAACCAACACCATGGATTGAAGCAGAAGAAATTCACAATGTGAGGGGTTTGAGTACATGATTAGTTCCGTTTCAAATTTGTTTTGTGTGGTGTGTTTCATTATTTCATTTCATTTCTTCAATAATTTTTATTTTTAGGTGTCGTAGGAGCCTTCACATACTAATCCATTCATGAGCATGACCTATAGAGTAGAACAAAAGAACTTAAGAATGTTGAAGAATTTATTGATAAAGGGAGGATGTGTTGCTACAAGAATTTTCTGAAATCCCTATCCAAAGTTCAAAGTAATTTCTAGGGGTGAGTCTACACCTCATGAAGTAGTTGAAAAACAAATGATCCATGAACATATTCCACAAGAATAGGATTTAGAAGTTTCTTCTAATACTTATTATCAAGAAGACAAGATCAATGAGTCATGGATAACATTTGATGAAGAGCATATCCTAGAGCTAGAGATCAACTAATTTCTAGCATGTTTGTCATCAGATCCCTTGTGTACTAAAAAATATGAATATCAATTCTCTGAACAACTTTATGGAATGAAAACCAAAGAGAACCAAGGAGACAAAGACTATATTAAAAGTTGGTTCCAAACAGTCATCAGGCCACATTGCCACTCTAGTTTTCAACATTCCTTGGCACCATCTCCACTAGGGAAGTTGGACCCTCATATCTTGATAATCATTAAGGTACTCTTTTTAGATTTGGATATGAGTTTAACTAAGATCCTGTTATGTGAATGGATGCATTCGAAATAATCCTACACTTAAGAAGAGGCTTTCTTTTCCAAGTAGAGTAGGAAAGTGTAGAAGAATAAATAAATGAAATAGAAAAGAAAAAAATAAGTCCAACTATAAAAACCAGGATCCAAGCGCAGTTGGACATGAGCTTCACTTGAAAACTAGGTTTCTCGATAGAAAAGTTTATAATAAATTTTGCATAATGTTGTTGGTTTGATATTTCATAAATGGTTCTTCAAATATTTTTGGGTTCATGCTCATGCTAGATGATGGGGGATTCCTTAAGGCCCTCCTTGCAAAAGTTGTCCCATTGAATCCAATACACTATATGGGATCAAGGTTAGATATTTTTTTAGTACCTTGAGGCTTGCATTCATCAATGGAAGGTTCTCTCGCTGGAGACAATTGGAATACATCAATGTCCCGACTCCCCTGATTGTCAGATCTTGCAGGTGACTCGACGCCAGCTCATTTATTCGTACCTAGCAGGATGTACTATAGTACCTTGATGCTCATTGTCGTGAATGGTGCGTTGTTTCGCATTGGTTAACAACATACATTAATGGTTGGTAATCCAACAAAGTTTTTCCATATTTGACTACAGGAAATTTATTCATATGGACTAACTTGTACATAAATTTGAGTTTGATGAAGACTATATGGTTCAATGGTATTAACATCTTACATCCTTTTCATATTTTTGAAATAAGTAGGGAATGCCAACAGTTCAACAAGGTAGCTTGTTAAAAGAGAAAAGATTTATGTCCTTGTAACTTCCTATAGCAGATTTTTGTTTTTGTAACTTCTTGTAGGAGATTTATGTTCATGTAGTAGATTTTGTTCCTGTAACTTCTTGTAGCATATTTATGTTCTTATAACTTCTTGGAAGAGATTTTTCAGTTCTCATAGCAGCCCGAGAAGAGTTTGTTTCAGTCCACTTTCTCATTACAAATCTTGGAGCAACTCTCCTTACTTGTCTCTATTTCAGTGCGTATTCTAATTTGAAGCATCCACGCAGAAGATGGGATTGAAATACAACGATAAAGTCTAATTTCATGTATCTTATGATTGTGAATGCTATAAGATCGGATCCCATTCTATTATGGGGTGAAATACGATCCAAACTATAGCAAAAACATTATCACATATTTATTATTTTCCATTCATAGTAGATGTCGATTCTAAATAACAGGGGATTGGTTGTGATCTGTTCACACCCTTCTGTGTATAATATGTACTCAATTGATAGAATAGGGGTCGACATTATCATGCATAGAAGAGTGAACTTGTGATTCTTTTGTAAACGTTTTGCACCTAATTTCACGTAGAGAAGAGTGAACTTGTGATTTTTTTGTAAAATTTTTGCACCTGATTTCAGTAATACCAAATTGACTGATGTTCCATAGCTTATAATCACAATCACTTCGTAGTTTGGTATTTTTCTTAGCAATGCAAAAACTAGTTGGGTAGGGCCCCTCAATTGGTAACGTGTTGCTCTATTCTATTTATTTACTTTCAAGTTCGTTGTGTGAGTGTGCTTCAGTATTGGCATGTGTTATGTTCATTTGCTTTTAGTTAGTTAGTTCAATTGTAGATTTGATTTCCTTTTATACTTTAAATTATTGATTACTTTTTACATTTAAGCACCTATAGAACCAAGACACTGAAGATTAGAGATCTAACTTGCTACACAAATACAATCAAATGAACATTTATTGAATGAAAGATTGTAATTCATGCCGAGTAGCACTTGAATGAACTTTGATCTAGTAATCATACATTTATGTAATGTAGTTTAATTTTCAATTTGTTTAAATTCTATTGCGTGGTGTGATAACAAAGTTACCTGAAGACCTATCTTAACTTGTTCATCGAACAAATTGCATACAAATCATTGCAAGAACACATTGGTTTATATTCAAAGTGAAATATTGTAACATACGCCAAGAAATTGCAATGCCAATAGATAATAGGACTTTGTAATTTGAATGATTATGTATTTAAAATTCTTCCTTCTTTCACGTTTTTCCATTTTATTTTGATTTCACTTTATTACCAGCATTTCTTTGTTAGGATAGGTTAGGATACACTTTGATCCTGCACATATAATCCCAACATCTCATACTGTTACGAACACCTGGGTTGATAATTTAATTGTTTGGAATTTATGCATATAAATTGACCAACACACTTTCACATACCTTTTGGGATGCGCGGTATTGTGTCATTTGTCAGCTTCTCAATGTGCAGAGGATTCGATATTTCCATGGTGGAAACTTCTTTTCCTTTAGGTCTAGACCCAGGTGGATCATAAATATGAGATATGGTGTAGAAATCAATTTCCTATTCACACATGTATACATTATAATTTGATGAGATGCCCCCTTGTGAGAAGCCTCACTGGTTTCATCCTTGAGAGGGTGTAGGGTTGTGTGGGATTCCAACAACCATTTGATAGTTTAAGGAGGAAAGGGGCTCAGGATAATAATAGGTTTTTGAGGGGTATCCTATTGCGCCAACAATCATTGAGCCACCTCCATATTGGGGAAAATGTGTGTAACAAATAAAATAATATATAAACATATAAATAAATAAATAATTACAAGGTGAGTCAAATGGTATTCCTTCAAAATTTTACATGGAAACTTGACTTTATTCTTGTACTTTTTAAGCCCACAAACATTATCATTGTTTGCAATATTTCACTCATCCCCATTCTTTGCTTTTACCTTTCTTGTGTCATTTGGGTTGTTGGTTCCCTTTTGTATTAGATGTCTGTATTGACATAACATAAGATGATTGAGTATGAGTGGGGGTGTTGGTGGTAGTTTGAGGAGCTACAGGTACATTCAAAGACATTTGTCCCGTTTGGTTTGCCATATGATTAGATAAGGCATTCTCCACTGAACCAATCATGCCATCAACATGTGGTCCAAGCTTAGGTTTGGTTGGAGTGGTGAGCCATGCGAAAAATATCATAGATTGGGAATGCACGAGGTCTGATTCATGATCTCTTATGATGGCTTGTTTCTCAATTATGACCTTTGATAGTGCGACATATTTTGTAATGTAAGGTAACAAAGACTTAATAAACCGATCAACTAAGAACTCGTCAGGAATCAGGGCTTTGATCAAAATTTGTCTCCTCCTCCATTCATGAATATGGTTAGATATATGAGAGGATTTATCCCATCTAGAATATGTCAACAACTCAGTTATTGTCTCAAAGTGGATTGGTAAATGAAAGTGATTAAAAAAAGACATCACTAAAGTGTCTAAATTTTGAAATGAAGCTCTTGGAAGCTTAATATACCATTTTTGCGCTATCCCGGTTATAGTTCATTAGAAAAGTCTCAACCTAATGCTATCATCAATAAGTGAGTGTGTCGAACACCATAAATGTAAGGTCATTACATGGGTGTCGAGGTCTTCTCCATACATCCATTCAAACTTTAGTATGGCATAGGGTAACTTTGTTGGGACTAGTGGATAGTTAGGACTATGCCTTACTAGATCAATTTATAACTTTGTGAGATATGGAAAGTTTAAAGTTGCGAGGAATGACAACTTATTTTGAGTGATGGAATTCCAAATTCCTAGGGAATATCCCACCCATTGGTTTGGATTGACAAAAGAGTTACCTGGCGTAAAAGCATTACTAGACACAAAAGGAGAGTTACTTTGACTACCATTGTTATGGTGATAACTAGGTGGTTTTTTTACATATGGTGAGAAATTTCCACTAATCATTCCTCCCATTTCAAAAAGGGCATGCTTCCCTCAGGCATGCTGAAAATTTGGGGATTTCTAGCTCCTACAAATGGTGCACATAATGGAACATGTCCACCTCCAAATGTAAATACATTAAAGGGGATTAATGAACTTCCTACCGACATATCAAATTTTGGTACAATAGAAGGGTTACTAATAGGTATATGTGGCATCCTTGCTGATAACATTCCAAAGGAGAAAGGTTAATTCCTTGGGGTATGGAAGTCGAATTCCTAGGTCCACTAATAAGATTTATCACTGAAGGGAGGGATCCTCCCATAGATATTCTTGGAGTGGATGTGAACAAGCTAGAAGCTAGGAGGCAAGAAATTGTCATATTTATTCCTCCTACAAGAGTGTTAGAGATGGGGATGGATGTGTCCCCTTGTTACACCTAAAAACTTACCATCATGAGACTCAGTGTAAACATCCCTAAAGTTTCCTTGGCTAAGTCATTAACCTGGAAGAGATGTAAACACATTCATACTAGGTTTTGAGAGGTCGTCGCAGGTTGTCCTCACACTTCCTTGGGAGGCTTTGGCATTGGTTCGATCGGATGAGGATTGCTACGTCAAGTCTATGGTTGTAATCTTCCTATCCTATGTACTTCTCTTTTCAATACAGTAATATAATTGCTTTCCACCAAAATCTCATTGTGTTAATGATAGCTTGTGTAGTTCGCCTACTTGACTGCTTACTTCGATCTATTATTGTATCGATGCGTTTTAATTGTTTTGTTGTCTTGGTGTCTTGACAGGTTTTTCAGCTCGGATCTGAAGATCGTCAAGCTTGGAGTAGCATTCAAGGAGAAAATGATTAGCGATTTGTAAGGTAAACGTATCTAGTTCCTCGATCCTTAATTAGATCTAGGAAAGTGACTTATATTCTGTCCTATTTGTTCTAGAATTGCATTGAGCTACGAAGATCATGCCTCGAGTCCGCTCTTGGTAGATTCTCCGTCAAACAAATCTCGTGACCATACTTAGGAAGACATTGTTTGTAGTTTTCAATTGGAATACCATTTTCAGTTGATTGCTTTTGCAAACCATCCATAATCTTATTTGCCTTCTAAGCCTTGTTTCACCATCAGATCTTCACTTTGAAGAGTCTGTAGCCCTCCTATGAGTTTGTACTCATCATTTTCAAACCATTTCATTGCTCATTGTTTGGATAATTGGTTCATTTTTGAACTTGGATCTCGCCTATCGCACCTGGTCAGTGGACTCAGAGCGACACCGTGTCATTTTTTATCTCTATTCTCTGTCTGTTAGCCTGTCGTCGCAACCCTTTCATTGGCCTACTGAGACACCGTCGCACTTCCCGCATTGGTAAACTGTGACGTCGCACTGTGTACAAACACAGACTGCGCCGATCTGTCGAAATTGGCATGCAGGAATCCCTTCTCCATTTTTTCATTTGAGTTTTGGTTTGATGTATAAACTCCCTCTGTGCTGCAAGATCCAGCCAGAGACCCCATTTTTTTTTATTTGTGTGTTGAAGCGTTTGGTTTTATTTGGAGTTGTTTTGGGTTCCATCTTGGACAAGTCTGAGATTTGGTAGTGGTGGACACTTTTGTCTCCCCCACCTGCATCCACTCACCCTTGCATTCCCTCCTCTCCTTGCCAGATCTGGTCATTGTATCAGATCGGTTTCCAGACATCATTTGCATACTTTTTTGAGCTTTGCTTGCTTTAGTGCTGCTTGTTCCTGATTGATTTTGAAGTGTTTTTGTGTGTACTTTCAGTCCATTGAGTGCTCGTCATTTTCTTGAGATTTTTCGAGTTATTGGAGTGTTGCAAGTAATCTTTTCATTTTAGTATTTGTGTTTAAAAACATCGCTGTTATCAAATTGTTATTTTGATACATCCATTGAAAGACCAAAAGTGCTTTATTTCCATCATTTTTCAGGCTCATTTGAAGAATTGTACATGCATTGGAATATCTCATTTGAAGATCTTTTGGAAAAATTGAAAGAGAATTGAATTATTTGTGTTTTTCACGAATTATGAGTTGCTCATTTTCTTGAAAATTTTGAATAAATATCAACTTTTGCAAAAGTAGTTCCATGCTTGGAAAGTTATATGCATCTTTTGGTTTTTATGCTTTTAGGCCATTATAGTGGAAGTGAAAAGCTTGCATACTCTACTTAGAAACTCTCTCTTTTCATCGCTTAGCATAATTTTTGTTTTGAAAAGATAAAAGAAAAAGAAAAAACATGCTTTGATTTGGCTTAGTAGTGTTGTATTTTTTTTTCTTCTTGTGTGTTTCGCTTGAAAAGGAAAAGGATATTTCATAGTCATTTTTTGGTAGATTTGGGATTGTGTCGCATTGCATTGTTTTGGTAAAATCATTGGAAATAAATTTCTCCTTCCCATACATAGAGTTCATCAAAAGAAAAGTATATTTTTTGCATGTAGTTAGGGCCTGCATTATGTTTACGATTATGTACTCACCTCATGCATTCACCTAACCGTCCAAATAAAATTAACGGTAGAACTAGGGTAAAATTTTTAGTAACTTGTGTGTAAGTTAGAGACGTGTTCTCGCGTCGTTAAGCGTGGTAGCTGTCATTATTTGCCAGCACTGTATTCCAGAGGTATTGTAGTCTTCCACGTACTTATCGGTATATCAAAGCTCTTTCACGTACCCACCAAGTCCCTTAAGTACTTGGCGTATATCGAAAAGTGTTTCACGTACTCGGTAGTATATAGGAAGGTCTTGTGCCGTACGGTTGTTCATTAAACAACACCACTACGGATTTGAGCTCCCACGTACCTTGCGTATATCGGGAGACACCATTAGGATTCTTGAGACCAACTGAGTTAACCTTTTGGCCGTCTTGGTGGAGCAATACACCGAGAACACCACTCAGGGAGACTACTACGCACGTACCATCTAGGTAATCGGGTATTCAGGCAAGGGTACGGTCCCAATCCTCCTTGTCGCGTTTTACTGTTGGACCCTGTGGTATATAGCGATTTGCGAAGCCTTGACAATCCTGTGAGGTTCTAGACCTTTGAGTCCACTCTTATCACATAAGTTTGCTTGTGGCCTTAGTTTGTGTAGGGTTTTATCTGGTCTGCTTTTCTTTGTTTAGATTTCCTTAGGAGAAACTTTTGTTTCAGTCACTCTAGATGAATTTCCTTGGAGAAGGTCTCGTAGGATTCAAAACTTGCCACCCGAATATCCCCTTAACCAAGAGGTAATTTCAAGGGTAAGAATGGACCCACAAGCCACGGTCGTGTCACCTGAAGTGGAAAACCCTACTTTGAATGTTGGAGCACATATGTTCCCTCCAGATTCACCTGCCTCTCATCCCCCGTAGGGTGAAGAAGCACAAACTTCTACTTCACCATACCTACCTCTTGTTCTACTGGGAGAGCCTGGATCGTTGGAATGGATAAATTCACCCTAGGACGACCCTTCAACAACTTATTGGACATATTCTCTAGGCCACCCACTGGCCCATTTTGCCATTGCATCCCCGCCTACCTGGACCACTCCAGAAGGCACTCCACTAACCAACTGACCCGGTTCCGCCGAGCTTTTCGCACCTCTTCGTGAGTGCTTGGATCATTTATGTTCCTTAGGTGATGAAGCTCGATGACAACATCTCGCATATAGGGCCAGGTTTAGAGAAATCCTGATTCACACGGTGTCTTTTGATTCACCGGAATCATCCATCCACAACCTGACCATCCACGAAACTGGTCAACCCTGACAGGAGACCAGTCCTATACCTCAAACGACCCAACCTGTTGAAGAACAATAGTCCAACATGTTGAAATATTGTAACTTCTAAGAATATTATATTTGTACTTTATTATTCCGGAGATGTTTCATTCCTCCGTAAAGACCTTATTGTATATCCAGAGATGTTTATTCCTCCGTCGGAATGTGGTAACTTGGGTTGTTAGACTTCCCTAGTGGGGTCGGCCCAAAGTCAGTTGTAATGGGGTGTTTAACCTAGTGGTTAAAGATGGGGCCGACCTAGTTAATGTAAAAGACAAGTCAGAGTAGTGTATAAATAGAGGAGGTGTGTTCCTCATTTAACACACTCACTCATTATTCACTCACTTGTGAATGGCGCATAGGTGAGAGAGAGAGAGATCTACTATGGATTATAAGGAGATCATGTTTGGGATATACATCTCTGTATTGTTGATCATCTATATTGAGGAAGCTTTGCTGGGTTTTCTACCCCATGAGGGTTTCCCAAGATAAATCTGTGTCTCTTGTGTTTATGTTGTGCTTGTTGTTCTTTCAGTGATCATGTATATGCTATTATTGTGAAATGAAATACAATGCTGATATTTTCTGTCTTAGCATATTGAATCTTAACATGGTATCAGAGCTAACCTGAGAAGAAGACACTGTGCAGTTACGGAAGCTAGGGCTTCTTGTTTTTTGGGTTTCTCTCCACAGATATTGAAAGGCAGGAGGCTAGATTGACTCTCCTCAGCAAGGCGCATCTTTTTGTCGAGACAGAATTCAATTCTGAGCATTTTTAGTTTTTGACCTAAAAATTAGGGTTTCAGAGAAAATTGGAATTTTTGGAATCTGAGTCCATGGATGGATGCTCCTTAGAAAAATTGAAGCTTAGAGACCAAGATCAAAATTTTTGGTTGGGTGAAGCTCGGGGAAAATCAAACCCTAGTTTGGGGTCCTGTCCGGTAAATCCAAAAATTAAGGTTTCTGCAAAAAATGGAATTTCGGAAATCTAAGACCATGGCTGGAAGCTACTTGGAAAAATCGAAGTTTAGAGACCAAGATCGAACTTTTTGGTTGGGTGAAGCTACGGGAAAATCAAACCCTAGTTTGGGGTCCCGTCGAGTAAATCCAGAGATTAGGGTTTCTGTAAAAATTGGAATTTATGAAATCTAAGTCCATGGCTGGAAGATCATTGGAAAAATCGAAGTTTAGAGCTTTGGATCGAACCTTTTGGCTGGGTAAAGCTCCAGGAAACTCAAACCTTAATTCATGGTCCTGTCTAGTGAATCCATTAGTTTCAAAAGCAATTTTGAGGGGTGAAACTTTGCAGTTTTCAAATTCTGAGTATACCAGCTTGATCAGCTCAGCAAGGCACATCTTTCTATCCTTTCAGAAGTTTGAAATTCAAAGTTTGAATTTTTAGGGTTCTCTGACAAACCCTAATCCAGCTCCAAGATCGAGTTTTCAGCAAATCAAGTGGATTGGGTAAATCCTAAAAGAGAATGAGTTGGACACTTACATAAGTGAAGAGGTTCCAGTCCCAGAGGGAGATGAGGCTAAGGCCTTACATAAGAATACTACAAGAAATCTCGATAGGTATGACTTGAGGAGATACAGGTATGTGTTGAAATATGTTCATGATATGTTTGTCTTCATATTATTGAGGTTAGTACAATCTTGATTAATCTTAGAATTGTCTTATCACCCTAGTAAAAGTATGAATGCATGTGAATGATAGAAGACATTCATTGATTAGGGTTATATGATTGTATTAATGCACCTGTGGTGTTGTATGAGGATGATGTTGTCTGCTAACAAGATACAGGTACATCAAGAAAGAAAAATCAAGTTCTATGACCATGATGACATGAAGACAAAGACTCATCCATAATGTTTGACCATATAGAATCTCTACTTATAAGGTATGTATGACTTTGTTCTACTATGCTTAACTTATGAGATATGCAGGTTCTAGCACAAGGTCTCTAAATCATTGAAGAGAACAAAGAAGATATTGTTTGGGTATGTTAAGACATAACCAAGCTTGATAATCTAGGTATGTTTTCCTATATCAAGTTATAATCCTACTTTGTTAGGATCTTAGGTAAGTATACCTATGTATGAAATGATCATGACCATACATACTTAAGTTTATTTAGAATTATAATGTTTTGATAGTATTGAGATTATACTAATGAATGTATGTTTATGTATGAGATCATGAGGATGACACTAGTGCACACTTAAGCATGCTTAGTGGTACAGAATGAATAGAAGTTCAAAGACATATAGAGATCAAGCGGGAGGCAACCACACAACATAAAAGATAAGTATTTGGGTTGTTATTTGAATCTCTGAATAGTTAATGATATTGCTCGTAATAGTTGCATGCGTATTTGTATATATCATGCATAGTGTGAGCATTCATATAACATTGAACAGTATACTACTAATGTGCATATGATGGGTAAGTTGAACAAACATTCCATTGTTGCTTGTCTAGAATGAAACCTCTTTGTTGACATGCTGAGAGGTGTGCACGCTCTTGATAGTATGTTTTGGTAGAGATGGAAGGCATCTAGATAGCCACTATATGGATACAGGATATGGAAAAGTGTTATGTTGGTAGTTGCATAACTCTGTGAATCATATTTGTATGCATAATAGGTTATCATGTCAACATGATTTGATGATTATGAAGTATTACTAATCTTGTAATTAACTTTGATTTGTAGGAAAGATCATGAAGAATGATGAACACCGAACAAGTGATGGATGTTCAATAAGAAGACTTACAAATCAAACATACTATAGAAGGCTTGTGGCTAGAAGATTCTCTTAGAAAGAGGAAGAGGATCATGACAAGCTGTTTGCTCAAAGTGGCTAGATAAGACCATTCTCTTAATGGTGTAATTGAAGAAGAAGTGCGAATCGAGAAAACTCCCAGGATTCAATCTAAGAAAGCTCTGTACGGGTACCCAGGATCGATAGTCATTTGATGAGTTTAATGATCACCATGGGTGATGCAGATTTCAACCTTTGCTACAAGGTTGAAGATGATGTCTATATACAGATGACATTCTTCTCTTAGATGGTTGCAAGAAGGAACTCACCACAGAGTTCGAATGATCTTGAGGCTCATATCAGTAGACCCATCTGAAGGGAGATGGCGCAGATAGATATGCAGAAGATCACTCAATGCAGAGTGTGGATGATCTCTTTCTGACAGGGAATGAGAAACAGATCATGGAAAGCAAGAAGAAGCTAGCTACAGAATTTGAGATGAAAGATCTCAGATTGATGCATTACTTCCTAGGCCTGGAAGTATGGCAAGGCCCAGAAGGAATCTTTCTCAACCAGGGAAAGTATTTGATATGTTGGAATGCAAAGCCATGGCCACTCCCATGGATTCCAACTTGAAGTTGTTGGTTGATGACTCATCAGAGTTAGTGGATGTGACTCTGTACAGACATATTATTGGGTCATTGATGTATCTGACGAATACCGGCCCAGATATATGCTTTGCTGTGAACACCTTGAGTCAGTATCTAGTAGAATCTAAACGTGTTCACCTGATTGCTGCAAAGCATGATATGAGGTACCCAAAGGGTACGATAGACTTTGATCTATGTTATCTTGGATATCATGACTTCAGATTATATGGCTACACAGATGCTGATTGGGCAGGAAGTGTATCAGACAGGAAGAGCACATCGGGAGGACGTTATTGTCTGGGATCTGCCATGATCTCGTGGTTTAGCAGGAAGCAATCTAGTGTGGCTCTCAGCACAGCTGAAGCAGATTATATTGCTGCTTGCTCTGCTAGTTGTGAAGCTATATGGCTTTAGAAGTGGTTATCAGGATTGTTTGACTTAGAGATGAACCCCACTGTGATCCCGTGTGACAACTAGAGTTGTATAAAGATGATAAAGAATCTAGTATACCATGATAAGTCAAAGCACATAGAGATCTGATATTTCTATATACGAGATATGGTGCCGAAAGGAGTTATAAAGCTCGAGTATGTGAGCACTGATGAGCAAGTTGCTGATGTATTGACCAAACCTCTGTCTCGAGTAAAGTTTGAGTATTTTCGAGACAAGCTTGGTGTAGTTCAGAAGGACCCTCCTCAAAAGGGGGAGTGATATGGTCGATGATGATATTTGGATACTGGTATCGATGTGGATACCTGTATCGATGATGAGATTTCCTATATCGACGGTAAGGTCGATGATGAGGATACCTGTATTGATGTGGATACTTGTATCAATGATGAAGATACATGTATCGATGATGAGGTTACATGTCCCGACGATGAGGTCGACGATATCAACGATAAGGTTGATAAATGGTCCTAAGACTTGGTCTAAGTTGACAAGAGGGATTGTATCATCCCTGGACCTCGGTCCCTGAATTGATTTGTAGACATATGTCTCTGAGAAGTGGTCCCTAGTGGACGAGAGGGATTGTATCATCCCCGGACTTCAGTCCCTGAATTGATCCGTAGACTATTGTCTTCGAGAAAGATGTTGGTGAATGATGTAATGTGCGCTCATGGACTGCTCAACATAGCAGCAGGTGATCATTCACAAAACCTGTAATGATGTAATGTTCGCTCCTGGATTAACAGGTGATCATTTACAGATTGTAAATCCTAGATTTGATCTAGGTTACACCCCAGTTGAAATAGTACTGGCTCTGTGGTTGTAAATCCTAGATCTGATCTAGGTCACACCCTAGTTGAAATAGTACTAGCTCTGTGGTTGACTAGAATGATGTAATGTGCACTCCTGGACTACTCAGTGTAGCAGTAGGTGATCATTCACAGGTCCTGTAATGATGTAATGTTCGCTCCTGGACTGCTCAGTGCAGCAACAGGTGATCATTCACAGGTGGTAAAATCCTAGATTTAATCTAGGTCACATCCATTATGAAAAAGGACTGGCACTGTGGTCGGGATTGCATCGTCCCTATACATGTTGAGGTGTCTTAAAGTGATAATGATTGATCATCATATAAGTAGATCGGGATTGCATCGTCCCTAGACATGAGAGGTGTCTTAAAGTGATAAGGATTGATCATCCTGTAAGTAGATTGGGATTGCATCGTCCCTAGACATGAGAGGTGTCTTAAAGTGATAAGGATTGATCATCCTGTAAGTAGATCGGGACTGCATCGTCCCTGAACATTTGGTTCAAAATGTACGTGATAGGATTGCATCGTCCCTGAATGTTTGGTTCAAAATGTACGTGATAGGACTGCATCGTCCTTGAACGTTTGGTTCAAAATGTACATTATAGGACTGCATCATCCCTGAACGTTTGGTTCAAAATGTACGTGATAGGACTGCATCGTCCCTAAACGTTTGGTTCAAAATGTACGTGATAGAACTGCATCGTCCTTGAACGTTTGGTTCAAAATGTATGTGATAGGACTGCATCGTCCCTGAACGTTTGGTTCAAAATGTACGTGATAGGACTGCATCGTCCCTGAACGTTTAGTTCAAAATGTATGTGATAGGACTGCATCGTCCCTGAACGTTTGGTTGAAAATGTACATGATAGGACTGCATCGTCCCTAAATGTTTGGTTCAAAATGTACGTGATAGGACTGCATCGTCCCTGAACATTTGGTTCAAAATGTACGTGATAGGAATGCATCGTCCCTGAATGTTTGGTTCAAAATGTACGTGATAGGACTGCATCGTCCCTGAATGTTTGGTTCAAAATGCACGTGATAGGATTGTATCATCCTTGGACTTATGTCCTAAAGTGAGCAGGATTGGTCATCCTGTAATTGGATCATGTGTATTGCAGAGTATGCTGCTATGATGTTGATGCTATTGATCGAGAGGATCCAAATGTTGATGCTGTTGATCAAGAGGATCCAGATGTTGATGATGTTGTTGTAGCTGTTCGAGTGCTACAGAAGATGAAGATCCAGTATTGAAGATCTTAAAGATGTTCCAGTAACTGTTTGAGTTACTGATGATGTATGAAGAAAGCTTCCAATGATTTATAGACGTATCATGTATCATGTAGTTGATGACTCCTTACTCCTGCAGATGTTGTTATAATATACTTCTCGTTAAGGGGGAGTGTTGAAATATTGTAACTTCTAAGAATATTATATTTGTACTTTATTATTTCGAAGATGTTTCATTCCTCCGTGAAGACCTTATTGTATATTCGGAGATGTTTATTCCTCCGTCGGAATGTGGTAACTTGGGTTATTAGACTTCCCCAGTGGGGTCGTCCCAGAGTCAGTTGTAATGGGGTGTTTAACCCAGTGGTTAAAGATGGGGCCGACCTAGTTAATGTAAAAGACAAGTCGGAGTGGTGTATAAATAGAGGAGGTGTGTTCCTCATTTAACACACTCACTCATTATTCACTCACTTGTGAATGGCGTATAGGTGAGAGAGAGAGATATGCTATGGAGGAGAAGGAGCTCATGTTTGGGATATACATATCTATATTGTTGATCATCTATATTGAGGAAGATTTGCTGGGTTTTCTACCCCATGAGGGTTTCCCAGGATAAATCTGTGTCTCTTGTGTTTATGTTGTGCTTGTTGTTCTTTCAGTGATCCTGTATATGCTATTATTGTGAAATGAAATACAATGCTGATATTTTCTGTCTTAGCATATTGAATCTTAACAAAACACACTTGTGACCACCACGGTTACGTCACCTGCTCCTCCCCCACCCCAAACTTTGAGGGAAGGATACTCTTTACCCCCTACCTTTTTTACAGGTAATGGTAATCCTACGGTGAATAATCAACAACCAGTTTTGGGTCAACCTTTACTTAGTGGTCAGCAAGTTGTTGCTGGGGGGCAACCCCTGTCTCTTAACCATACTACCACAGCTGGAGTTCCCATCGGTCCTCCCATTGGAAACTCCTTACCTCCTGGACCTTCCACTACGGGATTATCCCATGTTGGGGGACTGTCCAACGTAATTCAACCACCATTGAGTCAAGTGTATCCAGGTCATCTTAATCCTGTGCCAGGTCAACTTAATCCCGGAAACGCACTCTACGGGGTACCCTACCCCGGAAATCCTTACACTCTATGGGTATAGCAAAATGTTTTACAACATGGACCCCCGCTTACAGTCCCTCAAGTCTCTCCACCCCCATTTGGTCCACCCCCACCTCCCATTGGAGGCGGCGGACCCCCACATACTTCTAGAGGAGGTAGACCTCTACCTTCTGGTGGAGGACCACCTCATTTCGGTCATCATGGTCCACCCGCCCTGGTGGTGGTGGTGGAGGACCATCCCACCCTGGAGGTGGTGGTGGAGGACCATCACATCCTGGTGGTGGTGGTGGAGGACCATCCCATCCTAGTGGTGGTGGTGGAGGACCACCACCCTACTATGGTGGAGGTGGCAGAGGATGCTCTTACCCTTCCAGTGGAGGTGGTGGCCCACCACCCCCTCCCGATGGAGGTGGTGGAGGCCCACCCTATTCCGGCGGTGGTAGCGGACCACCACCTCCTCCTGGCGGAGGCGGTGGTGTCCAATTCTACCCTGGCGGTGGAGGCAGACCCCCAGCATTTGGAGGCATCCCACTCCCTCCCGGCGGCGGAGGTGGGCCCCCACCTTATGGAAATGGGCCACCTTATTATGGTAATGACCACCTTACTATGGCTGCGGACCTACATATGGTCCGGGCGGCCCGTACCCCTATGGCCAGTTTCCTCTTGGAAAATCCTATGGTCAGTCGACACAAGGTCCTGTTGGTCCTTACACACCTTATCAGTACTATCAGTACCCGCATCTTAATCGGCATCTTCCCTTTTTGGCTACTTTGGACTTGCCTGACCTGTCTTGCCTGACCAACGACCCCATCTACCAGGAAATTAATTGGCCACCCATTCCGGTGAAACTTCCATCAGATATCCCAAAATTTGATGGCAAGCCGGGTGAGGATCCAAAAAACCACGTGATGACATACCACCTATGGTGTTCATCCAACTCCTTGATGGACGACTCGATCCATCTTAGATTATTTCAAAGGACTCTCACTGGTTCAGCTGCCAAGTGGTATCTGGTTCAGCTGCCAAGTGGTATATCGAACTACCACCCCATTCTTTTCCTGATTTTGGTTCTCTTGCTATGAATTTTTTGACTCATTTCCAGCTGCCTATACGGTATGAAACTGGTACAGAGATTTTAACCTCGCTCCGTCAAAATATCGCTACTCACATCTCAGATCATATACATGAGTGGCGAAGGAGACGACGTCTCATTAAGGCTCCTATTCCAGACCAAATCCTAGCGGACTGGTTTACAAAGTCTATCATCCCTACCATAGCACAAGATGTTGCCATGGGAGGCGCTGTCACTAAGGAACAAGCCATCGCTCGTGCCCACTTACTAGAATTAGTCTATGCTCAATCCGACACGTTGTTTGATATTCTTCCCGACGTGCCCCGTAACACATACGACCTCGCGAAACCACCCAAGGGACCCCAAGCTGATAGCATCATTACATCCCTTAACACCCAGCCTTCTTCTCAAACTGTTGGATCGTCGAACCCCCAAGGTTCTTCCCCCTCACCAACACAGGATGGTCACGGCACCACCAAATCATCCACTCCTGCTGTCACCGAAGAAGTGAATTTTGTTTCATCAGCTTCACCTCAAAATTCTGGTGGTAAGAAGAAAAACAAAGGTAAACCTAAGAAATCTTCCACCCAGCAAGAACATAAGAGCACCCCTGATGATACCAAACAGAAAAGGAAGTTGAAGTATCCTTATCTACTGTGTGGCGACGACCAATTTTCTAAAGAGTGCCCCCATAGTGACGAAGTTCAAAAGTTTCTTAAGGGAAAATCCACACCCGCAGTTCTCAACGATCCCTTCCCTGCTCAAAATCAGCAGTTGATTGCTCACACCTCTCCTTCCCAAGGAGAAGCATCCACCACCGCACATGTTCTCATGATGCATAGAGAGACCATCAACTTGAACACCCGTTCTCGTTCGTATGACTATGTTCCGGCCAAGGAACCTTTTGGAAGTAATATTGAAAAAGCTTCCACTTCGATGCCTGATGTCACCGTACCGGCTGCTCCTCTCACCATTGAGAAGCCCTCTTTCGAGTTAGTGTTGCGTCCACCCAAGAGCACGATTAGAAAATTGATTTTCAATCCCAATGCTTGGGCTGCTCAAAACTACAACATTGTAGAAAACCTAGCACAAGCTCCTTGTGCTCTGTTGACGCTCGAAGTCTTGCAAAACTGTCCTAATCATCACAAGACTCTCCTCGCTGCCATCGGTGCAGTTGAACCGGATTCATCGAATACCATCATGTTCCGGCTGGAGTACTTCAAACCGAGGCTCTCCCATCAGTTGGCATTTCAAGTTGCCACAAACATTGCTGGGAAGATAATCCATAGTACCGTTTTGGACGAAGGTGCCTCTACTTCAGTCATGTCGATCTCATGCTAGAGAGCCATTGGCTCTCCCGAGTTGAACCGTTCTCCTACTACTTTGAGAGCATTCAACGACCGTGGCTTTCAACCTCATGGGCTGTTACAAGCTTTAGCAGTCGAGCTGGGGGGCAAGACTGCAACCATTAACGTGGAAGTGGTCGTTGCCCCGTTAGATTACAACATTTTGCTTGGTCGTCATTGGTTTTACGCCATGAATGCAGTTGCATCATCCGTCTTCCGCATAGTACAATTCCCCCATCAGGGCCGAATTGTCACAGTCGACCAACTGGATTTCTGCACACCTAACACCGCTACTCACCCGGGTGATAACGTTCCATCAATTGGACAATATTTACATCCGTATGAGAGCGTGGGGGTCGGCCTCATTAAGGACTCATCCCTTATGGGCATTTTTCCTACTTCTGATCCCCCAAATAATGTTTCCACGGTGAACATGATCTCCTCGCAGATTTCATCTATCCCCAACTCCACTGATTCATGGCTTGTACTCGACGAAGCCACCACACACTTGATTGGAGACACCATGCCTCTGTCACTCACCGAACTCACATACGAGGCTATCCAGTCAGCACCGGAGGACCACTTAGCTGTGGCCTCCACCTCCTGTTCTCCACAACGGACATCATCCGACCCCCTGCTGTGGACTTTTCATTCTGACGAGTCCATTATGGAAATCATGAGCGCGAATGATCCTCCGTGGGAAGACCTCCATCATCGTTCATCTTTCCTTCCGTTTTTGGATACTGTGGAGAATAGCATTAGCACCATCTTTACACCAGATGTCTACTCTGGCTCTCAGTCCTCGATACTCACATGTCAAATGGACTCCGAAGGCAACTTAGCCAACATTGAACCTACCACTTTGATAGACAGTTCGGTTACTCCTAGTGTAGTGGAACACATTCAGTTAGGCCAGAACTGTTCCCCTGAAGAAGTCATTGCTTAGACGACCTTATTCAAGCGATTCCGAGACGTGTTTGCTTGGACCTACGAGGAGATGCCTAGGATAGACCCCACCATTGTTTTATATGAAATCAAAACCTATCCCAACGTCAAACCTGTCTGCCAAAAGTTGCGACCAGTACACCCTCGGAAGACTGTGGCAATCAAGGAAGAGATTGAGAAACTCTTGAAGGCCGGCTTCATTTACCCTGTCCCATTGACATGATGGTTCTCAAACGTCGTCCTTGTTACTAAAAAGCAGGGTACCATTCATGTCTGTGTCGATTATCGGGATCTCAACAAGGCTTGTCCCAAAGACAACTACCCGACTCCCTTTATTGACCAGATTATCGACAATTGTGCCGGAAGTGTCATTTTTTCATTTATGGATGGCTTTTTCGGATACAACCAGATTGAGATCCATACCACTGACCAACACAAGACTACATTCATCTACCCTTGGGGAACGTTTGCGTATCGTAAACTTCCGTTTGGCCTAAAAAATGTTGGTGCTACATTCCAGCGGGCCATGTCGTACGCCTTCCATGATGTGAAGGACTTTGTGGAACCCTACTTGGATGACCTCCCTGCCCACTTAAAGCAGCGTGAGTTCCACATAGATCATCTGACGACTGTTTTGCTCAGATGCAGACAGTACAATATCTGTCTGAACCCTCATAAGTGTATTTTCTGTGTCGAGTCTGGACGCCTATTAGGGTTTATCGTCTCGAAAGATGGGATCTGAATTGATCACTTGAAGGTGGAATCCATCGTCGCTCTTCCACCTCCAACTAATATTACGGAACTTCAGAGTCTACAAGGAAGATCGACTTATTTACGACGTTTTGTTTGTAATTTCGTGCAAAAGACGTAGGGTTACATGAGATTGATAAAAAAAGACGTCCCGTTCACTTGGGATGACCAAGCTCAACAATCTTTTGATAGTTTGAAACATGCCATCATGCATGCCCCTGTGCTCCAACCACCGAATTACTATTGAGATTACATTCTATACCTCGCTGCTTCCGACACCACTATCGACATGGTTTTGGTACAGGAAGACCAGAACGCCCAAGAACATGTGATATACTATGCCAGTAAAGGTCTTATTGACGTTGAAACTCGCTATTCACATGTTGAAAAGCTTGCTCTTGCGGCAGTTATAGCCGTGCATAAGTTCTGACATTACATTTTGCTTCACACCACCACCATCATCACCAATTCGAATCCCATGTACCACGTTCTGACTCGTCAGGTGCTTGGGGGCAAGTATTCACGCTGGATCGTGATACTGCAAGAATTCGATCTTCTTTTCGAAAAATCCAAGTCTAAAAAATCTTTGGTGTTTGCTGAGCTCATCTGCAACCTCCCCCGTGCTGATGTAGAATTTGAGCCTAATGACTCTTTTCCAGATGAGTCATTGTTTCTTATCAGTACGTCCGATCCGTGGTATGCAGATATCACTTTATATCTTCAAACCCAACGTTTCAGCCCTCAATTATCTCATGACGACCGTCGTCGAATACGCCACCATGCGAAGTATTATCTGATTATCAACGATACTTTGTACCGCCGTGGTATCGATTCTATCCTTCGACGTTGTCTGACTCATGACAAGGCTGAACATGTCCTAAATGACTGTCACGCTGGGGCTTGTGGTGGTCATCTCTCTGGGATGGCTACAACCCAGAAGATTCTTCGCGCAGGATATTATTGGCCGTCTATCTTCAAAGATTGTATTGAGGCCGTAAAAAAATGTCCTCCATGTCAACATTTTCATACGAAAAAGCGCACCCATCTCGCCCCGTTACACCTGGTTATTGCCGTTGGCCCCTTCGCTAAATGGGGCATTGAATTCATGCATTGTAAGCCTACCTCGGCCGGGGGGCATAGTTACATCATTGTAGTTGTGGACTACTTTACAAAGTGGGCTGAGGAAATGCCTACATACACAAACGACGGCAAGACCGTCACACTCTTCATGTTTAATCATGTAATAGCGCGGTTTGGAGTTCCTCAAGCGATAACTACCGACCATGGTTCTCACTTTATGAAACACATGGTTGACGAGCTGAGCGATAGATTGGGTTTTTTCCATGAAAACTCAACACCATACTACCCACAGTCAAATGGAAAAGTAGAGGCCATCAACAAGGTCTTGAAAACCATGGTCCAACGCATGGTGGGTACGCACAAGTCTAATTGGCATAACATGCTCTTCTCCGCACTACGGGCTTATCGAAATTTCGTTAAAACCGCCACTAAATTTACTCCCTTCCAACTAGTGTATGGATTGGAGGCTGTCCTTCCTATTGAGTGTGAGATTCCGTCCCTCAAGCTCACCATCGAACTTCTCCCCAACACTACTGCCGAGGAAGAATGCTTCCTTTACCTAGCTAAGCTTGACGAGACTCGCCGAGATGCCGCTCTTGCCAACAAGGCTCATAAGAGACGCATCAAAGCGCAGTACGATAATTCGGTAGAACCTCGCGCTTACAACGAAGGAGATTTGGTCCTTACATATGACCAAAAACATGATAAGCTGGGGGCATGAAAGTTTGAGTCCATGTGGCATGGACCTTACATAGTGAAACGCGTCTTAGAGAAGGGAGCTTATGATCTTGAAGACTACGATGGGATATCTTTAGGTGAGCCCCGCAATGGGCTCTACCTGAAGAGGTACTATGCCTGAGTCTTCCATGCATAAGTACTTTTGTATATACTGTACATGGCGTGTGTGTGTTTTTTGTGTGGTGTGGCGCTTTGATTTTTTGCGTGCTTAGGTCTTGTTTCGCTTCTTATACCATGTTTTGTCTGCGTGTGCAGATGGCAACTTGCTACGGATTCGCAGACGGTGTTAGCCGACATACTCGCAACCTTGCTTTGGCAGCCTGGGTACTCTATTCACCTACTGGCAAGCTTATCAGCTCAGGAGGAATGTGTCTGGGTTTCGCGACCAACAATGCTACAGAATATCAAGCAGTCATTGGAACCCTAACCGACGCTATTTCTTTGGGTATGGACCACGTTGTCATCCACTTGGATTCTCAACTAGTGGTCTCTCATCTTAACCGAGTCTACGCCATCCGCGATCCTACCTTACTCCGTCTCTATAGACGATTCCGTTTTCTGGAAAGGTCCTTCGAGTCGATTCGGTACCTGTACATTCCACGAGACATGAACACAGTTGCCAACTCCATGGCCAACTTCATGTTAGATTGGTACATTGCACACACACAAGCATATTCATGAACTGTTAAAAGTAGACATAACATGTAAATAACTCATTCTATAAGCAAACACATAAACAAGATCACATCATTCATCCATTCAAAACACATAATGTATAAAACCACCAAAATGTCTGTATATATATCATCATAAAAAGTAGTGCTGGTACAAAATCTAAAGCCTCATGGCTTTCAGTAGTACAAAATCTGAGGCTTCTAATCTCTCAGTACATACATAATAACAATATAAGGCCTAACGCCTAGCCCGTACACCCCTAGGTCTCGCAGCTCTGGCCTGCTGAGTATGGAAGCAGTCAACTGCTCTCGCGACCTTGCGGAGCAACGCATTGAAGTGCCAGGACGCTCCCACCGCATACATCTACATAGGCCGTAGTAACTCATCCACTGTCAGCTCTGGAATGTCTAAAGTCAACCCATTCAGGTTCTCGTAAACATCCTCCATCTCCACGATGGTAGCATGTACGACTGGAGCCATGGCTGCTCCCCCTCCTCTCCTCCCAAGAAGAGAGACTCCTACTGGTCGCATAGGGACCACATCTGCACACACATGTTATTAACTTATCAGCACTATAACAAAAAATCATAAATACACAAAACTAAAAAGTACAAGGGTCATTGTTCTTACCGATGTCTCCCCACTCTGTTCCCTCGGGCAGTGCCAAGTCTGGGTCTTCCCTGTAATCCGTACCACTGTATGGGTAGTCCTCTACCATGAGCAGCTGGCCTTCCAGCTAGGTGAAGAACTCAGGACCATACCTGATGATAGGACCCCCACCATGGTGGGCCATCACCTCTGTCCATCTGACCATGTGAGGATCCCTAGGATCCCTGTCCTCCAGAGCTACCTACGGGCGAAAGTGGGGAACCCGCTCCAATAGAAATGAGATCATTATAGATTTGTAGCCAAACTGTTTGAGCTCCCCACGCCGACACTTGGTCAGCTGATCTCGAATGTTTGCGAGGATTCCCTCACACCAGTTGAATACCTTCGGAGTCATGCAGTCCTCTGCATACAGCATCTGGGACCTAGTATCTAGATGGGGCGCCTGACTCCCTGCTATCCTCGTGATGGTGAAAAGAATGGCTTGTAGTGGACGTTCTTGTACCTCTTTGATGGGAATCTTCCCACTAGAGGCACGTGCGTGAGGAGTGCAATGTTGAAGGATCAAGTCGTCTACTGTACGATCACTTCCCCGTGATCCGGTAAGAGCCACATTGTCCCCCCTCTGGGACAATCCAGTCAAGAAGTAGATGTCTTCCACATCTATGGTCAAAGTGTGCTCTCCGACCACAAAATACTGCTGCGCAGCATCCCAACAACGGACCATATGTTCTAGCAATAGTACTTGGGCCCTCATGCCCTGAATATTGAAGAACTTCAGTAACTCGCAGTTCCGAAGTGCCTTTACACATAATGGGTCACTTGCAGCTTGCACATCATCTATCTTGTGTTCTCATTCATGCTACTCTAAGACCATGTTGGCTGCTACTAACTTGCCAAAAGGAGCATTTTAACATCATTAGAACTCACTTCAACCACTGAAATTTTATCTTTTGAGCTAGGTTTGTTGGTGGGGTTGGACGTTTCCGTTGTCGCACCCAGTCAATACTGACAGTGCGACATCGTCGCAACCCACCTTTGTGGTCTTTGGGACGACCTAGGTTCATCGTAGTTCCTGTAAGGGCTACCTGCGACGACTCGAGGACGCAATATCCCTCCACAAACCAACTCAAAAACCCAAAAAATGAACTAAAATTAAAATTGTAAACCATTGAAAATATGTTGGATGAAGTTTAGAGTTACCTGCTCCAAACGGCTTGTGAAATGGTTGCTCCCATCTCCCGGAATTGACAAGTGAAATTTTGGCTCCAAATGGCAGTTCTTCTCCCAAATTTGGCAAATGAACAATGGTGACTATATTTGGTTTTTTGTTTCTATTTATAGACAAAAGGCATATTCTTTTCAAATATTTGATGCTTTTTAGGTCATTTGCCATAGTCTGGATCATTTTGTTGACATTTGAATACCCGTTTGACTTTTTGACCTAGTTTTCAAGTGTGTAGGAGTTGTTAAGTGTTCTTTGTGCACTGTTCTCACATTATAACAGTCATTTAAGGTATGAACAATCCTTTGAATGTTTTGTCATTATTTTGTATCCCTTAGATTGTAATTATTTTATGATGATGAGCTTACTCTTTATTCTTTCTCATGCTCTTAGAACCATGAGAATAAGTTATCGAGTTACGATTTATCACTTTGCTGGGCTCGTTAAACTCCTACGGAAAAGGAAACCCCCCGAAGTCTATCTTTAATCTCTTTTAAGGCTCTCAAAATACAAAAATATTGTCAAGCGAACTTGTCGCGTTCATGCTTGTTAAAGAATTTGAATGGTCATCTTCCTGGTGATAGTTTACCCCTTTTTCGGACCAGGGGGCACTACTTACGAAAAGGTATACTCCAGCCAATCATGACTGGAAGAGTCCTCTCCCGCGTTGTTTTACCCTTTTTTTGGGCGATGAGGCTAACTTTACGAAAAAGGACCTTTGCAGTCTTCTTTAGTTCTTTTCAGACTCTCTAAACATGAAATGACGACCGAGTTTACCTTCTATGGACTCGTTAAACTCTCACATCGAAGGATCCGTCATGGGATGAACCCCTCCTATCCCAAATTCAGAAAATATTTGGGATTGGACTCATCTATGAGATGAGATATACCAAGCATCTGGTTACCCTCATCAAGCTCGTAAAAAACACATGAGGCACTCATCGTTCATGATGGGGAAAAAGGAAAGCTTTTATGTTACACTTTTTTATCTATGACAGTACCTAGTCATTCTTGAACATGGCACTCATCTGCATTTGCATACTGCACCTAGATCATTTGTTTGTCCTTGAGTTTCACCCACTTCTTGAGTCTTGTCTCTCCTTTGAGCCATTCAAAGCATGCTCCCATCATAAGTTGCATTAGGTTTTGGTGTCGTACTTGTCATGTCAATACTGCCAAGTCATGCCATGCCCATGTTCAAGAATATCCTCACCATTCATTATCTGCAGTTAGTACGCCTACTACCATGTCGGTCTACTCTAAGTCAGTCTTGAATGCTACTGTACCATCCGATCCACTCTACACATCTTTGTCGTGTTTCGTGTCATTGATGGGGGATTCATCATGGCCCTCCTTCGACGGGTTCATCCTTGTCGACTTCAACACATCATCCGAGGATTGAATCTAGAAACCAACCAAGTACCTTGGCCCTGCATGCCTCAATGGCATGTTACCTTGCTTTCAACATGAGTTTACATCATTGACTCTTGATTGAAAGATTTCATCTTGCGTTCAACTTCAACTCATTTATTCACGCTTGATGATATGTACTATGTTACCTTGGGAATCATTGACATCAATGGTGATTTCCCTCGCGCTTGTTAACGGTATACATCAATGACCGATAATCAAGTGGTTTCTACCATGTTCGACACCAAGACATTTGTAATCACATGGATAGATTCGTATCATTGCGGGTTCAACTTGAAGACCCTGGGGAGTCATGTTTTACCCAGGTTGCGATGGAGTTTGTATTGAGTCATATCACACGGATCCACATTTGTATTGGTCGTGGCTGTGTTATCATCTCATCATGGATCTACGCTTGTGTCTAATAGCCATGATTGTGTTAAGTCGGTCTTTACTATCATGGATCTGCAATGTATTGGTCGGCAGCCATGTTGTACATCATATGAGACTGTGTACTCAGATTCAGTTGTACTGCAGCAGCGTCCTTCATCCGACAAACCATTGCCATTCCTTCTATCAAAGCATTTCACCTGTCCAATTTCAAACAACTTCATGCTTTGGGGGGCATTCTGTTACACCTAAAAACTTACCATCATGAGACTCAGTGTAAACATACTTAAATTTTCCTTGGCTAAGTCATTAACCTGGAAGAGATGTAAACCCATTCATACTAGGTTTTGAGAGGTCGTCGCAGGTTGTCCTCAAACAACCTGCGACGTCGTAGGTTGGCCTCTTGTAGCCTGCGACGATGTCAGTTAATGGACAAAAATAGCTTCTTCGATCCCATTCTTGAAACTAGCTGACATGGATCCCTATCCCTGACCTTTTGGGACAGCTGGCACTCGGTTCCTAACCTCTTGGACTGATCCCCTATCTCTCTCCTCCCATATCTCAACCTACCCTATCCACTTAGTCCTATATAAATGATGCTCACTCCCATTCCAAAGGGAGAAAGCCTATAGTGTCTACATGCTGGTGAAATCACCTTAGGAGAGATCTCTATTCATCCATTGAGAGGCTCACACTTCCTTGGGAGGCTTTGGCATTGGTTCGATCGGATGAGGATTGCTACGTCAAGTCTATGGTTGTAATCTTCCTATCCTATGTACTTCTCTTTTCAATACAGTAATATAATTTCTTTCCACCAAAATCTCATTGTGTTAATGATATCTCGTATAGTTCGCCTACTTGATTGCTTACTTAGATCTATTATTGTATAGATGCGTTTTACTTGTTTTGTTGTCTTGGTGTCTTGACAGGTTTTGTAGCTCGGATCTGAAGATTGTCAAGCTTGTAGCAACATTCAAGGAGAAAAGGATTAGCGATCTGTAAGGTAAACGTATCTAGTTCCTCGATCCTTAATTAGATCTAGGAAAGTGACTTATATTCTGTCCTATTTGTTCTAGAATCGCATTGAGCTATGGAGATCATGCCTCGAGTCCGCTCTTGGTAGATTGCCCGTCAAACACCCCTACCCTTGAGCTACCACCACTGTTTCTCATGTTAACCCATTAGTATAAAGGATTGGAGTGTGGTGGGTTACCTTGGTTGTCAAATTTATGGTTTATAAAAAATGATGGGCTCTGAGATCTAGTGAAGTGTGGGTTTAATTCTCATAAAGGGTCTATTAGGTCCTCGATCTCAACTAAATCGAGATTATATTGAATAGGGGGGATGGAACCCTTCTAGGTATATGAATATGACTGCCAGTACCTCTTGAAAATCCTTGTTTTGGCAACTCACTAGATCCACTACTTTCTTCCTCTCTTTCTTCCTCTATGGGATTGTTTTCAAGTTCATGGTTTCCTTCTTCTCCCCCCCATGGGGGTTGGTTAGTGTTATCTAACCTATGCCTCTTAGGAGGTAAATATTACCTTTTAGGTGAGAGGCCTTCGATCCTTTTGGATCATTGGAGAGGTTCACTAGCCACTTTAACTCAAGTAAATCTGAATGAATAAATCCTACAATTGAGATACAATACAACCACACTCAACTAAAATAATTTCCTGAATTATTATCCAAGCAATACTACTCTCCCAAATATTAGCCCAGGGTGGTTAGGACCTGGGACCAAATCAATGAAGAGTTGAATTAGGCATTTTGAATTTCAAATTGGGATGATCAAGGCCCAAGTCCAACTAGCGAAGGTGTGAGAAATAGGTACAGTAACTCTCACGCAACAATCACCCAAGGTGTAAGTACCCTCGTGAAGACATGCACCCTCTAGGGAAGTTGAGGTGGATGTTATGTGTCTGTTTGAAGTACTACAAGCAATTCCTACTTGAATTCACTCAGGATAAACCTAGGACAAGCAATTATGGCCACCATTTCACAATCGATAGTTGGGCGGAACAGTCATAGGTCAGGTGTTTTCAACTGAGCAGGGAATGCATGACTTAAGTCCTAGACCTAAAACTCCAGTGAAAAGTGGTGTCACCTTGAGCACTTTCCACTTCACCTAGAGTCCCTAGGATCACATAGGCCACCAAACAACTAGGGAAAATATCGCTTGACTGCTCGAATTTTACTTGTGCTTGACACGTGTGTTAAGCGAGCTTTCCCAATGAGTGCCTCTTGCTACTAATGGATTTTGCACTCTCTTAGTAATATCCTAGTTTTTATTTTCATAGAAATTGGAGAATTAACTCTCCAAACCTAAAACCAAGGCCCTAGAACCTAGGCTAATGTTGGTTTCTATCAAAGAAAACAATCCTAGTTTTGTTTTATTAGATTGATTTTAATGCATCAAAATTTTACTCAGGAAACCAAATTGAAAAGAGGATGTCCAGAGAAGTAAAATGAGTAGAACCAATAAGAATATTTAAACTATTACCACTATCAATTTTCTTTGAAAAATATGTATCCCCTCAATTTCAATGAACAATCACACTATAACATCAAACTATTCTTTCACTTTGTCAACCCAAAAAACATGCATTCAATAACCAAGTAGAAAGGAAAATGCAACTCTAATATTTCACCTACAATTCAATAAAAGAGATGAAAAGAATTCAACCTATGATTTCTTTTTATTTTTCACTTATAATGCAAGGAAAATAGATTCAAAACTAACCAAACTATGCCTTTTCTTTTCAATATAATGCAAGGAAAGCAAATAAGAGGAATACTAAACAAACTATGTTCTTCTTACTTCCTCATAATGAAACCAATCCAAAGACTAAAAGAAATATTTCAAAAAATAAAAAACCCCTAAACAGTGGCTTGCAACCTTCAAAGCAATTTCAAAGAGCCTAAACAACCACAAATAGGGAAGAAAAAGGAGGAAACCAGAGTTAAAACCCTATTTTACAGACTTAAAACCCTATTTTACAGACTCTACACACCCGTTATGAGGCAAAGGTGCATGGCCACGCAATTCCTAGGAAGAAAAGATGCATGGAAATCAAATTCCACACTTCTGTATCCTTTAGATGGTTCGTGGAACCCCTTTAGCAAACCCAAAGAGGCCAAAACCCCAAAATGTTGCAAATTTTCAGGAAGTTTTAGGGTTGGAGACCGTGTTAAGGATACAAGGGATTCTAAAACACCTAACAAAAACTAGAACAATAGTCCTAAATAGGCCCTATAGAGAAAAAAACATTGAATTCTCCCTAGTGGAGTCACCAATTCTATTAATGGGAAATTCTCCCCAATAGCTAGGGCTGAATGTTAACAAAGTGGTAACAAAGAAAACTAACCTAAATCCCCTAGTATTACTGATCTAGGCCTATATTAATGACCAAAAGAAAGCAAATTATCAAACAAGAAAGTGTAAGGTAGAAATAAGTACTTTTTTTCAATGATTTTCCCATAGCCTTTCTCCTTCTCTTGAAGCTTGATCCAACTGAACCAAGTGACTCTACGACCTGCACAAGAAATAAATATATTTCTCACAACTTATGCAATCAAAAAATCATGAATCAAATGAATACATAGAATTTATCATTCAATAAACCTAATTAACTGATTAGGGAGGCTAATGCTCTTTAACCAACTAGTACCAAATATTCATAAACAATGAACAACGAATTGGGGGAGGGGGAGGGGGAGGGAGAGCATAGATATTTATTAATCAAAATAAAAACAACAATTACATGTTACTTGATATTTGTTTCTAGCACCTTTTGAAACTGTTACCTGTATTCATCAACAACTTGAGCCACTCATGCTTCGTACTCCCCAAGCCTTCAATCTTGATTATGACTTCTACAAACAAGGGAGGATGATGTCTTGGATACATGACCTTTGAGAGGGGAATCTGGGTGTCAAAACTTAGTGTATGGGGATAATTCTTCTAGAATAACAACAATATGGGTACTTTCTCCTCCTTCCTTTCCCATGAGTGCCTTTTTTATAAGTTTTTGATGTGGTTGAGATGGTTAGGAGGTAGTTCTTAGTAGTTATCACCGAGGAAACTATTGTTCAAACTGTTTCATTTCATGAATTTCACAGTTTTTTATATTTTTTGTGAATTTCATTGGCCCATGCACCTTGCAAGAAGGAAAGTTGTGTGGTCATGCATGTTTCTCAAGGAGGAAGTGTGTGGGCTCAAAACCTTCAAATTTTTATGGAATTTGGGTTGGAAAGAACTGGGATATTTAAATGAGGGGGTGACCACTATTTTGGATGACTTTGATGTGGAATTAAAAGTCATCAACAACTATTAGGAGCTCTTCCAGTGATATTAAGGACATTTAGATGATGGTTAGGAACACTTGAGTGTTGTTTGGTACTAGGGTCATCAATATATCATCATAGTTGTAGAAGTGCTAGTTACTGCTATAACAAGAAAAAATGACTTTATCCTTAGCCATTTGATAAGATGCTCTAGAATTAATGAGCCACTCATTAGAAGAAGAAGGGTATACATTAAAGGAAACACTGGAAGTAGGAAGTGCATTCCCATGAGAAGAAGACTTATACGAAGAATCAAGATTGATGTTATGCTTCTTCATTGTTACTTTCAAGGCTTACATATTCTAAAAACACTTATATTCCACATGACCATCTCACCCAAAAAAAATGCAATGGCATTCAGTCTTCTTTCCTTTCGATTTAGTGCATCTATCACCATTGGGTACTATAGGAACTTGTTAAGAGGGTTTGGGGGCCTTGTTTTGATTATCGTTGCGAGGATGTTTCTTCTTTGGATGCTTGGATTTATAATTTTGTTGTGCCGCTAAAGCTTTATTAGATGTACATGTATTTTTAATCACTCCAAGATGCAAGAGCTTATCTTTATCTCTAATTAAAAATCACATAAGCTTCAAGAATGGGTTATGTATAAGTAGTTTGTAGAGCTTCTCTAGTAGAGTGAAAAGCATATAGAAAAATAGAATAAGGAAATCTAAGCTTAGCAATAATAGCATAAATACATTTTATTTTTGGCTTAACTATCTTGAATTATTCAACTAATACTCTAAGGATCTTGAATTCAGATAGATAGTCTTGAATGTAAGAAAACTTGGATTTAAAGCAACCAACTCATTTTCAAGATTATAACCTTGAATCTCATTGTGGTGACCAAATACGGTTTCCAATTTTGTCTAAGGCACATCTAGTGCATTAATTCCTTAAAGGTGGAATCATAGGTCATTAGAGATGGACATCCCTATTAATCCATGTGCTTCATCATTTTTACTATTCCATTTTACTTTCTTATCAACATCAATGGGGAAATTTATTTTCCCAAGGTAACATGGTAAAGTACCCTACTTTGGAGGACATCCTCCATATGGGCTCTCCATGAGAAGTTGTTGGTACTTGTAAAAATAATATCAGTTGCATTAGACATATTATAATATGCAAGTAATATGGCTTCGTAAACATAAATTGATAGTCCAAATGAAAATATCTCAAAAAAATAGGCAGTTTAAAATAAATGGCACTGAAAATGGACTATGGATATGAAAGTTATGCGTTTTTGAAAAATAAGGTAGAAGAGGAACCAAGGAGCCACATGGCAGTAGAGGTTAAACCACATGGTGATCGTGGTTGCTCATAGTAAATAGTTATCCACTTACTAACTTTTCTAACAAGTTCACTTTTTCAAATAAGTTACTTTTTGAAATAAGTAACCCACTTTTATAGAAAAAGTGGGAAGAAATTTTACAATGAAGTTACTTTATAACTTAAAGTTACATGATTTTTTTCAAAAAGTAATAACTTTGAAGACCTCTTACTTGATAAAGTAACTTTCAACCAAGTGATTTAAACAAAAGGTTTAGTAATATTATGAAGGAGAATGTGGTTGTCGTTGTTGTTGTTGGAGAGTGTAGCTACCCAAAAAAACCTTGCTTTTGGCTTGCGAGATACTTTTACATAGCCACACAAAAACGAAAAACAAAACTTTGAAACCAAAATTTCTCAAACTTTGTGTTAGATCTTGGTAGCTTACCAAAAAAATTCAAGTTTTCTCACTGTTTCTTGTTTACCAAGTTTGCACAAGGAACACGAGAAAGAGCATGTAAGTAAGAAAACCATTTCCACTTTGTTTGTGATTTGTCGAGTTCACATAGAGCACAAAACAAAGAGAATACACAAACATAAAAGATAACAAGCTAGAAATAGAATAGAAAGCCAGGATAAAATATGAAACAACGTGATATTTTTTAAAAAAATCTGTAAATGTTAACAATATACCTCTGAATCTAGTTAAATGTTTGTATCTCGGGAAAATATAAACCTTTTTGAGTGAAATGAAAAGTGCTTCCAACTTAAAATAGTGCTATGAACACAATGGAACACCTCTCCCAGCCCATAAATGTGTAGAAAAAATAGAATCTAGAAATCCTTTTATGCATGCGGTTAAACCAATTCAAGATCTCAATTAACAATGAGAGTATGTTTTCATAAGCTCTCTGATACTAGGTTCAACTAAAACACAACATTTCCACATAGGTTGAACGAATTAAAAACCACTCACATAAACAGATCACAACCCAACACACTAATGTTTTACGTGGTTAAAACCCTCAAAGATGGAAACATTCCATGACCTTAGCCAAATAGCTACTTGAGACAATATATTAATGCAAAACGAAAAATAATTTACATATGAGTTTCTCACAATTGGTCATCAAGCAAATGACCCTCCATGCTCTTTAAATGTATATCATGAACTGATTGGGTGTTTAGCCATGGATCAATATTGATTAAGATCAACATGAAGATGAACCATTGACCACTTTATGTATAGAACATATCGTGATCATTGGATTCCATAAGTACAAATGCATACTAATGCATACTAAAGAAACACACTTTACCTAAAGACACATTAGACCAAATTGATCTTAACTCCTAAGTGTCTAAATATCCCAACACTCCATGTTCCTATTTTTCTTTCTTCCTCCTCTTCTTTTTCTTCTCCATATCCCTCCTTCCCTTGTTCCTTTTCTCTTCTCTACTTTTCTTAGCTCTCCTAAAATTTTGCCCAGGGAGCAATTTCGTATATAGTAGATTAAGGTTTCATTTTAAAAGTGTTAGATTTCCCTAAATCTATTTTGTAAATGTCTATTTTTCTTTTGTTCAAATTCCATAATTCATTTGATAAGAAACTTATTTGAGTGAGTTCCAATGGCAACACAAATAAAAGAGTAAGGCCAAGGAATCATGAACACAGACTGCTCGTCATTTGAAAAGTTTAACATACTTATTCAAGGTTTTAATAATGAAAAAGGGACCATATTAGTCTTAAAAGGCACCCCACACATGGGCCATTAGCCTCCAAGTTAGTCTAGTGCTATTGATGGTGGTTCGTATAATGACTCCACCTTGGAAAGCCCCCATGCACATACTAATATAACTATGCATTATCCAAGTGTCTTATATAAAAACAATATTATATATGATCCTAACTCACTTTGTCATTTATTGTCATTCTCATTTATCCATGGGAAATTGTTATGCACTATGTGAATTTTTTTAGCATTGTGGAAGTGAATGAATTTGATACAATTGTGGTACATTTATGATTGGATTTTAAGCTATAATTTCACATTTATGATGGATTTTTTTATCACAATAATATCAACCCTATTTTAATATAGAATTGCATTTATTGTACATTTATGAGAATTTAAGGAGCAATGCTCTATGAGGATGGTAACCTAAATTTCTTCCTTCACCTTAGCATCAATCACCTATATTTCATTGAATAATGCATTTATGACATTTATTAATGTGTAGGGCATTTCCAAATTCCAACCTTGTTGGGACTACCACTAATAATCAATTGTAGTTAAATTTCAACATGATGAGTAATAATAGTATATTAAAGACTAATAATGCATTGTAGTTAAATACCAAAGTCATTAGTAATAATGGCATATATTCAAAATGGGTCTTGCAAGTATGTGGAGGAGTGGTGGGTCCAAAGATGCTTTCAACTTCCAACCATGGAAAATTTTAGGGCCAAAATATAGTCCATGGGCTAATTTTTGAGGTTTTTTTCCAAAAAAGATTTGCCAATTTTCATTTTTTCTAAAACTATTCACCTACATTCAATAGCATAATTTTTTTTGCACTAAACATCGCCAAAATTCTCCTGAAACCATATAAGATCCTTAGAAATTTGAATATTTTAAAAAAAATATCGCCAAACATTTTATGGTTGGAAATTTAAGAACAATAAGTTTCACCAAGGTTTCTACCCTTTTAAAAGATTATGGATCGTTAAAATTTTTTTTGCTTCCAACCCTAAGTCATTTAAGGATGTAGTAAAAAATAGCTCTACCAATCCACATGCTTCTAAGCCTTCTCCTATACATAGTGCTTATATATTGGTGCATGCTAAAGAGGTTTTGTTGGTAGAGATAATAGCATTAGAGGTAACCCATCTACATTCACTATATGAAAAAGATTCAATTATATGTAGATTTAATGGGTATTGGTCTACTACATTGACTTTGTTTCATTGGATCCATTCGACTTGGACAAAGAATTGTGGGATCTCTCTATGCTCTAAGGGGTTTTTTATTGTCAAGTTCTATGATCATGCTAATTATGAGCAAGTGTTTGAGGAGGGTCCTTGGTTTTGGGGAAGTGTCAGACTTTTTATAACTCCTTGGTTCCTAGAATTTGATCCTAACATTATGTCTATTACTCGAATGTCAGTTTGGGTTCATCTACCCAATTTTCCATTACATTTTTGGTATTTATCAGTTTTTGAGGATATTGGGAATGCTTTGGGCACTTACATAAAATCAAATCTTGAGTGATTGATTACATATTTACGCACATATCCACGTATCTATGTTGACATAGACCATAGTAAGGGTCTTCCAAACAAAATGATTCTCACTTGGAAGAACCTTACATATATACAAGTCTTGGATTATGAGAATACAACATTCTAGTGCAGGTTATGCCATCTTCCATGACATTTACAAGCTACTTGTCCCCATGCTTGAATTCATCCTTCCAAAACAAAAGGAACCAAATCAAAACCAAAGCAATGGAATTTTCATATGGAGCCAAGTTTAGATATTGAACTTGATCAAAATGAGGTAAATCAAGTTCCACACTTGGCGATTGGGGAATCCACACCTTTATCAGGGGATAAAGTAAATGCAATGGATATTGGACTTTCCGCCTCAAAGGAGGTTGTGGTAGTTGATGCTCTCCTAAGTGGAACCAAATGACATCATGAAATTGATACCTCCAATTCAGATAAGGAACCTGTTCCTACATTGGATTTTGCTCTCCTACCTTCCAATTCACAGTTAGTTACTATGGCTACTACTTCAAAATGGTGGCAAGAAGTTAAAAAGAAAAAAAAGGAAAACAGAAATATCTATCGAAGATTATTTTATAAAGGGTAGGAAATGAGTTGTACAATATTGATGTAATTTTCTTCTTGTAAGTGTAGGTTTGCACTTGTACGTTTACACATATATTTGCTTAATATGTATTGTGCTTTTAGCACATGAAAAATGTACTTTTCATTTTATAATATAATAGACATTACATTTTTTTTCTTAGAAAAAATAGTATTTAAAAAAAACAATAAAAAATTTATTATCCTAAATTAATATGGTTTATAATACAATTTTCAATTTATTCATTATTTATATTTCATATAAATAAATTTATCTTTATATAAAAACAAATATTATCCTACATTAAACTAGTTTATAATACAACTTCCAAATTATTAAATATTTGAATTTCACAGAAATAAACTCATCCTGTTATAAAAACAATTATTCGTTTGATGGTATTTATCCTTATATAAAAACAAATCAACCTCATGTTGATTGATTGGTTATATTTTGAGAAATAAATTTATGGATTCTATAAAATTACGTACAGTGATGTATATACAATGTTCAAAACTACAGATGAAAAGGCTCATATTTTGGTGTGTGAATTAAGAATCTTATACATTTAAATGCTTATTTTTAGAATCATTTGTTGTCTATATAATCAAGCAAAAGCTTGGATGCACTTGAATTTATATTTATGCATTATATATTTGCATTTTCATGTTATACTAAATGTTAACCCATTGAATTACACATATATAATTGTTAATTTGTATACAATAATTCTTTTTGGCGTGTCTTTGCATATAATTATTGGTTATATTTTGTATTTTTATACATATTTTGTCAATAATATATATATATTTATTTATTTTACTTAGAAAAATAACTATACTTTTATTTATAAAAATATATGAAAATGTTAAGATACAACTATGGCTGATAACAATTAAGTGTCCAAACATAACTGAAATAATATCTCACCACAGGATACAAGATTACATCAACAACAAAATGCACCAATACAACAAACAACTTGGAAAAGGAATCCCCAAAAATGTAATGAAACAGTCAGAAGAAGGAGATATATGTCCATAAATATGAAGGCAAAAAAGATAATAAACGTCACAGAATATTACAAAATATAAAAATAAATAAAATATCTCCCAAGCATATCTAATAATACTAGATACCAAAATTATGGAGAATAAATGCCCACGCTGCCAGATGATAACAAATGGACATCTTCCCAAGCTTAGTAGTGGATAGACCCTTCCACTGCATCAATACCCTGCCTAGATAAAGCATCTTCAAGTATATTGAACTCTCGAAAATATAAATGATGGCGATGTGTGGAAACTCTTTAAGAAAAGTGTTAGCCTGGTCCATCCAAGGTTTAAGCTGCAAAGCCTTACTAGAACATAATATGCTTTCCCATTTTACTATAAGCATAAAGGCCCCCGCAATTTGCTGTAAATAAATATGATGAAGCTTTGCAAAATAGAAGACTAACCAAAGAGCCATGAGCTCACCTCTTGTATTTGTCCCTGACCCACAGTTCATCCATATATTGAAATGTGGCTTATGGTCCAATTCAATAATAGCACTAGCCCCATATTTATTGACGTGATCTTGTGAAGCTCCATAAAAATTTGCTTGGCTACCTACCATAAGAAGCTGTGGAAATCTTATAATCTTGGTTGATCCATGAAGAGAACTCGTGAAGAAACTTGCAAATTACAAGAAACTTAATATAGCTTTCCCTGCAATCTACTCAAGTTTTATAGATTTGTTTTCAAAGATAATGGAATTCTTCGAAATTTCCATATTTCCCAAAAGATGAAACATGCCACTTCACCAAATTATATTATAGATTCTGTGTAAACCAATTCTTGAGACATTCCTGTAATGAATCCCCATACCATGCTGATATATTTATGAAGGAGTGACTCGCAGATATCCCAGTCACGCTAATACTTTGTCACACCAAGTTGGGAATACATTGCAATTAGTTACATTTAATATGGAAGTTTGTTTATGTCAAGGTTGTGATTATTAGTGAACGATATAGATGCAATGAAATGCACTTTCATGGTAACTCTGTATTGGAATTAGGTAAATCAATTTATGCAGTTTCTTTTTTATAAGGTCACATTATACCCAAGTCATCTTAACAAAAATAATCTTTTATAGCAAAAGGAAAAGATTAACAAAATAATGTTTTGATAAATTCATTATATCCTTCTTTTTAATACATTTTTCACAAAAAATTTCTATGAACAACTAATTAATATCATTAGAACAAGGATTTCATAATGGATATCGCTTTCCTAATTCGTAGAACATTCGTTTTTAGTAAAGAACAAGGAAATGTTTTATATAAACAAGAGCCATATAGTGGCAATGTCCTCGACATTGCCATGTTGTTGCAAGATGGGAAATGTGAAACTTTGTCAAACGATGCACAATGTTAATGGAAATTTATGTTTAGTTGTAAATGTGGGATATAGATGCACTCATATCCACTTGTCTTAATCTAAATTTGTATGTCGTAAATAGGCTAATATAAGATTTCCTTTTTTTCCAAAAACAACCACAAACACAAAATTTGTAATGACATCCAATTGAAATGTATACAATATGTAGCAAGGATTTTGGAAGTTGGTGGATAATAAAATTCTTCATTTTCTTATAGCTATAACAATGAAGTTCAACTAAAAATGCATTACCATTTTTTTAATGAAGAATGAATGGGATTGTTTCTATTAATGAGTTGAATTGGACTGTGGTGGGTGCGGTGAAATATAAATTAAGTGCACTGTCCCAATACTGTTAATACACAATAGCAATGGCATTTAATTGTAGAAAATATATATGATGTTAGATCTTAACCATTTCATCCGAATTGGTTTGGATGATTTGCTTTGATCGAGTTTCATCTCCAAAATCATATTCCTTTTGCCACATAGCAACCATAAAAATAGTGTACCTGAGTATATAAAAAACTAAAAGAAGGAAACATCCCCAGAAAATCTAGTCTGATACACCACAAGATTTTTTAGTTTTACAGAAACAAAATGATTTATCAGAAACTAGGAAAAAATAGTGTTAAACAAAGGCTATTATTGTTAAGAACCAAATGCTACTATAGAGAGGCAAAATACTAAACTAATTGGATCAATTCAAGAGAGCCAATCCATGTCAACGAGTGCGGAAAAAGGATGGTTGATAGCGCCCTTAGCAGGCAGAGCCAGCACTCCAGGCCAGGGAGCAATAAGATTATGTTTAATTACTATTTCTTCTCGAGAGGGATTTTAGGGGCAGGTAATTCAAGCCCACTCTTTTCCATTATCATCCTACAGTCAAAATGGAAAAAAATAAGAAATAGTCAAAATTTCAGAAAATAAGAAATAGAAATAACAATTGAAGGTTAGATGGTCACCAGTAGTGATGGTCGGCCGACGGTTTGGATCCCTCTACTTTTCCAACTAGATATCCAATGCATGAAATAATGGAATGATACTTACTCTACTACTAGACGCCCTGGGATTCTTTCCATTAAAAAATTATTAGCTTGTTGGAATGAATAGAATACACGCCATTTCAAATTTAAGTTTGAGTCTCATATTGACATGCAGATGGCGCGTTTCTGTTGTTCAGATTTTAAATTTAAATCCTTATTCCTTCATTAAATTCGATCGTGCAAAAGACGAACTGTGCATATCACCATGGAACATTAGAACATAACGGTAAGTTAATGGCAGGGTGAAGTTTGACTGGCGTGGCCGGTGGAGATAGCCATCGGAATCACTAATGGATAGGCCAAATAGTTAGACCTGTAGCCAGCTCGGCTTTGGGTTCCCAACCAATTAGAAGGAACATGGTTCCATGTATATATAAATTTGGTCCAATCTACATCAAAGATAATCTCAATAAAAAGAGATGTTTATAAAAAATGAATTTAGAAGTGGCTCTTCTCATGGCATTGGAAGCTTGGTTCGAATTGTCAACCGTACCTTGCTGGATCGGTGAAAGTAGAGGTGTTTGTCAATTCAATACGTCTCTCCTGCCAAGACTCCAAAGAGATGGTGAAACAACCTTCGCCTAGGAATTAGTATTACTGATTACATTCCTATCCCGACTTCCGAATTTTCCTTAACCCTGCATATTCAATTCTTCATGCAGTAGAAATAACAACAGCTGCCACCTCTGGCTCCACTGGATGAGCTCGTTCAAGCTTCCCAAAGAAAATAGGACATGATTGAATGTTACGAAGGTCTTATGCTTACATTGGCACGTGTTGCTAATAATAGTGTGTTTCGGTTTTCAGAGTCGCTACAAGATGAGGATAGTGGAAAAGTGTTGTTGTTAATGCTCGCCAAAGTTCAATATGATCTCCACAAACTTCTTGATCGTCATCGTGCTCACCTTGCACAGACAATAACAATCCCATCAAAGTCTCTTCCGAGTGAACTTAAAATCATGGAGGAAATCAGAGAGTAGCTACGAGTTGGAGAAAGCAGAGGTAGTAAAAGGTAAGTAAAAAATTAACATTCAGATGATCTGATTATGATCATAAATAAATATTACAATAATTTGAATTACGAGTATCCTCGAATGAAAACCAAACGAGATTTGCTATAATCACCATAACACTGTTCCAAATGTAATAAAAAACAACGTTTAGCTGTAATCACCGTAACGAACACAGCGTGAAAGGAGTGCCACTTGCCAACCAAACAAAATAAATAATAATACAGATTGTGAGTAGAGATGGCCAGGATTACCATGGCACGTTGAATTCAGCCAAGTTTCCCCGATTGTTTACCGCAAATTCACCAACTCTACAAAAGAACCAGAGAGAGAGAGCGACACGCCACCGTGCCTGACCGCATTTGAACCGAACGGTTCTGTATTTGTTTTGAACGGCCTGCCAGCCCGCCGCTTACATTTTGAATCGTTCCATGGCCATCGCCGAGGCCTCTGCAGCTTCCATGGATGAAAATTGGAGAAAAACAAAGTTCTTATGAAAACCTACCTACACCATGGATATAGGCCTAAAGAATGCGAACAGATCGGATTGAGATTAAAATTATGGAGAATATTGGACATATTAGATTACTAGACTTCAATTCTTGGTTTATACATAGGTTTCGGATCAGAATCCCTGGGTTACCTCCTCGTTTCGCTTCTAATGTGGCCGCTCGATTCTCAGAAAAAAACCTTGAATTAGCAATGAGCGAGAATTGGTGTACAACCGCCACTTGCCTAGCACGGTATGCATGCATATTGCCACACTCGCTGCATGCAGTGCATCCATTGAAACAATGCAGTGTACGCTCTTTGCACAATGCACATCGACTGAAACAATGCAGTGGAGGCTCTCTGCACAATGTACATGTATTGTAAAATGATGACGATATCAGGCCGCCCCCTCCTGGGGCACTAATTTCAAGAGTTACGTCATTGTTTCAGAACCAATTACATTCAAGATAAATAGGTTTTTATAGAAACTAATTTAATAAATAAAATTGTAACCATGTAAAACCTTAGAAATAAAAAAAATTAAAACAAAGTAGAGCTGAGATTAATAGGGTTATGTCGATCTATAGATGATCCCCTTCGGGGACATAAAATACATAAAGATGCGATTTGAGATTGTTAACTGGAGATGAATATGCATATAAGGATGGCTATTGAGCTATGTGGGGAAGCTGCCTATTGAGCGTCCCCCAAAGAGCTGTTGATACAAGAATCCATTTGTATTTAGTATTTACAATCGAAATTCAATTTTACAATTTTGGGACGTTAACAAATAAATGAATGCACAAAACATATAGGCTAGCTCTTATCTTAAATTTATTGTGTTTGAAACGTTCGAACAACATGAGTTTAAAAATGAAAATAACGAAATCTACATCTAGCAAATTCTCGACCACAACAAAGGCTCTCAATGCTATTTCAATAAAAACAGAAAAAATTGCAGTAGGGCTGCACCTACTTGGACAAGATTCCAAGCACTAATGTCCAACCATGGCTCTTGTTATTTCCAAGGATTTGAGGCCCCCCTGCAAATACTCAATCACAAATGCATATGCCTGGTGTGTATATTGACTACTATATTTTCCTCATCTCAAAAATCATGTCTGTAACTGGTTTATCTCACTATACAGCTTTGCATTTGTTACATGGTATATTCAAGCCTCTTCTATCTTTTCAGCTAGAAATGCAGAAACAACTTATGAGAACGACTATGAATGCACGAATACCAGAAATTTACATATTATATATCAGTAGTAGTGAATCCATGTCTTGATTTTTTTTCTTTCTATAACTGTAAAGTCAAATTTTGATGAATTTGACTGTACTTTAATATTGTTGAGGTTTTGCATTTGTAACTTGTGGTAGTGGTACTTTGCTATGGTTCTTATTCAATATGCTATTTGAATCAAATGCATTGAAATTATGCTTTCATACATTTTTGCCTCTGGAATTTTTCTCTGATACATCTACACTCTAAATATTTTGAAAAAAAATGGCATTTGATTTCTAGTTATTTGTCATTATGGTTCTTATTCAATATGCTATTTGAATCAAATGCATTGAAATTATGCTTTCATACATTTTTTCTTTTGGAATTTTTCTCTGATACATCTACACTCTAAATATTTTGAAAAAAAATTGGCATTTGCCTTTCTATTTATTTGTCATTGGCATTCATTGTTAATATCATAAAATGAAAACCCTAATTTATATATACTGGAATCTTCTGATTAAAACAATGAGTAGAAAATTAATAGCGGAAGCATACCTGAATCCATTGAAGGAGAAACCTTACAGGAAGAGAACCCTTTGAGATGGTCTTCCAATTCTAGCCACTAGATTCTGTGTCAACTTCTCTGTGAGAGGATTTTCAGAAATTGGAATGCGTAATGGTAGAATGGGGACCATAACCCTATTTATAAACCGCTAGGGCAGTTCACAATAACCGCTAGAGCAGTTTTAATTTTATCACAATTATATTTCCGCCCCTCATAGAAATAATAATTATCTAATGGTATCTACACAATAATCTCATGACAATTATACCCTTAAGCCAATTAATCAATTATTAATTAGATCACTATATTTAGGCTTAATTAAATGATAGCACACACATTTTAATTATTTACATGTGTGGCCCAAATTATAGATTAATTACAAAAATTATTCTAACAATCTCCCACTGGGCCACATGCATATGTAATCAAATAAATGTGCTTAACCTTATGAGCTCAAAATTTGCTATCATGTCCTTAGGGTATATCCGAACAATCTCGTCCATTAACTATACTGACATAGGATCAAGGTGGCCTTTGTTACATCAATCGTTACTAGACCAATCAATGGTCACATATATCTGCACAGCTAAATGACATAGATCAATCATGAGTGCATAGCATGGAAATTACATGCAATGTGATTTATTCATGCCTATTTCCAACTGGTCCTACTTAACTTTATTAAGATCAAATCTTTAGCATAATTTAACAGAGTGCAATAAAATGAATACTTTATTTTTGCAGAACACAATCCAAATGTATAGATAAAGTCTAAACATAACATAGAGCAATATACAATGAATAATATAAACTCCCACTAAATTTGGATATCCTCAAATGAGACAACACCCATATGAGCAGTGTGCTCATGAAAGACCTTGGGTGGTAATCCCTTTGTAAGCGGATCCGCTATCATGGAGTTTGTTCCAATATGCTCTATGGATATCTGTCCACTCTGTACTTTTTCTTTTACAACTAGGAACTTGATATCAATGTATTTTGATTTTGTAGAACTCCTGTTGTTATTGGAATATAAAACTGCTGATTTATTGTCACAAAATATCTTCAGTGGTCTTTCAATACCATCCAGAACACGCAGCCCAGTGACAAAATTTCGTATCCATATTCCTTGATTGGATGCCCCATAACATGCTACAAACTCTGCTTCCATGGTGGATGAAGTTATGAGTGTCTGTTTGGCATACCTCCATGAAATTGCTCCACCAGCCAACAGATAAATATAGCCTGATGTGGATCTTCTGCTGTCTTGGCATCCAGCAAAGTCGGAGTCGGAATACCCAATGATCTCTAACCGATCCGATCTCCTATATGTAAGCATGTACTCTTTTGTTCTCTGTAAATATCTCATAACCCTCTTGGCTGCTCTCCAATGATCCATTCCAGGGTTACTTAGATATCTGCCTAACATGCCAACAATGTACGCAATATCCGGACGTGTACATACCTGAGCATACATTAGACTCCCCACAGCCGAAGTGTAAGGAATCTTCTGCATTTCTTGACTTTCTAAACTATTTTTAGGGCATTGATTAAGACTGAATTTGTCTCCTTTAGTGACAGGGGTATCACCTGGTTTGCTATTTTGCATGCCATACCTTTGGAGGACTTTATCAATATAGGTCCTTTGTGACAATCCTAAAATACCCCTAGAACAATCTTGGTGTATCTGGATTCCTAAGACAAAGGAGGCATCACCAAGATATTTCATCTCAAAATGTTTTGATAAAAATCTCTTGGTGTCGTGCAATATGCTAATATCATTTGTGGCTAGCAATATGTCATCGACATATAAAACCAGGAAAATATACTTACTCCCACTGAATTTGTGATACACACATTCATCCATAAGATTTGCCTCAAAACCACATGAGACAATAATTTGATGAAACTTGAAGTACCACTGACGAGAAGCTTGCTTGAGCCCATAAATGGATTTAGTTAATTTACAAACCATATTCTTTGAGTCTTCGGACACAAAATTTTCTGGTTGTACCATATAAATTGTTTCATCAATGTCACCATTGAGAAACGCTGTTTTAACATCCATTTGATGTAACTCAAGATCATAATGTGCAACTAGTGCCATGATTATCCTGAAAGAGTCCTTCGTAGAAACTGGAGAGAAGGTCTCTTTGAAGTCAATTCCTTCTTTTTGAGTAAAGCCTTTAGCTACAAGACGTGCTTTATATCTTTCTACATTACCATTTGAATCCCACTTGGTTTTAAATATCCATTTACAACCAATGGGCTTCGTACCAACTGGTAATGGGACAAGTTCCCAAACTTTATTGTCTTGCATAGATTTGTACTCTTCATTCATGGCTTCAATCCATTTCTGAGAGTTGGAACTTTTCATGGCTTGCTGGAAGTTGATTGGATCATCTTCCATCATTCCACTTTCTACCTCACGTTCCTGGAGATATACGATATAATCGTCCGAAATTGCACTTCTCCTCTCTCTAGTGGATCTCCTTAATGGCATATTTTCTTGAGGTTGTTGAGTTTGTTCTTCAGGAGCAATGTCCTCATTTGCAATTAAGGGTTGAACAATATTGTCTGTTGGTTGAGGATCCAAATTTACTTCTTGATCAATGATAGGTAGTGAAACCTGTACATTATCAAAAGCAATAGTAGATCCCTCTTCCTCCTCAAGGACAATATTCCTAGCCTGATTTATCCCCCCAAACTCAACATCCTCAAAAAATGTTGCAGTTCCCGTCTCAAAAATTGACTTAATAGCAGGATCATAAAATTTAAAACCCCTTGATCGCTCTGCATAGCCAATAAAGTAGCTGCTAACTATTTTAGAGTCCAGTTTCTTTTCATGAGGCTTATAAGGTCTCGCTTCAGCTGGACATCCCCAAATATGAAAATGCTTTAAACTAGGCTTTCGACCCGTCCAAAGCTCATAAGGCGTTTTAGCAGCCGCTTTAGTTGGAACCCGATTTAGGATATAAGCTGCCGTTTTGAGTGCTTCACCCCAGAGTTTTTTGGGTAAAGTAGAATGACTAATCATGCTCCTTACCATGTCCTTAAGAGTTCGGTTTCGTCTTTCTGCTACACCATTCATGCTAGGTGATCCTGGCATGGTGTATTGAGGGACGATCCCACATTCCTCTAGGTATTTAGCAAATGGTCCTGGACGTTGTTCACCTGATCTGTCATATCTACCATAGTATTCACCACCACGGTCAGATCTGACGCTCTTTATTCTTTTGTTGAGTTGTAACTCAACTTCTGCTTTAAATGTTTTGAACACGTCCAATGATTGTGATTTCTCATGTATAAGAAATAGGTAGCCATATCTTGAATAGTCATCTATGAATGTTATAAAGTACTGTTGACCATTCCAAGATGCCGTAGGGTATGGTCCACAGATATCTGTATGAATTAATTCTAAGACGTCTGTAGCTCTATTGGCACCTAATTTCTTTGTTTTGGTCTGTTTTCCTTTAATACACTCAACACAAATATCAAAATCTGAAAAGTCAAGTGATTCCAAAATCCCATCGGACACAAGTCGCTCAACTCTAGATTTAGAGATATGACCTAGGCGTTTGTGCCACAATGAAGCCGAATTATCTTTATTCAATTTACGCTTTGTACCTCGTGATTCCACATGCAAGGTTTCATTATAGGACGGAACAGTTTCCAACAAATATAGATTATCATAAACATTAAGTAAACCGGTTCCAACAACATTTGAATTAATAGATAATGTAAATTTATTGTTTCCAAATGAACAACAATAACCTGATTTGTCCAAAACAGAAACTGAAATTAAATTCCGTCTGAAAGACGGTACAACAAAAGTATCTATTAGATCCAAAAAATAACCAGATTTCAATAATAATCTAAAGTGCCCTATTGCCTCTACTTCTACCGACTGACCATCTCCGACATAGATGCATCTTTCAGCATCACTTGGTTTTCGGTAACTCAGGAAACCCTGCATAGAAACACAAATGTGAGTAGTAGCACCAGAATCTAACCACCATGTGTTTCTAGATACTGAAGCTAAATTAACTTCAGAACAGACCAAAGTAAGAAATATACCTTTCTTAACGCGCCAAGCAGCATACTTGGTACATTTCTTCTTAGTATGTCCAGGCTTATTACAGAAGAAACATGTTACCTCAACTTTCTGTTTCTTTTGTTCTGGACCCTTAGAAGCAGCAACCTTATTATCCTTATTCTTTCGTTTGCCCTTATCCTTGGAAGTGCTAGCCAGATGAGCACTTTCGGTCTTGTCTTGCTTCAATCTCTCTTCCTCTTGCACACAAAATGAAATGAGCTCATTAAGAGTCCATTTATCCTTTTGACAGTTATAACTGACCTTGAATTGATTAAATTGTGCAGGAAGAGAGATGAGAACCAAATGCACGAGTAAATCATCAGATAACTCGAGTTTCAAAGCCTTAAGTTTTGAAGCAAGATGAGACATCTCCATGATGTACTCCCGAACATTACCCTTGCTTTTGTACTTCATTGAAATCAAGCTTGCTAAAAGCGTGCTCGTTTCAGCCTTATCGTTTTTGGCAAAACGTTTTTGAATTTCTGCAAGGAAGTCACTGGCATTAGTAACCTCATTGGTTACCGCACCCCTGAAAGCTTCTGGAATGCCGCGCTTCATGATCATAAGACTTAGCCTATTTGAACGTTCCCACTTACCCCAATAAACCTCATCCTCTTGAGTACTATCCTCATTGAGTTCATCGGGTTTGGGCATTCTCAAGGCTAAATCTATATCCATGCAGCCTAAGAGAATCATCATATTCTCTTTTCAGTCCTTAAAATTAGTTCCATTTAACATAGGGACATTATTGATGTTGGCAGATATAGAAGTAGTTGATATAAAAGCTGAATAGAGAACAAAATAAAATGAATCAAATAAACCATCATGTTCACATAAAATAAGCAATTAAACACATAATCTTTAAATTTAAAAACAAATTATGACATTTCAAGATACCTAGCACAACATTAATATCAAGTCTTTGGACAGTAATATTAACTGTAAGTGGTACTCTTGTTGTAGTGATCAAACATTGATAATAAGTTATGTCAAATAATGAATCTATCTTTGGATTGATTTATTATTCACATTAAGTTACCTTTATAATCATCACATATTTATCACCACAGGTATGTATGCAATTTGACCAAATATTAACTTTCCTTTGGGCCAGTCAATACCCGCATGAATCACATACACACAAATATCTAACACCCCGAACAGAGTAATCTACACGAAAGATGTCACTTTGGTGATTTTCCGCTTTAATTAGCCTATTTAAAATGCTAGATCAATAACTTAAATATTAATATCATAAAATGCTTTTAAATAATAATAATAATAGTAATAAAAAAAAAATCAAATTCAAATTCAAATTCAAATTCAAATTCACAGTTTTGATCAATAATTATATACTAAATACAATAACTGTGCCAAACCAAGAAAAAAATTTATTTAATACAAAAATTAAATTAAAACTTAATATATTATTATAAGAACATGATAAATATTGCAGCAGCAAGGGATAAAGGCGTTTTATACTCATATACATATATATATATTTGAAACTTTAACAGAATCATCACCTACTATTCCCAGAAAAAATTTCTAAGATAAATCAATTGGAAAGGTAATACATTTGACTTCAAATACAATTTTTTCTGCACCTCTCTTCTTAACCAATGAATGTATCTATGTATACTCTTATAGAAAAAATAGCTAAAAGCACAGAAAGTAGGAAAATTTCCAAATGTATTTATGTATATTTTATATTAATACAATCGATTTCTATTGACTTTATCAAAATGATCCACTGAATCCATTGACATATATATATATATTAAATTAATAACTCAAAGATTTAATCAAGAAGTAGGCTCTGATACCACTTGTTAATATCATAAAATGAAAACCCTAATTTATATATACTGGAATCTTCTGATTAAAACAATGAGTAGAAAATTAATAGCGGAAGCATACCTGAATCCATTGAAGGAGAAACCTTACAGGAAGAGAACCCTTTGAAATGGTCTTCCAATTCTAGCCACTAGATTCTGTGTCAACTTCTCTGTGAGAGGATTTTCAGAAATTGGAATGCGTAATGGTAGAATGGGGACCATAACCCTATTTATAAACCGCTAGGGCAGTTCACAATAACCGCTAGAGCAGTTTTAATTTTATCACAATTATATTTCCGCCCCTCATAGAAATAATAATTATCTAATGGTATCTACACAATAATCTCATGACAATTATACCCTTAAGCCAATTAATCAATTATTAATTAGATCACTATATTTAGGCTTAATTAAATGATAGCACACACATTTTAATTATTTACATGTGTGGCCCAAATTATAGATTAATTACAAAAATTATTCTAACATTCATACCAATTTGCATTCCTCTGACTTGTCTACATTTTGCAGGTTCATGAATTGATGAAAATTAAAAATGTTTTCTCACCCCCATTTCACAGAATTTGCAACAATTGCAACAAACCAATGCTTAATAACTTAGCAGATTGCACAATTTGCAAACAGAAGACACCATCCATACATAAGCACTACCTGGAATGTGTTCTAGACATAGAGGATGGACCAATTAACTGCATAATGAAATTCCCACACCTGCACCTGCAGCAATACTGCCCAGCAGTTGCAATAACTTCTTATGAGCATTACACAAACAACATCTCATCAACAATATTCTACCTGCAAAGACTTTGTCTTCAAGGTGTTTTTACATTCAATGCATACAACACTATTACAGAAAATGATAGTGTCCACTGAATGGCGTCATGTCAATTTCCTTTTTCTTTGAATTTTTCTTTACAAAGTAAACTGTTCGTAGAGTATCGGTCTCTAGATTTTGATGACTTCAAAATGCATCGTCAAAGCTACATTGCAATTTGCCTTTTTGAACTAATCGAATTCATCCACGTATGCCTAGTTTATGGCTTTTTTTTAATCATGTATATATGACTATGTTTATATAGCTTTTAGTTCCGGGTTTATACATCTTACAAAATATAAAATCTATGAAACTGTTTTGAACTAATCGACTTCATCCACATATGCCTAGGTTATGGCTTTTTTTTTTCTGATCATATATATATATGACTATATTTATACATCTTCCAGTTCTGCGTTTGTACAACTTAAAAAATGGAACTGTTATTTTGCTCTTTACTTCTTTAATGCATTTACTTTCTAGCCTTCTGATATTCTGCATTTCTTTTATGCATTTATGTGCCTTTGCTAACATCGTTTTACATTTTGGCTAAAAAATTGCAGCTCTGTAAATTCTGGGTCATGGCACTGCAACCATTTGATTTTAATGATACAATTTCTTGCTACTTCATTAAGATTTTGCTGCAATGTATATTAAAAACATTTTACCTTGTTTTAGTTATTTAGTTATTTTCTTTTAACCACTTTAACTTATAAAAAATACATAAAGATAAAGCAACATATAAATCCATGTTTTTTCCATGTTTATGGGCTCTTCATTTTAATTGTGCATATTAAAAACATTTTACTTTGTTTTAGTTATTTAGTTAGTTTCTTTTAACCACTTTAACTTACAAAAAATGACATAAAGATAAAATAATATATAAATCCATGTTTTTTCCATGTTCATGGGACAACGGATACCCTCTTCATTTTAATTGTGCATGTACAAGTTTATATTTATCAATTCATCACTACGTCTATATCAATATGCAATTTGCAAACATGTGCAAATGAATAATTCATTTTAGTTTTCTGCTCAATGCTTTCATGTCTACGAAAAACAATTATTGTATGTGTACTTGAAAAAATGCAAATTTTAGATTTTTCAGGCAATTGCTTCTTGCAAACTTCTAATTTGTTGTCCTTTCACGGACATTGCCGCTTATGGTTTTTGTTTTTTTTTCCCGCGAAAAAAAGCACACTATTGATATTCAATAACTGAATCAAATAGTACATAATGTAGTCACTGATGTAGAGTCATCCCATAAATAACCATGGAGCATGATTTTCAATTTCCAACTATTACAAAATGGCTAATACCTAATACCAACATCTCAAAAAGCCTAACAACAAAATAACACTTAATCATAGAAATATAATGATCCAGAATCCAGAACCATGTTTTCAAAAACTTCTTCCCAAAATAGAACCCCTTCATCCCCATCCAAAGCCTGCTTCAATAACAAGTCTGTGCCTGGGAGTTGAATTCTCTATAAATATGCTGGAGAGTGAAGTTTTTGAAGTGTTTCAGCTCATTCTGGATCCTGCTGCACCAGTTTGCCAAATGTATGACCTTTAGGTCATATTCACCCATGGCCCATTTAATAGTCACCCGAGAGTCACCATAAATTCTAATCTTTGTCAAACCAAATTGATTGGCAACGTGTGTGACACACCATAAGGCCAATAATTCCGCCTTCATATTACTACCTCTACATCTTGAAATAAAATAATTAATTATTATTATAATTTTTTATTAAATTTTGATGAATGAAATTCAAGTTAAACATTTAAAAACTAATTAAATAAAATTATATATTATGTAAAAAATTATAAATTAAAAAATTATAAATAATAAACATAATATTATCAATATATCTAAAGTTTTAGAGTGAATTGATTCAAAAAATATATATAAAGATGAAAAGAAAAATTCACTAATAATTAATAAAAAAGAAATTAAATCAAAATATAATAAAAAAGAAATTAAATCAAAATGAAAAAGAAGAAGGAAAGTTTTTTAATTAATAAAAAAACAAATTAAATATTTAAAAAATCATTAAAAGTATATATATAGATAATTGACTCTTAACCAAAGAGATGAAGCAAGCTCGCAAACTCACACAAAGGATGGAGGGACTATGGATATAATCAACTCAAGATAGGTTTCGTAAGGAGAATTGAAGAAACAAAAACATAGAGAAATAATATTTTAATGGTGAAGAAAGGTAACAGGAGTGATTCTACCAAAATATTTGGAAAATCAAATTACTAAAAAACAACAAAGGAAATAAATATGAAAAAAATTTAAAGAAAAGCAAGGTGATTAAATGAAAAGAGAGGATATAGAGAAAGGAATTGAAAATGTGCACAAGGGAAAAGAGTTTTTGAACAAGATTATGACAGGGTTTTCAATATTGACTCAATTTATAGCCAATCTCCATATTCAAAGGTAGGATGTCTTTATCAATACAAAGTATTAATTATTTTAAAAATATTTATAAAAATAAAATAATTTTATTAATTTAATTTAATATTAAAATATTTATAAACATAAAATAATTTTATTAATTTAATTTAATATTTTAATTATAAAATTGAATTTTATCAAATTTAAATACATAAATAAAAATATTAATTAAAAAAATTATTAGTTTTGTTTTTTTTTTCAAGGAAAAAAAATTATATTATTGGTATTCATTGATGTGAATCAAATAGTAGAAATTCATATGTCATTGTATGAACATGACTAATACAAAAATGAAAGCCCTATGGAGCCCAGAATCAACTTCCAGAGAGAAAATACATAGACTTCATCCTGAGTAAGGTGTAAACAAGCTAGTGAGGGATCAAAGATCCATACAGCAAAGGTTCAATGTCTTCATGACCATTTTTGGATAATGTATCAGCACTTTTGTTTTATTTCTATATATTTAATTTATTTAACTATAAAATTATAATGATTATGATGATAGTTATTAATATTTTCAGTTGAGATCAATTTCTATTTATTTGACTTTAAAAAAGTAAAGAATTACTTGGTTCTCTTTAAAATTTTATTTCTATATTAAAAAAGTATAAGATAATCATTCCTAAATCATCATAGTTGTGATGAGTTAAAAGGTTAAGAAGGTCACTATTATGGTAAATATTTTGAAATTATGTTTTAATATGGGTGTATGTAGGACATTTTATGAGAACTTGATTTTCATCTTCAATCTTTTATGTTACAAAGATGACATATTTTTCCATTCCATGATGTTTTAAGATTGTCAACACCCTGTTTCACTATGGAGATGTGAAAGTTTGTTTTTATCGTAACAACATTGATTTTCTTATTTACAATAATTAAAATAGAGATAATTTTGTTATTTTAAATTATTAGGGTTGATCACCTCCTTATAATATCTTAATTTTCTCTTGTCCTCTAAGTCTTTATCGCACCAGGGGTGGCAGGTGCGGGAGGGGTCATTTACGACCTTGGAGGTAACAAGTTATTCCAGTACGCGTGGGGATTCAGAAGGAGAACTAACAACCAAGTTGAATGGGCGGCCCTTCTCCAGGGGGTTGAAATAATGGTGTCCCTGCACATAGAACAATATTTTGTCTTCGGAGACTCCAAGATTGTTATTCAGAAAATGATAAACATTCAAAAAGGCCATGATAAGAATCTGAATAGAATTCAAAAAAGAATTGTTTCAGTCATCTGCAATATCTCCAGAATCCAGTTCTTTCACATCCTAAGGCACAATAACATGGAGGCTGATACCATGGAAAATCAAGGAGCTAGGATAAAAGAAGGTTTCATTGTCTTGAATCAAGACCCCCCATATCAAATGGTCCCCTTGTTTTTGAACCTTCTTTCTACCCATTCTATGGGGGCGAACATGCATCAACACCCTCACGTTATCCAGACAGGTGGATTCCACAATAGACCAGGCTTTAAAGCCCACCCTGGGGATTCCTCTCTTGCATTAATGGAGGTAGCTATGGCATGAAAATGGAAGCATGCGAAGTTATGTCGTTCCCTCGAGGTTCTCGTTCGCATGACTCTTATCTGGGAGAAATGACAGTGTTTCATATGGTTGTGTCTGGTATCGAAGCCTTCACTCGCGATGCGTTGTATTTCAGAACCGGCCTGCGTATTCCTCTCTGGTCTCTCTTTGCTAACAGGAGAATGAATATGGACAATATGTTGAAGGAGCTTCGAGAGATCAAGGTGGTGCACCAGGACATCAGGAAGAACGCCCGCAATGCCTTTGAAGTCTCCAAAGCTGCTTTGGATGAAAGCAGACAAATTGGCCTTGATCTCAACCGGATGGATTCTAGATTGGAGGATCTGGAAACTAATGTCCGCATCCATGTCGGTGGGCTTGAAGAATTGCAGAAATAAGTCAAGGGCATAAAATACCACCAGCAGACCAACTTTGAAGGCCTTAACCATTTCTTGTTCACTTTGAAAGGGCACTTATTTAATACTTTGCAAAGTGGAAATGACAAGATTGAGGCTCGTCTGGCTCAAATGGAAGATTCTCTTAGCCATATGAAGGAAGAAATCGTGAAGTAGAATGAGCCAGCGGATCCAGAAACCCAGTGTGAAGATAACTCCCTGATGGAAGACAACTTGCTCATGCATGAAGAAATTCCTCCTGCTCAAATTCAAGAATGAAGATGCATGCTCTCCCTGTTTTGTTTTGTTAGATTTTTTTCTGCGTTTATACATGTAACCAATTTGTTACGATTTACCCAATAAAATGTAGTAGTTATGAATAGTTAGAAGGAACAATATGCAAGACTGAACAATTTATTTTTTCAATCTTGAAAGACTCAATTCCGAGACTATGGTTAACCTTTCAAGGAAATGAATTTTGTAAATTATTCTCTGTTAGAAAAAACTCTTTATCGCACCACATAATTTTTTATAATAATATTTTTAATATTATCACTCTTCATTCACATCACCAATCACAATAAATTAATATATTTTCAAAAACCTCAAGTTAAAAGGATACTAAAAACCGTGCCCACCATTACAAAGAGACCTGACAAAACACCACCCACGGGGGCCGCCTCCCCATGTGTGTTTATATTGAGATGATGACTAATATTATCGTACAATCATCCACTCATGCATGGCAGTCCAGGCAGGTTAAATAAGGGTTGTTTATGGAACCGCTAAATCGCCTTATTTTCGATGGTCTTGGTTAGAATTTTATGAATAAAGAGTCTTGTAATTTGATTAATTTATTATCTAAATTGTAAATTTTATAAATTAAATTGATAGTAAAATAATGAAATTGTCGATTTGAAATTATCACACTTTCGGAGCAAAATCCTCGCTAAAAATAATGCCATAAGCGGAGCAATTTGATTAGAAGTTAACCTAAACTAATTAGTTGAACGTTAACTGATTTGAAGTGAAACACAGCCCGTAGCCGCCAAAAGAACTCAAATTTCGGCAAAGAGAAAATTCTTAATTTTAGGTAGTTCTGCTCTACACAGAAACTTAAGTACTTTGCTTCCATAGCCAATAATGTAATAGGTAGGTAGATGGTCATTCTGTAAAATAGAATAGAGGAAGCGAATCCGCCAGCAGACTACAGACTCTAGCTCTAGCTATGTACTCAATGACAACAACGTTTAGCAGTCTGTACCTTTTTTGACTTTATACCATTCAATACCTATTACTACTTGCATGGAATCTATTCTTATTGTTTGCATGGACCTTACCGTTCCAGCAGTGAATTATGGAGCCTCATATCCCATGTGTTCAATTTCTACTCAGAAGGATCCTTTCAAATATGTTCACCTTCTTTGGACCTAGTATTCCTCATAGTGGGCAAAGTGATCTATCCAATGTTGGTAATGGGGCCTTTTATCCCCCATTGGTCCAATTGAATTTATGAAGTGCATTCTCTTTGGGATGATGTTTTCCCTTCCTATGAAACCGTCCTAGAATATATTATTATTTGTTATGCCGCCAAGGTTATTGGGATGACCTTTCTTCCATTCTTTCCAAAAGCAATATCCATAATTTGGATTTTTTTGCAATCGGATCCAAACCCTTAATAATCCTTTCGAGTCCTATCTCTCTAGTTATAGATCCTCAAAGTTTGACATTTTTGAGTCTTTGTCTATAGACTTATAGACTTTGTTATTGAGTTGCATGTTACCTTCTAGTTCTAATTTCTCTATTAGTAGCTCTTTAGACTGTGGCATTGTTGAGTCTATTTTTATATACTCTTGTCATTGAAATCAATGTTGAATTTTCTTTTTAGTACGATCTTTTTGATTATAGATCCTCAGGCATTGGTGTTCTTGAGTCTATTTCCACAAACTCCATTATTGATTTCAAGATTTTCCTTGTGAGACTAGTCTCTTGAATGATATATCCTCATACTTCGGTAGTTTTGAGTCTTTGTTGATAGACCTTGACATTGAACATGATATTTTTGTAGATATCAAGTTGAAAGTATCCTTATACCAGTAACTATTAAGATATCTATATTTTTGTATTTTTAAGATATGATCTTGTTATTATTGTTTGTACTTAGGTGTAGGATTTTAAGTTAGATTCTTTCTTGTTTTGCGATTAGCTTAATGCATTGTCTAACATTTTTAGGCATATTCTGAGCATGCATATAGGTTAGGTTTTCCCTTTGTTGGAATGCACATAAAAAAATTTCCACTTAATTTCATTGTAGGATTGACCTTGTTGGATGTTGGTGGATGCGACTTTCCGGTTTGCATCTTGTAGCATCTAACATATATGAGATTTTTCTATGATGGATTTCCCCAATGTAGAACCTTTTTTCCAATATTGCACCCATCCCATTTTTTTCATGACAGGAGAAGGAGCTCTTGTACTTTGAGTTTGCATTATGAACCATGCTCATCTTACTCATATACTTTTTAACCATTCCCATGGGGGCTCCCATCTTTAAATTTGGTTATTTGCTATTGCACATTACATAACTTGTTGCACTTTCCCACTCACTACTTATTGCTAATTTGTATTTTACTTTTTATTGATGCTTGACCTTGCTCAAATCTTTTGCATGCTAAATCCATTAGGTGTCCATTTTATACTTTCTTATACTAAATCTCTCATATACATCCTTGCTGTGCTAGGATTGATTCACTACTCCTTGTGGCACATGTCTCCTCGAATATATTATAGAATTATTTTTTTCCTTTTCAAGTCATCATAATATGAAAGACGCAAAAAATCAAATAATACAAAAAAGGAAAGAATAGGGAAAGAATTAGGATCTTTATTTTACTCTTATTGAGTTATGGAAACCCTCTGTGTCACCCTTGAGCAAAGCACCTATTTAATAGGGGGGAAAGAACCAAGATTTTATTTTAGTCTTATTGAGTTATGACAGTCCTATGTGCCACTCTTGAGCAAAGAACCTATTTTGAGAGTCTTATATCTCTTTAGTTGGGAATTGGTGATGTCTTATTTGCTATGTGCATTATTTATGTTGTTTCTTCCATATGCAACTTCCTACACTTTTCCTTTCATTACTTCTTGTTAATTTTTACTTCACTTATTATTGATGCTTTCCGTTGCTCGAAGCTTTTGTAGGCTAAACCATGATATCCTAGAGGAGGCATTCCATCATGTTTCCATTTCTTTCTTTCTTATTTATGGTCGCTTGTATATGGTTGAACTTTATTAGCATTAATGTATTGCTCCACATGACACTTATCTTCTTTATGGTATTATATCATTCTTTTATTCTTTTTTAGGCTTACATAATATGAAAATTAAACAACAAATCAAATATTATTAAAAAGAGAGAAGGATGAAATAATCAAAATCTTTAATTCAATCTTATTGTTATGTCATACATTTGTGTCACCTTTGAGCAAAACACGTGTTTTGATTTTTGTATCTCTTTAGTTGGGAATTAGTACGGCCTTAGGATTTCTACCATGGTTTCAAGTTCACAATCAAACTTGTCCTTAGTGGTTACTCTTCTAGTATTTATGAAGCCACACCTTAATTCCTCCCGAGTTAAGTACTTATATCATTGGTCTCCTTCTATCATCAGTTGATGCCCAAGCCATATATTATGTTATATTATTGTTAAAGGGAAGTTTTGAGTTGATAACATGTGTCAACCATTCATTGGTTTCCCTAACTATCCATGTTCATCACTTCTAGAATCAATTCAATCTTGGTATACATTCATAATCAATGCTCTTGTTATCTCTTGCCAGTGTGGAAGGATTTATCATTTCCTTCTCTATAGTAGGCATTCCCCTATTGATTGTGACACATTAATTTGGGGGGTAGAATTAGGGATCAATATCAACATAAGGCTTACTTTAATCATGGGTAGGTTTTCTTAAAATCAACAGATGACATTAATTAATTTGATCATTGACTAAATGGTTTCCCCTATATTTGACTTCAACAAATTAATTCACATAGGTTGGATTTATGTTGTACCTTGGGTTCCATTTTGTAACAAATAAAATAATATATAAACATATCGATGAACATTTCCATTGAAAAGGCACATAAGACCATATTTAAATGGTCCATCAAATTGTAATGTAATAATCTCTCATCAATATATATTCAATATTATTTATTCTTTCCAAATGGAGTTATTTTCTATTGGTTGACTATTCACTTGAATAATCTTATTGTGATTTGGATACAATCACAACATGAGAATACCCGGATACAGATATTACATTGGTATCATTCTTGGGCTTGATTCCGGCCTTTTGACCATCATTTTTTGTGTTTCCCAAAAATCTAGGATATTGTCCAAAAGTAGGCTTTTTGCCCAAAGAAGATTCAGTCGCAATTTTGAAGCAAATCAAGTTAATAAAAAATCTATATTATTCCGTTGCAAAATTCAAAGACAACCGTTAAATCAAGAATACAAGAAGGGAAATAAAAAAAGGAGAAAAGAAGTAATTATTTCCGTTGCAAATAAGAATAAGAGAACAAGAAGTAAGAAAAAAATATTACAAAGAAGAAGTGAAAAAAAAGAATTATCTGCAAGAGAAAAGAAGAAAAAAAGAAAGAGTAAAAAAAAAGTTAAATAATAGCATTCATGAAACTGCACATGATTTTTATGAAATCACACATGGTTTTATGAAACCACACATGGTTGTATGAAATTGCACATGGTTTGACTTAGTATATTAAAATTATAAACAAATTTTAAGGAATATACAAAGAAAGATGCTAGCTTCATCACTAATGCTTTGAGGACAAAGCATTTTGAAGAGGAAGAACATGTAGCAAATAAAATAATATTTAAACATATCAATAAACAAATAATTAAATAATAAAAGAAAAGTAATTAAACAAATATTAAATAAAATTGATATGTAATTAATCAAATAGATAGAGAGTACCTTTCCATTGAAAATGTATATAAGACCATATTTAAATGGTCCATCAAATTGTAATGTAATAATCTCTCATCAATATATATTCAATATTATTTATTCTTTCCAAATGAAGTTATTTTCTATTGGTTGACTATTCACTTGAATAGTCTTATTGTGATTCGGACACAATCACAACATGAGAATATCCGTATCTGGATACAGATATTACACATTTTCATCATTGGTGGAACACCTTGCATATATTAGTGATTTGCATTATTGGTTTCTATTGTGCTATATTCATATAGTGTGGAATAGAGTCATAGTTGGTGGCACGCTCTCTTAAAAATTTATGTCTAAGACTTCAAATTAATCCTTTCTTTGTGTTAGCCGATGCCGATGCCGATGTGGGAATCATTATGGGAGGCATAGACCACCACAATGAAAACCAAATGAGAACATTTATAAGATTATGTTGATAAAGCTCATGTCCCTCATTCTCATTGTTGTTATAGAACATGTCAATTTCCTAATTTGTAGAGCATTTCTCTCTAGTAAAGAACAAGGATTTCATAATGATTTTTTTTATATACGATATACATACACGTACAAAGACCCCTCAAATATCATACCAGTGGTGTTCTATAATTATGTCAATAAGACTTGGCAACTAATTTATTTATTGTTTTATTTATTTTGGAATGAGATAATTAGATAACAAAATGCATCTTTTTCAATGAAGTTTTCTTATAAATTGATGAACAAAATTCAACTTAAAACATTCAAAAATCTATTATCAATGTCGAAAACTCTAAAATATACAATTTCAACAATAAAATTAAATCATTCTAATGATACAAACTAAATTTTATTGATTTCCAACCCAAAAAACACATTAAAAATTAAGATAATTATGAGATCAGATTTAATTCTCTTGTAATGATGATCTTTGAGAGTGCTTGTCATAATTTGTACTCTCCCCTAATCTTTACATGTGAATAGAGAATAAAATGAATTATCAATTGAGATAGCAAAATGTGAAAGGTAAGTTCACTCTCTTAGGATCATATCTTGATGTAATCAAGATACTCATGTTAGTGGCAACAAATGATACGCCCATGTCCTCCACTTGGTCACCTAGGAGACCTATAATTTATAAAGGAATTCAATTCTTTCTTTGGATCAATCATTTAAGTTACAGACAATGGATTATATTACAAAATAATTGCTTATTTTATTTATTATCATCATGATATCCTAGTTTTAAGAGTGCTCAATGATATGATTAGAGTTGTCAAATTGAGAGAAGGTTGCATATAGGTCCAAATTTGCATGTTCCAGTACCAATAAGATCCAATTAATATATTCCTAAAGGTATAATGGGCCCTTGTAGTTTCCACCACATATTTGTCTATATACATAGACACAAACATTCACCAATAGACAAGACAATATATCATGATGAAAAACACCAAGAGACAAGACAATATATAATGATCAGAAGCACATGGTGTGTCATTTTACCTTAACACCACTAACTCCTCACAATCAACTTATCCTCCTGCCCCATGGGGGTCATTCATACATAAGGGGACGATGATGTATCCATCTTCATCTGCACCCATGGGCCATCACATCATCTGATCATCTCCTCCCCATGTAAGTCATACATACATAAACGGATGATGGTTCACCCATCCTCAACTCCACCCATCACATCATGTGATGCATGCCATGGGTATCATATATACTCATTTGTGTTTTCCTTAATGTGTACGTGCTCTGTGGTTTCATGTTCAGTATGGTGGATATTATCCAACTTTTAGAAATTTGATCGCAACTTTCAATAGTGTCTACGTACTTGATGACTTAAGTTTAGCAGTGAGACGTAGATGAAAAGATGGCGTGTATAGTCAGCAAGTGCACTCTCTAATGAGATTTGATCCCGGGACGGATGTCATTCCTTCTTTTGGTGGTGTGGCGTGCTAGAGAAATTTTCAGCATTGATGTAGTTTCACGTGCTCTAGGGATCCAGTACAGATTACAAACACATCACCACATTATTATTCACATTTCCAAGGCGCCACCCACCCCGTACTCATTGAGAAGGGAATTATTGGTGGGTGAAATCAGGGTTGGAATTTGGTGGTAGTTTTATTTTTGTATTAAGTTTTTGTGACGTTTTGGATTTATATTTTTTTGTCACAAAACTTTTTGTTAAAATATTTACTTTTCAATAATACCTTTTTTTAATTGTTTTATTTAGAAATTCCGTGATATACAAAAAGTTAGAGGGGAATTGAATTTGTGGAAAAAATAATTGTATGTCGAATTGTTTAGTGTCATGTCGATTATAATAAATGATTTGTGCTTCCTTATCTTTTATTAAACAGAATCGATTTAATATTGGGGTTATTGATGAAGTAATCATCCCTTTGCGAGATGGAAAATTAGAGGAATAAATAGAAGGATGTGTATACAATTCTATTTGTGGTACAAATATAAACTACACTAAAGTTAATAGAGAATAAAAGTGAGATTTGAGCATATTTGTATTAAGTCTTTTACGAAGGGGAAGAACTTGAATTGTGAGCACTATTTTGATGGGAACCAAGATAGGCAAGAAATAACAGATGCTAATCATTGATCCCGTGGCCATCGAAGCCTGGGAGCAAATTGATAAATTAGAATGATTGTGCCTCAAGTGTCAAGCTTTATGGGCGAAGTTTCAATGATACTGCTACCACCACCACTTCCTCTACTTCCTCCAATTTTATAACTACCTCAAGTTAATATCACTCGTTAGTATCACCTATAATGGCGTTTTCAAACAATAATAAACAATTAAAAATACATTTTCTAAGTCAACTTGGCCATCATTCACGATGGGTAGTCAAAATTTTTAACCCTAAAAAATAGACAAAACCCCTCACGATAGGTATTTTACCGTCAAATTCCAACTCTAGGTGGAATGTGATGGTGTATAAGTAGTTAATCTTTCGATTTATTTATAATTTTTTAATTAATTAAAAAATATTTAAATGAATAATCTTGTTTACAAAATATATAATTGGGGCATAATAATATTTAATTAAATTTATGTTAAATGTTTATTAAATTTATTTTAAAAAATATGTTTTTAGAATATCAAACATGTTCAATTGAGACATTTAAGGAAATTAGTTAGTATGAGTCATTTGGTTTTGAAAATAATTTCATATGTCTTTTTGAAAATATTTATTATTAAATATAAAAAAATTAGTTAACATGAGTCATTTGGTTTTGAAAATAATTTCATATATATTTTTAGAAATATTTATTATTAAATCTAAAATCAAACAATAATAACTTTAAGGTTGAATACCGTGTAGGTAGTCAAAATATGTATGTAAGTATATGATCACATATTAGGAAAGATAAAAAAAAATAAAATTTATCATTATTTATTTTTACATGGTAAATAAGGCAAAAAAATTTCATTTTTTATTTATTAAAATTGGATTATATATTATAATATACATCACTTTTAACCACAAAAATATAAAATATATAAGCACAAGACTATATTCTAGAAATATAAAAATATAAAAATTTAATTATTCGTCGATTCAAAATTTTCCAATGTTATGTTTCTTTTCTTGTAGTGTTATATTGCCATTGAACCTTTGCATGTGAAGCTTGTATTTGCATATTTTAGTTTTATTTTATTTTTATTTCAATATTTCATTTAAGATAGTAAGTGGGAGATAATATTGGGGACTTGAGCTGAAACCCACTTAGGAAAGATCTAGAGTGCGCTTAAACCTTTGATGCTAGATCCCGATATTCAAGGTTAGTTATTTGGTTGTAGTTTCATATACTTAAAAAATAAGCCAAATAAGTACAAATACATATTTGGCATATATTAAATGTTTGATTATTATCAATATAATCATATATTTTATAGAAAAGTAGGTTGGAAATGTGTTATTAAGAAGGGATTTTGATTCAGGCATGGTAGGTGTGGGGTGTTTTATGGTCTCGAGGGAAATGATGAATGTTTTTTTTGCTTGAGGGTTAGGTGTGGCAATTAATAATCATGTAGAGATGTTAGCGTCAATGAAAATTTTAGGGGCAAAATTTAGCCCATGAGCTAATTTTAGGGGGTTTTTTCCAAGAATTTTTTTTCCAATTGCCATTTTTTCCAAAATGGTTTGCCCCAATTCCATAAGATAAAAGATTTTAGTATAAAAATTACTCAAATGGTCCAAAAACTATATAAAATCCTTAATTGAATATTTTTTTTAAAAATATCGCCAAACATTTATGGTTGGAAATTTAAGAAACAATAAGATTCACCAAGGTTTCTACACTTTAAAAAAATTATAGATCCTTAAAATTTTCCCTGGTTAGCGCTATGGAAGGGACTGCATACAGTAAACAAAAGGAAAAACCATAACAATTATATGAGACTCGATGATCACCATTAGACATCTCCAAGAAAGAAGCCTTTCGAAAGCAATCCATTTAAGAAGAATCATGTTGCACACTCGAGTAATAATGAATACGCTAGACGAGGTGCAATGTTATCATGTCTATCGTGATCTAAACAAGGTTCCCAATGCCCAAGCAAATTAAGGTAGTCACCTTCGCTAGGGTCAACTACTTGCAAACATAGGAAGGATGGGTATTCAACTATCCCCTAAGTTCATCGTTCATCTCATCAATATATGAGCGTGATCATGCATCATTTGGCACCCAAACTCTTGAAAAGGGGGTGAAGGAGGGGTATTTAGCCATCCACAAAATTCAATGTTCATCTCATCAACATATGAGCTAATTCATGCATCATTTGACATCCATCGAGAAAATTCAAGATTTCATGTGCATGCTTCACCGTGCTTACACTCCTCAATGCAAACTGAGCGCTTTCTCGAATTCATCAAGCATGCATGAATTCATTATTCATACAATCTTATTGTTGTTGGTTTCGGTCTCTTTGTGCCTCTTGTGGAGTGGTTATGGTTTCTAGTGAGCACAGGCTTTGGAATATGCCTGTAGGTCTGAAGGTGGCTACATGTGGGCACTTCATCGTGGGGATAACATGTTTGAAGTTCATTTATAATAGCCTTCGTTTCTCTCGTTTGCTTTTGCTTTTGCTTTTGGTCTAGCTACAACTCTGCTCATTTGGTACTTAGATTTTAATCCATCTGGCTCTACGTAGTCTTGGAGTCTAGTGTAATTTTGTTGGTTTTAAGTATAGGGATAGTTTCATTGTCGCCAAGTCTAAGGTTTGTTCCCATGGTCCTGGGTCTGTTCGTAGTCATTTTATTAGTTGCTCGAGAGGTTTTTCTACCCATATTTGGAACTGGGTCTCTCCTCTTAATATTTCTCAGTTCCGGTCTTTCCTATCAGAGTGATATAAAATTTAGAGAATCGTTAGATTTGGGTGTTTCCTTTGTTTCTAGCATAGAGTCTTTGTCTCCTGGAATTTTTGGGTTTATAACATTACCCATTTGAAATATTAGGAGTTTCTAAAAGCAATCATGGATAGCACAGATGTGCATTATAATAACTTTGTGTAGGTGTGAGATATTATTTGATGAAGGGAAAGAGATAGTGGTGTAGGCCATGGAAAAGATGGAAGAGTGGAGGAGGAGATGGGAACTAAACTATGCAAGGGATATTAACAACATTCAGAGGCAATTGGAGGTAAACAAGAAGCAGAAAAGCAAATACAAAAGCAAGGCAATATTGTTGGAAGTAGGCTTGGAGGGAGCTAATGATAATAAAGTCAAGCAAGTAAAGGTAATTAAGGACCTTCAAGCTAAGGTTAAAACCCTACAATTGGAGCAACTTCTTGGTTTTCTTTCTCTAAACTATAATACCTCTTCGAAAATATCAATTGGTTCAATAGAATTGCAGCCACATGAATGAAATAAGGAGGACATAATGGAGTAGAACTCCGACGAGACTGCAACAATAGAACACACTCATATGCCCTTTGTAGCTGGTCAACTGAAGAATGCTCATCAAGGGCATGGTACTCATTATGTTTAATCTCTCTTAATATGTTTTGTTAGATAATCTTAATTTTGGGACAATACCTGAGGCTATACACATGCCAAATAGTTAATAGTAGCAGCAAATTTTTTACTCTCTAACATATAGATGGTAATGTAATCAACACGATGAAAATGATGGAACAATTATTGACAAGATTGCTTGTATTTTGTATAAACGGTTGGATAGTTAAGGCTCAACCTCAGTCTTTTTATTAATACAAATCCATACATTTATGTTAAAGAGAAAAAAGAAGACTCTCATAATTGTTTTACAATTGTATTTAATTTATTTGTTTATAATAAAGTGGGTAATTTATTTATTTCGCAGAGGTATATGGCTATTTTTTCTATGGCGCCACCCAATGACAAGCCCATCTACATGAATGCCAACATGGAGGTAGATCTCTTATCAAAACAATTTGTGGGTGCTCCTGAGGGGGTACTTTTTTATGAAGAAATTGATGATTTCATCCATATTGATGAGGGTTCTGTGAAGGCATAATGAGGCTGTAAGTCTCTCTAGTTAGTCTTAATTACTTTGTTTATTTTTTTGAATTGTACAATCCACTGTATTGTTACGGAACACTGTGAATTTTTTTGTTTTCTACCGGTATGGTGATGCTTAAATTTAGTTGTGTGAATCTTCATTCCTATTAATAACTCGTCTTTTTGAGATGTTTTGTGTATTTGAAGGTTCTTACAACATATGTGGAGGCTCTTCCTTTAGTAAACTATTGCTACTTCGATTCAACTTTCAAATATCAAGTTATAGTTTTTTTTATTTGAAAAAAAAGCGTAGGGAATTTAGATGAATCTCATAAAGTAGGATTTGAGAAAAACATTTAACATTAGGAATTAGCAACATTTTCCCATCCATGCCATCCTTTTCATTATATCGGTTCGTGGAAATTGTTTTTTCATTCCTTGGAAATTGGAATGGATATATAAGAAAATCAAATGATATGGTATTTGAATTTTAGGTTTATGGTGAAAGTTATGGTTTATTAGAAAATTATTTATCATCATTTTTTCTTTATAGATATCTGTTACGAATTAATAATTTTAATATACTTAAAAAATATATAAGTGTTTAATAGTCTCTTTGTTTTATGATTTTTTTCATAAAGTAATATTTTTATTAAGTATATATTAAATAAGAATAGGATTATGAAGAAAAAAAATTAAAATAAGGAGAATATATATATATATATATATATATATAAGAAGAAGAAAAAGTTGAAATTTCAAATATTAGGGATCTAAAACTGACTCTACTATTAAGTGTTGAAGGGAATAAAAGCATGTTTTATGAAGAGATTCTACATAGCAATGCTCAAATAGGAAAAACAAATTTCAATTTTTTTTTATATAAATTTCTTTTTTAATGAATAGTTTCATTGATTTTTACAATTAATTACATTTTATTATTATTATTATTATCTTAAAATTACAAATAACATCTTCTACTCCTTTGTGATTACAATTTACCAACAATCTCTATTTTTTTTAATTTGTGTATTTATAATAAAAAATATTAACAAAAAGTTAGTTAAATAACACTAATTTATTTTATATCCAAAAAACACAATCATTTCATATTATCTAAATTGAAGGAAATTTTGAAACTTCAATCATTTCATAATATCCAAATTGAAAAAATTGAAGGCAATTTTGGCACTTCAATTTCTAGATAGCATCCCAATTTTTAGAATTGAGGTTTAGATACCCAAATAGTTATATTAATCAATGCACAAATTAAGACACATTAGCTCAACAATGAAATGTAATAGATTAATTTATTAATTGAGTAGCTATAATTATTAATTTAAGTTTAATTATAAATACAAACTAAGTAATTTCAATTCATACAATTTTAATTAGTTATTTTAAATTTAGTTATGTACACTATAAAATTTTATATTAAATTTTTAATAGTTTTTTTAAGATAATTTAGTTTACTTTGTTTTATTTTTTATTTGTATTTATATAGAAAATGTGTTTTGATTTCTTGATTCTATTAGTTTGGACTTTTAAAAACAATAATTAATCTCTTATTTATTTATTTTTAAAAAGAAATTATAAGTTTTATGAAACTAAAATTAAAATACTATTAATTTATATGAATATAAATTCAAGGGCATTAAAAATATTGAAGTGTCATGAATTTTTTGTTTGACAAGCAAGGGGGACACCAAGTTTCAACACTAGTCACGTGTCTAGTCATAATCAAAATAAGCTTTGGGTGGGCTAATTGTAAATGGGTATATGGTGAGAAGGCATGATGGAGGAGGGTGTGAAACACACATTCATCATCAATTCAATACCATGTTGACATGTTGATGACAATGAGAGTTTCTGGTTGACATTTTGCAATGTTCTATTAAAAATCTCAAAATTAGAGCATGCGACAAGAACTTACAGGAAAATATATGTAAAACGAATCTCCCAAGGACCTTTGGAATAGAAATAAATTGAGGATCATTGTGATGTCTCAAAACATATTTGTGGGTCACCAATGCAACAAAATAAAATGCCATTGGTTATTGTATTGTATCAAATAAACAATGCTTAGCTATAAATCTTGACTTGCATACGAGTGGTGATGGGAGTTACATTTTATTTTTATATAAGAAAAATAAAATAAATCAGTGTGATGCACACATGTGCCAAGGCCCTTACTTACATGTGTTGTTAGCATTACCCATTTGAAATATTACGAGTTGCTAAAAGCAATCATGGATAGCAGGGAGGTGCATTATAATAACTATGTGCAGGTGTGAGATATTATTTGATGAAGGGAAAGAGACAGTGGTGTAGGCCATGGAAAAGATGGAAGAGTGGAGGAGGAGATGGGAACTAAACTATGAAAGGGATATTAACAACATTCAAAGGAAATTGGAGGTAAATAAGAAGCATAAAATAAAGTACAAAAGCAAGACAATATTGTTGGAAGTAGGCTTGGAGGGAGCCAATGACAAGATAGTTGAGCAAGTAAAGGTAATTAAGGACCTTCAAGATAAGGTTAAAACCCTACAATTAGAGCATTTCTTGGTTTTCTTTCTCTAAATTATAATACATGTTCGACAATATCAATTGGTTCAATATAATTGCAGCTACATGAAGGAAACAAGGAGGACATAATGGAGCAGAACTCTAACGAGACTACAACAATAGAACACACTCATATGCCCTTTGTAGCTGGTCAACTGAAGAATGCTCATCAAGGGCATGGTACTCATTATGTTTAATCTCTCTTAATACATGTATTGTTAGACAATCTTAATTTTGGGACAATACCTGAGGCTATACACATGCCAAATAGTTAATAGTAGTAGCAAATTTTTTACTCTCTAGCATATAGATGGTAATGTAATCAACAAGATGAAAATGATGGAACAATTATTACAATCTTGCTTGTATTTTGTATAGACGATTGGATAGTTAAGGATCAACCTCAGTCTTTTTATTAATACAAATCTATACATTTAGGTTAAAAAGAAAATAAGGACTCTCATAATTGTTTTACAATTGTATTTAATTTATTTGTTTATAATAAGGTGGGTAATTTATTTATTTCGTAGAGGTATATGACTATTTTTTCTATGTCACCACCCAATGACAAGCCCATCTACATGAATGTCAATGTGGAGGCAAATCTCTTATCAAAAAAAGTTGTGGGTGCTCTCGAGGGGGTACTTTTTATGAATAAATTGATGATTTCATCCATATTGATGAGGGTTCTGTGAAGGCATACTGAGGCTTTAAGTCTCTGTAGTTATTCTTAATTACTTTCTCTAATTTTTTGAATTGTACGGTCTAATGTATTGTTATGGAATATTGTGATTTTTTTTGTTTTCTACCAGTATAGTGATGCTTAGATTTAGTTGTGTGGATCTTTATTTCTATTAATAACTCGTCTTTTTGAGATATTTTGAAGGTGCTTACAACATATGTGGAGGCTCTTCCTTTAGTAAACTGTTATTACTTTGATTTAACTTTTAAATAACAAATTATAGTTTTTTTTTATTTGAAAAAAAAAGCCAAGGAATTTAGATGAATCTAGTAAAGTGGGATTTGAGAAAAAACATTTCACTTTAGGAATTAGCAACATTTTCCCATCCATGCCATCCTTTTCATTATATCGGTTCGTGGAAATTACAGTTCATTCCTTAGAAATTGGAATGGATATATAGGAAAATCAAATGATATGGTATTGGAATTTTAGGTTTAATGTGAAAGTTATGGTTTGTTTTGAATGTTTTTTAAAATTATTAATTTAGAAAATTGTTTATCATCATTTTTTCTCTTATAGATGTATGTTATGAATTAACAATTTTAATATATTTAAAATTATATATATATATATATATATATATATATATATATATATAATTTTAAAGTGTTTAATGGTTTCTTTGTTTTATGATTTTTTTCATAAAATAATAAGAAAATGATTTAAAATAAGGAATATATATATATATATATATATATATATATATGAAAATAAAAAAAAGTTGAAATTTCAAATATTAAGGATTGTTGATGCCTCGAAAACTGTAACATCAATCAGCAAGGGATTTCCCTCGGTAAGCAAGCCTAATTAGATCACTCACCATTTGGTGTAAGGAGTCCATCTGGTTAACGGCTCCACTACCGTGTAAGATTTACATATTTGTTTTTCTTTGCACCGGTTGCAGCCCGATCCACCGTTTATGTATTTTAATTTTAAAGATGAGATGCAAGTGCTGTAATCTAAATGTAAACTGTAAACAAATCTGATCTAAAACTGTTTTAAGCAAATTTAATCTATCCTCGTAAGGAGCAAATTTAAAGGATGAGTAATAAACTGGAAATGCAACCAAGAACTTCACAGATAGCTGTTAAATTAAATGAAAGCATTTACAACAGAAAATAAAAGATTATCAAAGATAGCCTTGATAGAGATAAACATTCTATTACCCATTTTACACAGAAATTTCGCATGAGAGAGTGAAAGCATTCAAAGCAAAGAAATAATTCAGATGGTTAAAAACGATCTCACAACCAATGTGTGAATAATGCAGAAGTAATTCGGTCAGTCATTCAAACATTCCCATAATAAAAATCCATGCATGCTTCCATCAGGAAAAATAGAAATTCCTTTATTGATGTAGTAAAATAGTTCACGTACAACATAAGTCTGTAATTTCACCTGCCAAAAGTGCTTTCTATCTCATCTATCTCTATATTTATAGATCTTACAACTTTGTCTCTTCTCAAAAACCTAACCCTAGGGAAAACAAAAGTTTGTCATCTAGTGCCTAAAGAGACAAAAAGCATTTCCAGCTGTCTTTTAACATATTTATACAAAAACAAATTTCCAGCTGTCTTTTCTCAAAATTTATAATAAAAACAAATTAGGCTCCAGATGGCCCTGCGGATTCATTTGGTTTCTCTCCCTCTGCTAACTTGTTCCCTTCAACAGGGTCGCCTATTTTTCTGATTTGTCCACCTCTTGAATATAACTGGCCCACTGGATAATTTCTCTCAAGATGGTCTTTCCCCGTGCAGAGATTGTCACTTTCCAGGCTATCTTTTGGTTGCGCAAATCTGATTTTACATTTGTTTCCCTTGCTACAGCCTCCTGTGCAATACCTTCAAGGAAATAAGTTTGAACGACAGTCTGCTCAATGAATTAATGGAAATCCTCTGAGTTTCTAGCCTCTATCTTCTTTAGATAGTCTAATTCTGCGTTCAAGTTACCCCGCAATTCTGCCAGGCACTGTTCTCTCTCAGGAAACTCGTAAATGGTCCGAGGTAAAGCCATGTGACATTTCTCATGGGTTTCCTGGATTTTGGAGTAGACAATGTGGCATTTTTTTATGGTCTTCCGAATCTCAAGACTTAATTTGTTACCACAATCCCTGCAAAACTCGAGGACTCCTGTATCCATGTCAAATTCCTCAGTGGTTGTAGCACGCAGGTTTGAGGGAAAACCAGATTTTCCTTTCCTCCATTCAAATTGCTCTTTAATTTCTACCATGTGTTATTCTACCACGTGTTACGCATACTTGTCCTTTATTTTAAGCGCCTCAACCTCAATAGATGTCATCCTTGTTATCATTTCTTTCATGTTGCAGACTTCTTCAGTAATCAACACTAGTAATTGATGAGTTTTCTCTTGCACATCGCAGGCTCGCTTGTAGAATGTGGCTAGATCCTCTTTCTTTTTATTTGCTTCCTTGAGTTGCTATAACAGTCCTACCTTTTCTCGCGTTAGCCTTTCAAACTGAGGCTTGAAGAAATCGATTTGTCGAACACTGCTAGCCTCATGATTTTCCAATTCTGTTATGCGAACCTTCAAGTTCTTTTGCTCATCTTCTGATATTGCCAGCTGCATTTCTAGTGTATTCTTTTCATTTTCGAGCTGCTGGATCTTCAAAGTTTTTTCTTCCTTCTCTTCCGCAAGCTCTCTGTACTTCTTTTTCAATTCATTTCCTTCTAACACCTCCTTCTTCCTGTTAGCTTTTATCTTGAAACATAGCTCTCTGTATTTCTTGACATCTTCAACCAGACGATCGACATTGCCTTTACTTGCTTGGGATGAAGCTACCGAGCATGACGCTGTGAATACAGGGTCGATGTCAGTCCCTTGGACAAGTGTGTTTTTTGATACTCTGAGTTCATATAGGTCCTGTCCAATCTCCATTTTCTTTGCTGATCTGTAAATGATAACCTTCTTCCGTTGATGAAAGTAAACGGAATCCAGGTTGGCCACTTGGCGCTTCTTTTTGGGGTTGTATGGGGTAAGTGCTAATTTCTAAGTGGTGACAACCCCTTCACTAGCTATCCCTGGTTGGTTCATTATTTCCAGATCCAAGTCCATGGCCTGCGGGCTGGACATGCCTTGTTCCGCGGCTTTCTCAGCTTCTTCTCTTGCTTGCCTCTCTGCAAGCTCTGCTTGTAACCTTTCTGCCTCTTCTTGTTTGGTTTTCTTAGCTTCTTCCTGCTGTAGTTTGGCATCTTGTTCTTGCAAGATTCTTTCTTCTTCCTCTTGCTGCAATTTGGCAGCTTTCTCTTGTAGGATTCTCTCTTCCTCCTCTCTCAGGGATTTTGCCTCTTGCTCCTCCTGGACTCTAGCAGCGTCCGCATCTTGTTGCTGCTTGACCTCCTGCTCCTTTTGGAGCCTCTCTTCTTCTTCCTTTTCCTTCCTTTTTGACTCCTCTGATTGAGATGTTGCTGCCTCTTGCTCCTTCTGGATTAACCCGACAGGCTTAGGATTGGAACCTTTTCATCTTTTATGGCAGTAGCGCTTTCCCAATTCAGTTAAGTTCCTAGCACTTCAGAAAAATTCTTCATCTTGGTCCATAAGATGTGTGTACTTGTAAGAAGTTTTGACATAAAGACAATGTTTAGCAACCTTGCCACCAGGATCATGCCTCCTAAAAGGCTTTGTGCCAAAATGAAAAACTTCCAAGCCTTGAGCAAAGTTTTCACCCTCTCTTTCCCTCGGGAGGCTGTATGCATTGTTGGTGAAGGGCATTGGTGGATATATACATTTTTTCCTTTCCGTGAGGATCTTGCTGATTCCACCAGTGCCGAAGAGTTTCCTTAAAGCTTCCTTGTGCACTACAAAATCTGTAACATATCGGGGAAACAAAAAGGGAGCTTGAGATCCTCCACTCATTCGGATATAGGTGCCTTCGGTGGAGAAGTAGTAATCTCCAAACTCTTCTATGATGGGCATGGAATTCTCGGACATGCAATTTGGCTCTTCTATAAAAATGAGTTGATACAGGGGCATGATGAGTTTCTCACAAATATGCTTGTAGTGGTTTGCGTATTTGCTTACCCATGTGGGTTGGTAAGCCACAAAAAGAGGGGACTCCTTCCTGTTCCATATGCAACCTAAATCTGGGAAATGTTGTTTGCTTAACAGGAAGTCCATCAAATAAGAAGACATGAACAAATCCGCTTTCTTCTGAGTCAGTCCTCCTTGGTCAGCGGTTAACTGCGAGACCAAACTGTCTGAAATTATGTCAGCCCAATTGAAAATGGTACCGGACATGGTCACATGGACCATTACTAGCACCCAACCAAGCTTGAAAATATTTCCATTCGGCATGCCGAAAATCCGACTCAGCATTAAGGCAATGAGTCTATAAGGAGTCCTTAGAAGGGCACTTTCATATTCATTGTTGTTCCTTTGTCTGATTTTCCTGTCAGTTATCATCATCTTTTTGGAAGAGTCTAGAGGGTCCATAGTTTCCTTTCTTATCCACTCATCATCCAACCAAGTTCTTGCTTGGGGAAACTTGTAAGTAGATGTGATGTGTTCAGATGCGAAAGATTCCAGATTCATCCCACCCTTGTCATTAATGAACCTTGTATCAGTCTTAACATGAGGAATTATCCAACCGATGACCTCGGAGCACGGGAATAGCTCAGGACGAGTCGCTGCCTTGTGGAGGCCGGACTTCTTGATGTTTGAATAGACCATAGTTTCTTCTAGGGATGCATCTGGGTACTTCTGATCTCTGATAAACCTGTATAAGTCACCCCATTGAAATTCTGGAGCAGAGCTTCCTAAGGCCACTCCAATATAGCTTGTGTATCGCTAAACATGGTTTCAAGCGATGTGTCTAACAAAATCTCCACATCCGAATCTGATTCTGCAAGCTTAGATTTCCGCCTGGCAGACTTCCTATGCATGTCAAACCTGCGACGGTGGGGGTAGCACAAATAAGGAGTTTGACGAATTCTCGAGCAACCATTGCTAGCGGACAAATCACATCTCAGGACTTATAATATTTAAGCAAAAAAGAGCATGTAAAAGTGTTGGCTTTCATTTAAAATAATCTTTCAACCGAAATGGCGATGAGGTAGAGCATTTAACAATACATCCATAAAATGACTTAAAATGCAATTTTCACAAAACCGACAGCTGCTTAGCCAGTATTTGAATATTTTATGATAAAACAATTATTTCACTATCATCAACTTTTCGAAAGAAAATACACAGTTATGCAAAGTGCTAATAGTATGGGACAAGGAGAATTCCCGAAACTTCTGTGGCTTTATGGCTTTGATGCAGAGACTCTATCATTGAGAGCACGAATTATTACCCACAACGATGGGTGTAGTATGGTATTCCTTGGAAAAGGCAAACTTCCTACGTGCGCTACAGAGGAGAATGTGTGCCACAAAACTAGTAACATTATCTGTAGTTTTAAAGCTAACTGTGATAAGGAAACTTTACAGGCTCGACTTTTATTAATAAAACAAACGCCAGGATGGAAACTTTCCTATAAAAACATAAAAAACAAATAACGGTCGATCGACTATATTGCATGTGCGCAGGAGAAGGCTTTTCCGAGTCACGATTCGACGGAAATGGACAGACAAATTCGCGCTCTATCAGCTCTAAGGGAGGTTTGGCTACTCGACAAACGAGTTCTTGAAAACAACGGGCAAACTAAAACATTTCAAAGGAGGAATACGAGCTTCAAACGACGTTTCTCTTCAGCTAAAGTCAAAGGAAGGAATAGCCACCTACCTGTCAGTCTTTGAATGGCTTTCGGTGGTCGACGCGCGTACCCAGGTGAGTAACAGTTTGAACGCTCCCAATAGTGAATGGTGAACTCTTCCTCTTCCTCGACAATAGTGAAATGACTGAAAACCCCATTCTACGTATATATATAGGGTGAGCAATAAAGCTGCACGGGGTGGCTAGTTGGAGTATTAATGAGCATAGGGCTCAATGCAATGGGTAATTAACTCCGCATGGGGTGTCAATAAAACACTTCACCAACTTTACATTTGCGCTTACCCAATATATGGGCTGCGCTGCGACGACGATTGAGATGGTGACTTATGCGCAACGAATGACGATTTTAGGGTTAGTTTCTGCAATCAAAAGCCACACCCACAGATTGAAGCTTCGTCGGCAACTTTAAGGTTAGAAGCAGTGCAACCGGCGGTGACTTTAGCCATAATTCATGCAACCAAAAGATGCGACGAAGAGGGTGAGGTGCACCAAAAGGGCGTCAATTTTAAGGCCAGATATTGCACAATGGGTGGGCGCTTTAACTCTAAAATCTGCACCAATTGGCGCGAAGTCAAAGGCTTGGAAAAAGGTGCAAAGGAGCGACGATTTTAGTCTTAAAAGCTGCACAAAGGCGGAAAAAAATAAAGTATAAAAAATGCGATGACTCGGGAGAAAAGGTAAAAACAAAAGATCTTAGGTCGGCAATTTTAAGGCTAAATTGTGCACCATAGTCATCCAAAGATAAGGTGAAAATTTGCGCAACCGTCGCAAAGTTTATCCTTAAAAACTGTGCCCAAAGCTAAAAGATAACTTTTGCCTTAGCCAAAAAATAAATTTTTTTTGGAAGAAGAGAGATCAGAACCTGCAAAGATGAACAAACAAGCTTCAAAAAATCAAGGACTTCTTCAAAAATAGGAGGAGGGGTCCCAAAATTTTGCAAAATTTGGGGGGGGGGGTGTTGTAGCAACAACAATTGGCGATTCACTAGCAAACACAGATCTCTGAAACAAATTCTTCTCATGATAAAAAAGACTCTTAAACTGCTAGCTCCAAGCGTAACAAAACGCCCTCATAGTTCAGCTTCTATGAATGCAGTGATCTCTTTATCATAATGGCCATTTGGGGAAGGGGAACTTTGACTCAAACTTCCTTATAACTCTCTCTAGGCCAGAATGTGGAGTTCATTTTGAAGATCTATCTTTCAGGCGTTTGACTAAAAGAGGACTCCACAGGATTGTAACAATATCTCATAGGCATATTCGTTTGTTCCTCATTCCCATGCTATTGCATCCTTTTGGATGTTTCTTTGATTGACGGCTTTTATCATTTGAACCTTCCAGAAATAACTTTCTTCAACTTTCAATCCTTTGATTTGGGTTCTTCAATCCATAATGTCCTTTTGTGTGAGCAAGAGATTTTATTTGATTATCAAGCCTCATGGACGAAGAAGAACCTTGCTGAGCTGAATTATTTGAACAACTTTCTCGATTGAACACTTTTGCTTCTCTCAGCCATGCTTTAATTAAGGCGATAATTTCTGGAAATCAAACTCTTTGATGTAAGCTCTTTGGGATTTTATTTGTAGCATGTGATCATTTTAAATATTATACACCTGTGAGGCATGCTTCCTTTCCATGGGTCCATTATAGCAAAATACCTAGGATAGGAATTAATGTTAAAGTGAATGGAGCCTCAAGATAGTGAGAAGGAACAACTGAATCTCAGTCATTTAACTGGGGTTATTTTAACAAACATAAAAGGATCTCTTCATTCCCAAAGTTTGCTCAGTGAAAGCAAAGTTACGGAGATATATTTTCTTTATAAGTGAAATTCTGCCTTTCAAGATTTCGAGATTTGCTCGGAGTCCTGTCCTACCGCTAAGCCATGAGTTGGGATAGGATTTATTAAATAAAGAAAAGAGAAAACTTGAACAGAGAGAAAAGTAAAAATCAGACAACACTACTTAATCTGTACACAAAAACAAAAACAAGAAAACAAGAAACAACAACGCTTATTTATGTACAAAAGTCTCAACGAGACTATGCAAAGTACTGCTTTAAGGCGAGGCCATTGAGAGGGAGAATTACTTCCTCTCCTTGTAGGTCTTTCAGCTTGTAAGTGGATGAGCCAAGTTTTTCATAAATTTGATAAGGGCCGACCCATAGATGTTGAAACTTTGTGTGCATCCCCTTACCATCATGTGAATGGTCCCATTTCAAAACTAAGTCACCTACTTCGAAATCCCTCTTGCCAGAATTTTGCTTATCAAACCACCTCTTGACTATGTCTTGATGTTGGTGGAACCGGTCTTTGGATTTATGCCGAGATTCCTCAAGTTTCAACAGGGTATCAATTCTCGATTGTAGGACTTGGCTGCTAGACCCTCGAGAGGCTTGGGCCAATTACAAGGATGGGAGTAGAATATTTGGAGGGAGGATGGCTTCTTTACCGTAGAATAAAGTGAACGGGGAAACTCCTAAGGCATTCTTTGGTGTGACTCTATCTTCCCATAGAGCATTCGGGAGGGCTGTATGCGAGCTTCTCTAATTTTCAATTACAGTTTTCTTGAGAATTCGAATGAGGTTCTTATTGCTAGACTCAGCTAGATCATTTCCTTGGGGATAATAATTGGCTGAATAATGTAGTTTAATTCCTTTCTCATAATCAAATTCATTTATCTTCAAAGACGATAAATAAGTAGCATTATCAAAGACTAGGGAAATTGGAACCCCAAACCTGGTTATGATGTTTTCTTCTAGGAATCCGATGACTGCATCTTCGTTTAATTTGTACAGTGGAATAGCTTCTTCCCATCTTGTAAAATAGTCAGTAGCTGTTAGGATATACCGATGCTGCAATGACGAATTTGGGTTGATTTCACTGATAGCATCTATGCCCCATTGCTCGAATGGTTCAGATATGATAATGGGCTGCAGGGGTCCTACTGCTTTTGGCAATTTCTTGGCACTTCTTTGGCATACATCACAATTACGGGCATATGCATGAGCGTCTCTGAATAAGGTTGGCCAATAATAGCCAGCTCTGATAATTTTATGTGCTGTGGTGTCTCCAGAATAATGTCCCCCAGCAGGGCCATCGTGCAATTCCCTGACCACACTATCAGCATCTTCTTTCTCTAGACAACTGAGGAAAATCCCATCCTAATTTTTTCTAAAAAGTAACCCATCAATGATTTGATAGGCTGTTGATTTGAGACGTAATGCTCTCCTTTCCTTAGAATTCCATTGTTCCGGCAAATATCCTTGCTGCAAATGATGCACCAAGTCCCTATACCAAGATTCAGGGGCTATAAAAATAGGACATATCTCAGCCATATTCAGCTCAGCTTCATTTTCCCAGTTCAAATCTTCATCAACTGGATGCTCAGTGAGTAACTTACATAACCCTTGACCCTTGATGATGGTGGCGGGTTTGAATTCTAGATCATACTCTTGGAGAGCCGTGACCCAATTCCCTCTCCGTTCTCCCAATTCCTTCTGAACGAACATAGATCTGACAACGGGGTGAGGGACTATGACTTTAGTCTTGTTCTTTAAAATATATGGCCTGAACTATTTTACCGCTTTGAACACGGCATATGCTTACTTGTCTACAATAGGATAATTCAGTTCAACGCCTTGCAGACTAGTGCTCATAAAAGAGATTGGGTATTCGTCTCCTGATTCCACCTTTTGTGTGAGCACAACTGCGAGAGAATCATCTGAGGCAAAGGTGTACATAATGAAATATTTATCAAAATCCGGGCTTCTTAAATAAGATGCATTAGCTATAGAAACTTTGATTTCCTTAAATGCCACTTTCTCCAAGTCAATCAACTTGAATTGTACACTCTGCTTTATCATTTACTGCAGAGGTTTAACGATCTGAGCGAAATCGGGAACGAACCTTCAAACAAAATTGATAGTGCCCATAAATGATTGCATAGATTTATTGCTGTGAGGCATGAGAATCTGATTGATAGCCTGGACCCTCTCTTGGTCTATTGAGATTCCTTTCTTTGAAATGATGTGACCCAAAAGTTTGCCTTCAAAGACAGCAACCACACTTTTCTTTGGATTCAAAGAAATACCATATTTCCTGCAGCGATAAAAAATCTGCTTCAGGTGAAAAACATGGTGTTCTCTCTTCTTTGAGAAAGCTGTCACATCGTCGAGATAAACCACAACACACTGACCACCCAATCCTCGAAAGGAAATGTCCATTGCTCGCTGAAAAATGGCTCATGCGTTTATCAAACCGAAAGGCATCCTTCGGTATGTGAATGTTCCCCACTTTGTATGAAAAGTGGTTTTGAGCCGATCTTCTTCTGCTACTAGCACTTGATTGTAACCAGAAAAATCGTCTAGTAAAGAGAAGATCTCTAAGCCTGAAACCATATGCAATATTTTCTCCATTGGGGGCACGGGATAGTTGTCCTTATTTGAAGCTTTATTTAGGTTCCGGAAATCTACACACAACCTAATGTCGCCTGATTTCTTCCAGACTAGAACTAGATTAGCAACCCATTCTGAGTGTTAGACTTTAAAATAATATTTGCATCCAATACTTTCTTCAACTCCTTTTGTATTAAAGGCTCAAGAGTCAGGTGCATTCTCCTCAATTGCTGCTGAACTGGTTTAACCCCAGCTTTCATTGGTATTATGTGCTGAATAATGCGAGTATCATATGTCTTTAGATCCTCATAAGTCCATGCAAAGACATCTTTGTATTGCTGAAATAGCTTGATGAATTTATCTCTTTCACCCGGGGAACAACATCTACCAAGATTAACATATTTCGGTTCAGGATCTGTACCAAGATTTACTAATTCATGATGCATAGTGGAACTATGAGTTTTAGCATTCATTGGCCTTTTGAACTTATTCTGCGTATCGAATAAACCTTCAAGAGATCTTACTCCCTTGGGCATGAATTTTCCTTCCACAACATCTTTACTTTGCAGATTTGAATCGTGATTTTCTTCATCTATTATGGCTTCTTGGAATACATCTTCATTTTTTAAGAAGCTGATGATCTGATCATCATCATCAAACACCCTGAGATTTGTAATGTTATCCGGAACGGATGGCCTGAAAATTAATTCAATAGAACACTTGTTATTAGTAGGCACTAATCTTGAAGCAGAAGTAGCTAACAAATCAACTGTAGGATTTCTTAATCTAGGAATTGAATTGATATTAAAAGCATCAAAACACGAAATCAAATTCCAAACCTCTTATTGATAACATTTCAAGTGTGGTGAAAGGCAATGAATTGTGTCTCTCACTTGCCTGACGACTATTTCAGAATCACTAAAGGATTTCAGATATTTAACATTTAAACAAATAGCTTTCTTTAAACCATGGACCATAGCTTCGTATTCAGCAGTATTGTTAGTGCATTCGAACTATAATCTACAAGATAAGAAGTGTTTATTGGTTTCAGTATCAATCAAGACACAACCAGCTCCGGATCCTTCTTGGGTTTTGGAGCCATCAAAGTATAAGACCCAAAAGTTATTCTTTGTTTTAACTAAGTTAGTGTCACTACAACCTAAGTCAGTAACTAACCCTACTATGTTACAATCAATATCATCAGTCCGAGAAAAATCAAGGAGATCGGACTGTTCATCTGATTCATGGCTAACGTCTTCCAATTGATAATTACCCGGTCCAATTTCTAAGAAATAATTTCCCAATACCGAATATGAGAAAGCTACAACTTCATTCTTTTCCTCTAGCTGAGTTACATTTTGTTTCATGTGGGGTTATCTCAGTATCTTAATCTAATTTTTCCTATTCTGATATGGAAACCACAAATGAGACTAGTCTGTTGCAAAGTAACCATTTAGTTTCGTAGACCAGTCCCTGCTTAAAATTAAACCATAAGCCTTAGGAATATTGACCACCATTATATCCACGAATTGACATACTCTCGGATACGCTGGCAGCCTAATAAGCACATCTTTCATTTCTCCAATGACTTTAACAACAGTACTATCTAACTATATGATCTGTGATGGGGATGGAATTGGCTTCCCATTAATCCTTTTGCAAATTGAAAGCGGCATGACATTTGAGGAAGCCCCAGAGTCTACCAAACAATTGTGCACATTATGATTGAAAATTTCAAAAGTTACGAAAAAAGGCAAAGTCTGCAATATTGATTTCCTGCCAATGCTAGCTTCGTTTATCTCAGGGTTTTCCTTAGTGTTTTCTGCCGAAGTACTAACTTGTGAGTCAAAAGCATCCAACAATTTCTTCCTTTGATGGGGTAGGCTGCACATATCAAATATAGAAACATTTGCTTTCGCCTTCTTAATGTCTTCAATTATATCATAGCCCATATCACATTATTTCGAAACTTTAGGTTGATTTTCTATTTTGTTCAAAGCAACCTTTGGCTGTTTAGATGTTTCTATGCCTGGCTCTTTTGTCACTGCTAGGTTTGCCTTAGGCTGCGGCGGGATGACAGTTATGTGCCTTCTGGGTATCTCTTTCGTAACCTTGGCTTTAGGTGTCTCAATAGTTTTATCAAGCACGGGGCCTTTACTCCTAGTAGTGACATTAATTGTTGCAGACTGACATTCATCAGTTATATCTTCGTGAGAAGGTTTTTGTGTGGGTTCCCAATCCCATAAGACCATTGTTGTGTCGGGAGCGGGTTCTTCCTGCTCAAAAATATGCTCTTGTTGAGGATCTTTCTGGTCAGTTATCTGTGCATCTAACATTTGGTTCATCACTAGGCTCATCGAGTTTATCCATTGTGAACAACTTTTTTCTGAGTGTTGTTCTTGATGGAAGGTACAAAAATGATCCATGCCTACCTCATTTAAATTTAGCACAACATAATTGTTTACAAGCGGAAGCGGCTATCCGTTTTCTTCCCTTTTCTTATAGAAAGGTTTGAATGGCTGCCTGGAAGTGCTAGTGGTCTTATCTTTCTCTAGATCGATGATCTTATTAGAAATTTTTTGCTTCATTTTTACCATATTTTCCATATATGTTGAGGGTTCCTCTTTATTTGTGGTTAACAGAAAGGGATTCTTAATAGTTTCCTGTTTTGTTTCTAGATCCAAAGCATGTTTAGCAATGTTGTCCGCTTCTTCTTCTAACTTCTTAGCTTCTTCGAAATTTTCTATCAATGTAGTTTTCTTTGTTCTTTTAATGAACATTGCTATGGGAGGGTCAAGAGCTGTTGTATAATATTCAACTAAAGATTCTTCAGCAGGCCTAGTTGCATCACTAAAATTGTTCAACAATGTGGTAAATCTCTGGTTAAACTCTTGAACCTTTTCTTTCTTTTCCATTCTCAATGACAGTAACTCTTTCATAAGCGTAGCTACCGTTTTCTGATTTCCATACTTTTTCAAGAAACACTTCTCGAAGTCTTCCCAATTAGATATTGAACTAGCCTACAAACTAAAGTACCAAGAAGATACTTTAGGCTCGAAAGTGTAAGGGAAAAGCCTATAGACTACATCTTCATGCTGCACATTTAAAAGACTTAGAGCCAAGTAAAAACTTTTAAGATGATCTTCTGCAGAAATACCTTTCCCAGGATCATATTTAGGCAAGATCTTTTCAGGATTATTGGGCATATCGTGGAACAGTCCAGCTATATTCAAAGCTCCTCTCGCTCTCCATGTCGGTACGGCCATGGCTCCACGTGGTGAATTTGGTGGTGTGTTATGTGGAGTGTGAGGTGGAGAATTGCGTGGAGTATGTGGTTCCTCTAGATTCGGAGGATTTTCAAGTCCAATTTCTCCAAGTGGTTCTGTTATTTCTTCCAAAGATAGATCTACCAGATCTTCTAAGTTTTGAACAAGAACCGAATCCCTGGTATACTGCATTTCCCTTCTAGGGGCTATTCTTCTAGGGAGTGAGGGAATTGAATTTAAACCACCAAGCTGCCTAACATAAGGACGAATATGTCTTCTTAAATTCGCTACTTCAGCAAAAGGAATAGCATACAGTGTTTCTTGCTGTTCGATCTCAGAATTGGGATCTTCTTGATTTATTAATTTCAGATATGGATTATCTGGGATAACTGTTTCAAATGGGTCTTCAGTGGGATTCCTTCTAACAAAAGGATCTCCTCTGCCAACCATGCATTGGTGGCCCTCCTTCTAGCGCCAAAAACTGTGATAACTCAAAAATCGTAGCATCAATTAGTAAGGGATTCTCCCCGGTAAGCAAGCCCAATTAGATCACTCACCGTTTGGTGTAGGGAATCCATCTGGTTAATGGCCCGACTACCGTGTAAGATTTAAAGATTTGTTTTCCTTTGCACTGGTTGCAGCTCGATCCAATGTTTATGTATTTTAATTTTAAAGATGAGATGCAAGTGCTGTAATCTAAATGTAAATTGTAAACAAATTTGATCTAAAACTGTTTTAAGCAAATTTAATCTATCCTCGTAAGGAGCAAATTTAAAGGATGAGTAATAAACTGGAAATGAAGCCAATAACTTCATAGATAGCTGTTAAATTAAATGAAAGAATTTACAACAGAAAATAAAATATTATCAAAGATAGCCTTGATAGAGATAAACATTCTATTACCCATTTTACACAGAAATTTCGCATGAGAGAGTGAAAGCATTCAAAGCAAAGAAATAATTCAGATGGTTAAGAACGATCTCACAGCCAATGTGTGAATAATGCAGAAGTAATTTGGTCAGTCATTCAAACATTCCCATAATAAAACTCCATGTAGGCTTCCATCAGGCAAAATAGGACTTCCTTTATTGATGTAGTAAAACAGTTCACGTACAGCATAAGTCTGTTCTTTCACCTGCCAAAAGTATTTTCTATCTCATCTATCTCTATATTTATAGATCTTACAACTTCGTCTCTTCTCAAAAACCTAAGCCTAGGGAAAACAAAAGTTTGTCATCTAGTGCCTAAAGAGACAAAAAGCATTTCCAGCTGTCTTTTAACATATTTATACAAAAATAAATTTCCAGCTGGCTTTTCTCAAAATTTATAATAAAAACAAATTAGGCTCCAGATGGCTCTGCGGCTTCATTTGGTTTCTCTCCATCTGCTGACTTGTTCCCTTCAACAGGGTCGCTCGCTTTTGCTGATTTGTCTAACTCTTGAATATAACTGGCCCACTTGCTAATTTTTCTCAAGATGGTCTTTCTCGACGCAAAGATTGTCACTTTCCAGGCTATCTTGTGTTTGCGCAAATTTGATTTTACATATGTTGCCCCTGCTATAGCCTCCTGCGCAATACCTTCTAGGAAATAAGTGTGAACGACAGCATCTCAATGAATTGATGGAGATCCTCCAAGGTTATAGCCTCTATCTTCTTTAGATAGTCTAATTCTGCGGTCAAGTTACCCCACAATTCTGCCAAGCGTTGTTCTCTCTCAGGAAACTCGTAAATGGTCTGAGGTAAATCCATGTGACATTTCTCGTGGGTTTCCCAGATTTTGGAGTAGACAATGTGGCATTTTTTGATGGTCTTCCAGATCTCAAGACTTAATTTGTTACCACAATCCCTGAAAACTCGAGGACTACTGTATCCATGTCAAATTCCTCAGCAGTTGTAGCACGCAGGTTTGAGGGAAAACTAGATTTTCCTTTCCTCCATTCAAATTGCTCTTTAATTTCTACCATGTGTTGCGCATACTTGTCCTTTATTTTAAGCGCCTCAACCTCAATAGATGTCATACTTGTTATCATTTCTTTCATGCTATAGACTTCTTCAATAATCAACACTAGCAATTGATGAGTTTTCTCTTGCACATCGTAGGCTCGCTTGTAGAATGTGGCTAGATCCTCTTTCTTTTCATTTGCTTCCTTGAGCTGTTAACAGTCCTGCCTTTTCTAGTGTTAGCCTTTCAAACTGAGGCTTGAAGAAATCAATTTTCTGAACACTGTTGGCCTCGTGATTTTCCAATTCTGTTATGCGAACGTTCAAGTTCTTTTGCTCATCTTCTGAGATTGCCAACTGCCGGATCTTCAAAGTTGTTTCTTCCTTCTCTTCTGCAAGCTCTTTGTACTTATTTTTCAATTCATTTCCTTCTAACACCTCCTTCTTCCTGTCAGCTTTTATCTTGAAAGATAGCTCTCTATATTTCTTGACATCTTCAACCAGATGATTGACATTATCTTTACTTGCTTGCGCTAAAGCTACCGAGCATGACGCTGTGAATACAGGGTCGATGTCAGTCCCTTGGACAAGTGTGTTTTCTGATACTCTGAGTTCATATAGGTCCTATGCAATCTCCATTTCTTTATTGATCTATCAATGATAACCTTCTTCCGTTGATGAAAGTAAACGGAATCCAGGTTGGCCACTTGGAGCTTCTTTCTGGAGTTGTATGGGATAAGTGCTAATTCCTCAGTGGTGACAACCCCTTCACTAGCTATCCCTAGTTGGTTCATTGTTTCCAGATCCAAGTCCATGGCCCGCGGGCCGGACATGCCTTGTTCCGTGGCTTTCTCAGCTTCTTCTCTCGCTTGCCTCTCTGCAAGCTCTGCTAGCTCTACTTGTAACCTTTATGCCTCTTCTTGTTTGGTTTTCGCAGCTTCTTCCTGCTGCAGTTTGGCATCTTGTTCTTGCAAGATTCTTTCTTCTTCCTCTTGCTGTAATTTGGTAGATTGCTCTTGTAGGATTCTCTCTTCCTCCTCTCTCAGGGATTTTTCCTCTTGCTCCTACTGGACTCTAGCAGCTTCCACATCTTGCTGCTGCTTGACCTCCTGCTCCTTTTGGAGCCTCTCTTCTTCTTCCTTTTCCTTCCTTTTTGACTCCTCTGATTGAGATGCTGTTGCCTATTGCTCCTTCTGGATCAACCCAACAGGCTTAGTATTGCAACCTTTTTGGCTTTTATGGTGGTAGCGCTTTCCCAATTCAGTTAAGTTATTGGAACTTCGTAAAAATTATTCATCTTGGTCCATAAGATGTGTGTACTCGTAAGAAGTTTTGACATAAAGACAATATTTAGCAACTTTTCCACCAGGATCATGCCTCCTAAAAGGCTTTGTGCCAAAATGAAAAAATTCCAAGCCTTGAGCAAATTTTCACCCTCTCTTGCCCTTGGGAGGCTGTATGCACCGATGGTGAAGGGCATTGGTGGATATATACCTTTTCTCCTCTCTGTGAGGATCTTTCTGATTCCACCAATGCCGAAGAGTTGCCTTAAAGCTTCCTTGTGCACTACAAAATATGTAACATATTGGGGAAACAAAAAGGGAGCTTGAGATCCTCGACTCAGTCGGATATAGGTGCCTTCGGTGGAGAAGTAGTAATCTCCAAACTCTTCTATGATGTGCATGGCATTCTCGGACATGCAATTTCGCTCTTCTATAAAAATGAGCTGATACAGGGGCATGATGAGTTTCTCACAAATCTGCTTGTAGTGGTTTGCGTATTTGCTTGCCCATGTGGGTTGGTAAGCCACAAAAAGAGGTGACTCCTTCCTGCTTCATATGCAACCTAAATATGGGAAAGGGTGTTTTCTTAACAGGTAGTCCATCAAATAAAAAGACATGAAGAAATCAGCTTTCTTCTGAGTCAGTCCTCCTTGGGTAGCGGTTAACTACGAGACCAAACTATCTGAAATTATGTCAGCCCAATTGAAAATGGTACTGGACATGGCCACATGGACCATTACTGGCACCCAACCAAGCTTGAAAATATTTCCATTCGGCATGCCAAAAATCCGACTTAGTATTAAGGAAATGAGTCTATAAGGAGTCCTTAGAAGGGAACTTTCATATTCATTATTGTTCCTTTGTCTAATTTGCCTGTCACTTATCATCATCTTTCTGGCAGACTCCAAAGGGTCCACAGTTTGCTTTACTATCCACTTATCATCCAACCAAGTTCTTTCCTGGGGCAACTTGTAAGTAGCTGTGATGTGTTCAGGTGCGAAATATGCCAGATTCATCTCATCCTTGTCATTAATGAAACTTGTATCAGTCTTAACATGAGGAATTATCCAGTCGATGACCTCAGAGCACGGGAATAGCTCGGGACGAGTCCCTGCCTTGTGGAGGTCGGACTTCTTGATGTCTGAATAGACCATAATTTATTCTAGGGATGCATCTAGGTACTTCTGATCTTTGATAAACTTGCATAAGTCACCCCATTGAAATTCCGGGGTAGAGGTTCCTGGGGCCACTCCGGTGACAGCTTATGTATCGCTAAACATGGTTTCAAGCGATGTGTCTAACAAAATCTCCACATCCGAATCGGATTCCGCAAGCTTATCTTTCCGCCTGGTAGACTTCCTATGCATGTCAAACCTGCGATAGTGGGGATAGCACAAATAAGGAGTTTGATGAATTCTCGAGCAACCATTGCTAGTGGACAACTCACATCTTAGGACTTATAATATTTAAGCAAAAAAGAGCATGTAAAAGTGTTGGCTTTCATTTAAAATAATCTTTCAACCGAAATGGCGACGAGGTAGAGCATTTAACAACACATCCATAAAATGACTTAAAATGCAATTTTCACAAAACCGACAGCTGCTTAGCCAGTATTTGAATATTTTATGATAAAATAATTATTTCGCTGTCATTAGCTTTTCGAAAGAAAATACAAGTTATGCAAAGTGTTAATAGTATGGGACAAGGAGAATCCCTGAAACTTCTGTGGCTTTATGGATTTAACGCAGGGACTCTATCATCGGGAGCACTACTTATTACCCACAATGATGGGTACAATATGGTATTGCTCGGCAATGGCAAACTTCCTACGTGCGCTATAGAGGAGAATGTGTGCCACAAAACTAGTAGCATTATCTCAAGTTTTAAGCAAACTGTGATAAGGAAACTTTACAGGCTCGACTTTTATTAATATAACAAACACCCGGATGGAAACTTTCCTATAAAAACTGAAAAAAATAAAATAATGGTCGACCGGATGTATTGCATGTGCGTAGGAGAAGGCTTTTCTGGGTCACGATTCGACGAAAATGGATGGACAACTTCGTGCTCTATTAGCTCTAAGGGAGGTTTGGCTGCTCGACAAACGAGTTCTTGAAAACAATGGGAAAACTAAAACATTTCAAAGGAGGAATACGAGCTTCAAACATAGTTTCTCTTCAGCTAAAGACAAAGGAGGGAATAGCCACCTACCTGTCAGTCTCAGAACGACTTTCGGTGGTCGACGCGCGTACCTAGGTGAGTAACAGTTTGAACGCTCCCAATAGCGAATGGCGAACTCTTCCTCTTCCTCGGCAATAGTGAAATGACCGAAAACCCCGTTCTACGTATATATATAGGGTGAGCAATAAAGCCGCACGGGGTGGCTAGTTGGAGTATTAATGAGCACGGGGCTCAATGCAACGGGTAATTAACTCCGCACGGGGTGTCAATAAAACACTTCACGAAATTTACATTTGTGCTTACCCAAAATATGGGCTGCGCTGCGGCGACGATTGAGATGGTGACTTATGCGCAACGGACGATAATTTTAGGGTTTTTTTTGCGATCAAAAGCCGCGCCCACGAATTGAAGCTTCGCCAGCAACTGTAAGGTTAGAAGCAGTGCAACCGACGGTTACTTTAGCCATAATTCCTGCGACCAAAAGCTGTGACAAAGAGGGCGAGGCGCACCAAAAGGGCGGCAATTTTAAGGCCAGATATTGCGCAATGGGCTGGCGCTTTAACTCTAAAATCTGCACCAATTGGCGCGAATTCAAAGGCTTGGAAAAGGCGCAAAGGAGCGGCGATTTTAGCCTTAAAAGCTGCCCAAAGGCGAAAAAAATTAAAGTTTAAAAAATGCGATGAATCGGGAGAAAAGGTAAAAACAAAAGCTCTTAGGTCGGCAATTTTAAGGCTAAATCGTGCGCCATAGTCAACCAAAGATAAGGTGAAAAATTGTGCAACTGTCGCAAAGTTTATCGTTAAAAACTGCGCCCAAAGCTAAAAGATAACTTTTGCCTTAGCCAAAAAAAAAAAAAATTCGAAGAAGAGAGAGATCAGAACCTGCAAAGATGAACAAACAAGCTTAAAAAAACCAAGGACTTCTTCAAAAATACGAGGAGGAGCCCCAAAATTTTGCAAAATTTTGGGGGGTTGTTGCAGCAACAACAAGGATCTAAAATTTACACTTAAGAACTCTACTACTAAGTGTTCAAGGGAATAAAGGGGTGTTTGATAAAGATATTCTACATAGCAATGCTCAAATAGGAAAAACAAATTCCAAGTATTTTATATAAATTTCCTTTTTAATGAATAGCTTCATTAATTTTTACAATTAATCACATTTTTTCTATTTTCATTATTATTACTTTGGAATTACAAATAACCTCTTCTACTCCTTTATGATTACAATTTACAAATAATTTCTAAATTATTTTTTAGTTTATTTTTTTTTTGTATATTTATAATAAAAATTATTGAAAAAGGGTTAGTTAAATAACACTAATTTATTTTATATCCAAGAAACACATAGTCATTTCATATTATCCAAATTGAAAAAATTAAAGGGAATTTTGACACTTCAATTTCTATTTCTAAATAACATCCAAATTTTTAGAATTGAGGTTTAAATACCCAAATAATTATGTTAATTAATATACAAATTAATACACAAATTAAGACACATTAGCTCAACAATGAAATGCAATAGATTAGTTTATTAATTGAGTAGGCATAATTATTAATCTTAAGTTTAATTATAAATGCAAACAAAGTAATTTCAATTCATATAATTTTAATTAGTTATTTTAAACTTAGTTATATAAATTATACAATTTTAATAGTTTTTTTAATATAGTTTAGTTTACTTTGTTTCACTTTTCATTTGTTTTTATATGGAAAATGTGTTTTGATTTCTTAATTCTATTAGTTTGGACTTTTAAAAAAATCATCAATCTCTTATTTATTTATTTTCAAAAATAAATTATAAGTTTTATGAAACTAAAATTAAAATATATTATTAATATATATGAATATAAATTCAAGGGCATTAAAAATATTGAAGTGCCATGAATTTTTTGTATTTAAGGGGGACATCAAATTTCAACACTAGTCACATGTTTAGTCATAATCAAAATAAGCTTTGGGTTGGCTAATTTTAAATGGGTATATGGTGAGAAGGCATGGTGGAGGAGGGTGTGAGACACACATTCATCATCAATTCAATACCATGTTGATGACAATGAAAGTTTTTGGTTGACATTTTGCAATGTTCCATTAAAAATCTCAAAATTAGAGCATGTGACAAGAACTTACATGAAAATATATGTAAAACGAATCTCCCAAGGACCTTTGGAATAGAAAGAAATTGAGGATCATTGTGATGTCTCAAAACATATTTGTGGGTCACCAATGCAACAAAATAAAATGCCATTGGTTATTGTATCGTATCAAATAAACAATGCTTAGCTATAAATCTTGACTTGCATACGAGTGGTGATGGGAGCTACATTTTATTTTTATATAAGATAAAAATAAAATAAATCAGCGTGATGCACACATGTGCCAAGGCCCTTACTTACATGTGTTGTTAGCACCATGATGCATATGTTTCTTAGGTTGGTGTATCACACTAATGGATAGTGTTGATATAAATGTTTGAGTGGGAAATTGTAGCCTAGGAGGTTCCATATATGAAACTACTTGATCTGATCACCCATGAAGGGATCATAGGATAGTCTATCAAAGGGATAACAACCTATTATGTGGAACATAGAACTAAAATAAAATGAAAAGAAAAATATCTATCTGGAAAGTAGTAAAGCTTTATGTTTATTAATTGCACTCAACTACCACAAAAATCTATGTCAAGGATAAATGCCTTGAACAAGGGTATAAACAATATATTCTTAAATTGTCCAACCTCTCCTAATCTTCTATGTGGTCCTCTTTATAAAGGAGAGAGACCAACTTTACAAGGCATGAATTGAATCAGTTTAATCATGCATCATTAGTACTCCTTTGTACAAACACATGATTAACCCAAGTCTCCATTTGTCAAGTTGCATCAATGAGTAAGGCTACATTTAGTGGGGTTGGGGCTAACTAAATCCATGACCATAAATCATATCACAACTTGGGAAAGGATTACTACAATTTGGAAAATTATTTTTGTGCACTTCTATTTGGAAGGTGTAGAGGTTGTGCTTTTCTATATGTGAGGTGTGACATTGATCATAAATTGATATCAAGCTAAGCTTAAACCTTAATTATTGCATACAATAGCAAGAAGACCCATTCCTTTTTCTCAATTATTACACATATGCAAAAGGAATATTGTAATCATCTCCAATTATGACAACAAGATAAAGCTAAGCCTATTTACTATTAACCCTATGCTAAGCTACTTCTCTAAATTCTTTTGATAAAATGATTTTATTTCTAGAAGAGAGACAACTTCTGATACTCCTTTATAAATTGAAATGGAATACATGTAGTCTACAATGTTAAACATATATCACCTTATATGTCACTATGATTAAATGATTTAGCATCCACACACTCTTATATAGTCTACCAAGTTGGTGAAGTAAACGTTGAAAGGAATCGCATGTAAAAAAATGTTGAAAGGAATCAAATGTAAATATGTTGTAGAAAGAAAGGTGGAGCTTGTGTTTGCATCAAGTGATAATCATATTGTCAAACAATAAAATATTACATAAGATTCACATTAATTACATTTAAGTATCAAATTTTAAGAAAGGAGGAGCTTATGCATGAATCGAGTGATGGCCACATTGTCCGTCTATAAAAATTCTACAAAAATTCACTTTAGTGTTATTCAAGTATCAAATTTTAAAACCATTAACTCCATGTATTTAGTTCATTAAACAGCTATTTCATTAAATTTAGATTAATTGCATTTTAATTCCCTTTGAACATAGGCTAAAAACGATCCTTTTAAAGCCCAAAATTGGGGTTTATAAAGTACAAAATCTAGTTAGACAAAAGTTTTAATATCAGGTTCCAAAACCTGCATTTTTTTAATTCAATAGTGATACGTTTAGGACTCGATTTTGTACTATTTAAATATGATCTTGGCACTTTCAAAACTAGATTTTGCACTTTTGAAATTAAGTGAATATTGGCACTTTCATAATTTAATTTTGCATTTTTGAAAATCGAGATTGGAACTTTAGGAATCTGATTTTGCACTTTTGGAATCAAATATTAGCACTTTAAGAATTTGATTTCATAATTTCAGAATCTGATATTGGCACATCCATAATCGACACTTTATAAACTCTAGTTTTTCACTTAATTATGAATCAAATTTAATAAATATCATTTGAAGTTTATAAAATGGGCTACACATCACCTAAAAATACTCATGATTCATGTCTTTGTAATTATATGGATCTTTTCATCATCCCATATATTACTTTCCATGGATTTGTTCACAGTAATTGTGTTTTTACAATCACAACTACCATTAAATACAATGTTTCAAAACATTTACCTAAACTATTTAAAAATGAACACAATTATATAATTGAATTTGTCATTATTCTATCTTTCAAAAACTCTACTTTAATTCTAAAACAAAAATATTTCATCATAATAAAATCTAACAAATAAATACATGCACATCAATCCTTATAAAAAAATTCATTAATTTATTGTTGTTTATATAGAAATATAATAAAAATTTGAAAGCATTATTGAATTTATCAAACAAAATTGAATATAAAAAATTAGATCTTCTTAACCATATAAAACATTGCCACATATAGAAAATATTAATCAATGTACTAATTACAAAAAAATAATAATATCTATAAATGCTAATAGATGGTTACTGTGTTACATTTCTTTTAGTCATATTTTCTATATAGATATCAACTAAAAAAATGCAGATGCATGATTTTGCATTTTAACCAAGAAAAATAAATAATTCAAGGATATAAAAGTCTATTCACTTCAAAAAATAGTTAATCATATCGATATCTAATATTGGTTGTAGGTTCATCAACAAATGCAACTTGCCTGAAAATGGAATTGGCCTTCTCATTCTGAAATACTTTTGGATTAGTTGTTTCCATGATATAACCATCTTGGAGTTAAAAATGTTTCAATTTAATATTATTGTGATATTTTTTAAGATAAGATAAAAATTCATTTGAACAATTCTCATTCTAAAATTCATTTGAATTTGTTTTTTAATGTAGTTATCATCCTTCTCACTAAGACGGTTGTGATATATTTTAGGATGGTATTTTTTTATAAGCTAGTATCTTATGGGTATTTGAACTTGTGACATTCTATTTATAATTTCTCATCTCATTTACTAATTACCAATTGCTCTACCCCTATAGGAAGGATGGTATTTATATTAAAACAACAAATTCAAATGAATTTTATGATGAGATTTTACTTTTCTATGCTTTTCTTCCAAAAAACAAATTCAAATGATTTAAAAAAAATAGCTACAAAAATTACCATATTTAACTTTTCTCTTAGAGATAGATGAACGACATGACACCTCTTCTTATAGAGAATAGATAGAGCTATAAAATTACCATCAAGAACTTGTAAATATCATCCAATGAATCATGAGATTAGAAAGTTCAAGATGCTGGTTTTTTATTGCTTAACTAAGTTCAAATTGTGTGGTTCACTATTAATTGAATAAATAGAATCTCCTTGAATTAGTTGAAACGGTCAAATCTTTACACTTTTGACCTGTGAATAACCATTTGTTATTATTATTATTTTAAAATGTAATAAATTGATATAAGTGAAACAATCAGTGTGTAGCCCATGCGAATAACCTTTTGTTATTATTATTATTTTAAAATGTAATAAATTGATATAAGTGAAATAATCAGTGTGTAGCCCATTTGAATTTGATTCTTATTGAACAATTCATTCCCCTAGTTGAAATCCAAACCTAACTTTTCATATATAAATTCAATAAAAGGGTTGAAAAGGTTTAAAATAGAGTTCGAAGAATAAATGACACATATATACTTTTAAAAATACTTTCTCATTTAAATTGGGAGTGAATTAAACCATTTAAAAATATTCCTTCATGATTATTATGAGTTTAAAAATATCTGAATGCATGACGATGGACAATTTAAAAAATATTTGTTCATTCGAATTGGAAATAAATTCAACCACCTTAAATTTATTATTTCATTAATGTGAATGATTTAAAAAATATTTAAATGCAGGATCATCGTCAATTTTAAAAATATTTGTAAAATTTATTAATTAGTAAAAAATAATAATCTCTATAAATACAAATGGATGGTTACTCTATTACATTTATCTTAGTCCTACTATAGTATTAGAGAATGATTACTTAACCATAATATGTTATATATAGATATCAAGTAAAAAAATGTAGGCGTAAGTATTCGCATTTGAAACAAGAAAAAATAATAATTCAAAGATAAGTGCTTATCCACTTAGAAATATAGTTAGTCATATTAGTAATAACAAAATTATAGAAGAGAGGTTGAAGTTAGCTAATGTTGATCAGTGTGTTCCAGAATGAAGAGATATAACTTTAAACATAGTGTGAATATTTTTTTTCTCATTTTCCATTGTAACACTAACTTTCTTTTTCTTAATATATATTTCTCCAAATTGTCTTTGATTACTTGTGCCAGATTCTCATATATACCATAAATTTTATATAAAATCACCATGTGGAACTCTAAATATTGTCCAAATGGTCCACAATTATTTGTGAACTCTCCTCCAAATCCAAATTCTTACATCAAAATCACCATCTTGAACTTCTAAATATTCTCCAAATGTTTTCCTATTACTTGAGGATTCTCCTCCAAACCCTAAATTTTATATAAAAATAGCCATATTGAACTTTTAAATAGTCTACAAATGGTCTGATATTATTTGAGGATCCTCCTCCAAACTCTAAACTTTATATAACAATCACCATCTTGATCTTTTAAATGTTATCCAATGTTATGTTCCATTATTACTTGAACAAATGGAGTCCTATCCAAGAATAAAATTTATATCCTTATGTTTTAGCAAGCCATTATCCTTGAGAAAATAAATGATGGAAATACATTTTGTATATAAGCAGTTGATCCAATGAAACACAATGGGTATTCGAGGTGGATTTGCTACATGTGGAACTGGGATTGGATCCTATTTGGATAGAGAATGGATGACTCAATTAATTTTATACAAAATCAAAATGGTCTATCCACCCTCCAACCAAGCCTACAACCCTCCACCGAAGCATCATGAACTTTATAATATTCCCTAAATGGTCAGGTTATTACTTGCTATCCGCCACCAAATTATAAATTTTATATAAAAATAATCACCTTGAACTTTTAAATATTCCCCAATGTTATGGGCCGCTATTACTTGAACAGATGGAGTCCCCTCCAAGGAAATTTTTTATATAATTGTGCTTTAACAAGTCATTGTCTCATCTAGAGAATATATGAGTGCTATAACATCATTATCGCAAGAAAAACAATTAAAATGGAATAAATTGATATAAAATCATTTTCAACATAAACATAACTTATAACTTGAAAGAAAATATACCTTAATTTTAAAATGGAATAAACTAATATAAAAATATTTTCAACATAAACATAACATCTCATGGATAACTTGAATGAAAAGGTTGTGCATGTGCTAATCTTGTCAAAATCTTTGAAATAACTAAGTATGCAATGGATTTGATAGTATGTTAAAGCTACAATGATCTTATATATGATGTGTTGTCTTGTCTACCCTAGTTATAGGGAGATATGAAGATACAATATTTGATTAAATGTTGGTTTTGAAGGGGCTATTCATTATGGGGATTGCTTGCATAGTCTTGAAGAAATTTAGTGGCATATACAATTAAGTAATCATGCACTTTATGGATTGTGTTGACTAGATCATGCTGCCCCTAAATTGCATTACTTGTAGAAAAGAGATGGATTTATGAAACCGTGGAGTTTGAATCCATTGATAAGATCTATGGTCATGGTCGACTAAATATTGTGTGGAAGGAGGAGAATTAATCAACTGGAATGAAGATCACTTGAGTTACAAGAGGTATCATTGATGTTACAAGTGTGTGAACCATGTTTGAAACAATGTCTGGAGCATGTAGATTGGGTGAATGATACATTGAAAGTGATTGTTGGCAAAACAATAGAGTATTAGCTTCTTTATAGAGCATAGTAGTTGGAGGGATACCATTATCACCTTTGTACAAAATTTACTTGAAAACTAATATTTCTTAGTGGTGCAAATAGAATAGAGGGTTGAAGGTGAAGATTAATAGGTTGGATAAAGGAAATAGCCAACTTAAGGATGAGGCTTCCTTCTTATAGGTATATGTTGATGATCTCCGTGAAGAAGCTGTTCCCTGCTAGGAAGATAATTTCTAGTTTTTTGATGAATATCATAATTTAAATGAATATTATGATATTTTATTGTTGCAAATGGTTTAGAAATATGAGACTATTTAGGGATTGTATGATTGCACGATTATGATAGTTTGTTTGAAAACCCCTCTTAGACTACTTCTATAGATGCTCATGATGATGCATTTGATGATATTGATGGTATACTTGTTGATTTTAAGAAGGGTGATGTTGATGGTTTGGCCTCTTCTCATGTAAACTATTGTCAAGTTTTCTCCATAGTTTGAAAAACATACTAGAAGTATTAGGTCTCAGTCGTTCAGTAGGATGGGCTATACTAGCAGTGGACTTGTGTAGGGTGGATAGAGTATTTTTGTTCAAATTATTCTTGAGTTCAAATCTACTAGAGTGGATCTTGGATATGATGGGAATTCATCAAAAAATAAAAGTGACTTTACATCTACTATAATTTCTTTCATTGCATGTGAAAGTCAACTGACTGAGCTGTAGGAAGAGAAACAATTTGGTAATGATTTTCTTGAGTCTGCTGAATATTTTGTTGATAATGAGATGATAAAATTGGAAATTGTTGTTGTTGATTTGTAGAGATACCTTGCAACTTTGGTTGAGTATGAATATGAGCTTGCACCTTTTGTTTAGTAGAAATAAAATTTTATACCATATCAACATCCTCATCATAGAGATCGAAGGAATATGTCCAGAAATCCACATTCATGAAATGATGGTAGTATTGCTTATAGGTCTCTACATAAGAGGTTTGGTTAAAAAACTTTTGGCCCAGTGTGGACTACCATAATTGATTATGGTTGGATTGATGCTTGGCCATGGAAACATTTCAAGAGATTCTTGTGGGAGTTCTATAGATTTATAACATTGATTGTATAGCAATATTTTTTTTCTATTGATCCATTGGTCTACTGGCCGACTACAGTTCGAGAGGTTGTATAAGTAAATTGCATTTTGACTAAATATTTTGTTACATAGTTATGATATAGTATAATTATTATCCCCCATAGGCTCAAACGAGGTTGAAGTAGAGACTTTAAATATTAGCTTAACTATTAAAACATAAAAGAAACCAATTAAATTAATAATATGGATTACAACAAATTTTACATTCCCATGAAATGTAAAGATACAACTTGGAATGAGAATGAAATAATTTATAAGAAAGTTGAAATTCTATAAAGATTTTATGATTGATCAAAACTATATTTCCAATATTATGAGCTTAAAAAACAAAATGATTATGGCTAAGATTAGGACCAATTCTCATGACCTTGATAGTGAAACTAGAATACTCCAAAAACACCTTCGATGAGAGTATTGTAAAATTTTGTGATGTAAAGGAGGTGGAGGATGGACCTCACTTCCTTTTAATATGCCCTACCCTTAATAATACGATACATCAAATTTACCCAACGTTATAATTTAATTATTATTACAGACATCCTAACTTAAAGAAGTTGATAATGATTTTTAGGATATTTAGACACTTTGGAGATTAGTTAAGATTAACTTAGTCTAATGTGTCTTTAGGTAAAGTGTGTTTCTTTAGTATGCATTTGTACTTATGTCATATGACATTTCATCTTCTCCTTGATCTTAACTATTATATCGATATGTGACTTAACATCTATTTGGTCGATGATCTCTATTTAAAGAGCATGGAGGGTCATTTGTTGATGATCGATTATGAGAATTTCATATGTAAAATATTTTCCTTTTGCATTAATATATTGCCTCAAGTGACCATGTTGGATGGTATTGTGGATTGTTTCCCTCTCTGAGGTTTTAACCATGTAATGCATTGTTGTGTTGTTTCGTAATTTGTTTGTTTGAGTGATTGCTTAAGGTGTTCGACATGTGTGGAAACACCCTATTTTATTCGAAGAATGTTAATCTTTCATTCACTACTATGATGAAACCATGGGGCATGTGTCAACATTTTGTCTCACTAGCATCATTGTTTTTACACTAGGACAAGTCAAATGTCATTCTCACATTGCATCCTTATGGGTCACACCAATGATGATTTAATGTCCTAATATTGAAATAGCATCAAATTTACCACTAATAATGTAATGTAACCAAACCCCAGTCTAGGCACACTAACTCTCAACTAACAACTTGGAATCACAGAGGATGGATTTGAAACACTTGCAAGACTTATTGGAAGGTGGAATAAAGGTTCTTACTTCGACAGTTGCACATTCGGGAGTGCATCACACCTGGGTAGACTCCTTTGGCCAAACCGAAGGCTTCAAGGAAATGGCCCCAAGAGTTATGTGGTAACTCCACTGCTTTTGGTGCAATACTAGAAGTAACTAAACCATTGGTAGATTGATTTAAATATCTCCAACCTGATATGGAAGCTATTAGACTTGATATACAAAAGTTTGGCTGAAAATAGAGTAACTAGGAGCAAGGTTCGAAACTTGGACTAGTGGTAGATACAATTTCCAAATGAACTTGAATGGCATTAAGGGATCCCTAATTTATGTTATGTGAGTGGGAATAGAATCAAATAATTGTTATTTATCTAAATTGAACTTCATATCAGAATTTAGAATCACATAAAACAGTTAAGATCTTCAAATAGAAAAATTGCTAGATTTCTTCTTCAATAGAGCAAGCAATGAAACATTGAATTTCAAATAGCACTCAGTGGTCACAAATTATGCAATAAACATTATAGATGAGGGAAAAAACATGCCATTGAAGAGCATCAAGCTTTAATCATACATTCTGAGGGACATTTAACAATCAATGATAGCAGAACTTGAAGTATATCATAGATTCATAGAAGCAAGAATAGAGTGTTTGAGAGCAAGGAATGAATATTTTCCTACTAGATATGATAAATATGCAGAGTTACATCAGATTTCATCCCTCTGATTACACATGAATAACATATATAGATCATAGGGGGGTGCAATTCATCAATCTCCCTCTCTCTAATGCGTTAATTTTTTATATTTAATTTAGAGCTGCAATAATAATTGAATTCAAATAACAATCATACATATAAGCAATCACATTCGACACATGAATTTACCCTAGGGAAACCCTCTATGAATTGATGGAGGAAACCCTAGCAAAAACTTCCCTAGTATATTGATAGATAGCAGAGAATGTCTTTTACATCAAGCACCCCTGCTACACTGTTACAGAGCAAGAGAAAGATAAAGAAGAGAGACTCATAATAATATCCCGCACAAAGAAAAGTGCATTTCCTTCAAGGGAGAAGAGAATTTGCTTCACATTGAATTCATCAATCCCATATAACATTCTTATACATCTTCTCATGCATTGGCTTCTATTTTTATCTTATGAATTTAGGATGAACTCGCCTTCCATCTAGATGCATCAATATTGAGTGAAGAAGTGTGTGCCCCTCTTCTCATGCAATGCATTAACTCACTGAACTGTCTCTTAGGATGAACTCATCCCTTAACTAAAATCTTTCCCACTTAGTTAGGTGTCTAACTTAAGTGTTGTCATGCAATTGTCGCAACTCAAGTGTCGTCTTTTAGTTTAACATAAGTGTCATCTTTTAGTTTAACATATGTGTCATCATGCACTAACACTTAGTTAACTAGATATTCTATTATCACCCATTTAACTCTCTTAACTGATTATTTCTTGTTAACACCACTGTGGCGATCAATTCACGTTCTCCTTTGATTTACTAAAGTCTTCACTGAAGTTTAACAATTCAAATTCTCTCTTAATTAATTCTTTATGTGCAATTCGAATTCTCTCACTTCTTATCACATCTTATCTTTATCTCTTGTCTTATCTGCATGGTCCACATGTGCCAGCTTAATTATCATATAAAATATACTAAGGATATTTTCCCAATGATGTGATAATATTGTTCTACTATCATTCCAAGTGGTTATATGCTAAAGTAGTTCACTCTAGAGGTGTCCAGTCTCTAAAGGAGACTTAATATCTCAACCATGGTTAGTAGTACATCACACACCATACATGCTTTGACATGCAAAGCATCACCTCAATACATGAGGATCTGTCTTGACACACAAGACCTTAGCCTTGACTAGAAAGACTGCACAACATCATCACTTTGACATGCAAAGCACTTTCCTCAACACATGAAGCTTAACCATTCTTGAGTCCAACTCAAGATTCTTCTCCAAGTTTCCTAAGTCCAACTTCGGCTCCTATAAGGCACTACCTAAACACATAAGGCTCAATATTGACACACAAGATTGACTTGGAGAATGACTCATGATGATGTAACTTTAACATGCTGCTACAAAATACTGTCAACTGAACACTATTGATTCTAAAACTCTACTACACCAAGCTGTAACTAAATCCCATTATTCTGGAGCTCAGATTAGACCTGCAAATAACTTTAATGGATGCAATATACTCCATTAAAAGGACTGGGATTCCTCTTCCTCAAACTCCAATAGAAGGATCTCACAATCTCTTAGTTGGATCAATGATTGCAAAGGGGCACACAATCCAATGTTGGAAAGGGGCACACCACCCAAGCCTATAAAAAGCTCAGATATCTTCAAGATCACGAAGATCACAAAGTAAAAATGCCAAAATATTCCAAAGGATACCTCATACTCCTTTTATAACCCTCTGGTGGATTTCTTCCTTCTCTAGAGCCTTCCTTCTTGAAATTCGAATTAGTGATGAGTGGAGGCTTCTTTGGTAAGTTGGTTTTTCATTGGACCCGCTTGCCTCATAAATTGCACCCTCACTGGATAAATTTGGTTCTTGTATCGTTTTTTACTGTTGCCATTCTTTCTTGAGTGCAAAAATCATGAAACTTCTGCCTTTTTACTTTGTGCTCCTTTTCCTGCTTTTGCCAAGTTCCTGCTTTTAGGCTGCCTTGTCTACTTTTAGATGTTGTTGCAAAATTTCTTGAGTGTGACAACTCACATGGCCTTATCCCTCCTTCTATGTGCCCCCTTGGTCCACCTAGAACAATTCCAACTCATAAAACAATTATTATATAATAAAATATTTAAAATTATGGTCCTACATTACCTTTTCATGACTTAAATTAATTATGCATTGTACTATAGGCCAAATTTGATGATTTTAATCAAAGTATTAGAATGAGAAATATGGGGAGATTACAGTCCTCCCTGCCGAAGATTGCTTGTCCTCAAGCAATTTAAGATATGTAAGCGGAATGCTCGTTCTCTTTCCCCCAACTTAATGCAAAACCCTTTTTTCTTTACTTCCTCCTTTATTGATGACTATTTATCAAGCATAGGATTTACAGCTGAACTTGACAAACATTGGAATTCCAAATTCCAACTGAAATCAATAAAGTGCCACCATGTTGTTGCTGCGCCGACTCTGATTATAACCATCCCTTCAAGAGATTTCACTATTCCCTATGATTCTATCTGATCAATCCAACTGAAATAACCAAATCCAAAAATGATCCTAGGGTCCCAAATGAACCTAAGAGCTGTTAGGTGTCTACTACATCCACTTCTGCACTGCATAATATCAACATAAGGATCCTTCTGAATACTCCAATACCACCAACCATAAGAAAAATGAGTCTATCTCTCAAATGGTTTCCCACACGGGAAACTAAACCATTGCTCTGCATAAATAGACTCATGCAAATGTGGAATGACTCACTCTCCTATGCTAGCCACCCAACTACTGCTCCAATGCCAAAACCTAAACTCGAACCAAGTGATGCCATGATCACATTGCTTGTGCTAATATCCTCCAAACATCAATGGCATATGAAATAATCCATTAATGCCTAGATCCCATGGTCTCTACTGCATACCATCGATCATCACTGTTGCTTGTGATAATCTGTCACTCCATGGTATGCCAGGATCCATCCACCATATTGGAATTTTGTCACCACCAATGCACATCAATAAATTTGTGAGCCTCTTCATCAAAATATGAATCTCCTCATGTGCAAACAGGACTCTAGTCCCATGGCTCACATTTCTATCACATGTTCTACCCAAAAATATTGAGTGGAACTCCCCTGCACTGTTGTGCACGAGACAAGTATGGAGTGGTGCAAGTAGATGCCACTGATGCTCACCATACTAAAGGAGGATCAAGAGTGTGTTTGAAGGATCAAAATAAAGTTGATAAGGAGACAAATGTGTCTCTTTCTTCTCATTAAGCATCAATAGAAGTGGTCCCTCCATCAAATCGACAATTCCTTTCACATCCTCAAGTGCCAGGAGTGAAGGAAATTGGGACAGCTGGAACTCTCTACAAAATTCATCCACTAAACCAATATATGCATGGTATCCTTTGTTGGATGGTCCAACAAGAATGTATTTGTGTGCCTCATCCAAAGGTGTGACTTTCCTCCACAGAGGCAAGTTGAGTTCTTCCTTGCGCAAGGTAAATGCCTCGACATGTTTTATGCCAATCTCCTCATGGAAACTTGCTTATGCAACTGTCTTCCACCTAACATGAGCATAACTCTTTCTACAAGGTATCTCCATATGTGCCATGTAATATTCCACCCAATCCATATGAGTATGGAATACATCATGTTGCATACATATAGGCCTATGCGGATACTCACATAACAAGACAATATCAAATGTATCAGTGAATCCACAAAAAGAAATTTTACCTCCTGGAGCCTTCATCTCTGTGATGTATCTATTCATCCAATCTATTTATGCATAGATCTCTTTGCTGGTGTTTGGATCCAATGGAATGATCTCAGGTACATCCTCCATAGATGAGTATTCCTCACATAGAGAAAGCTCATGGTCTTCATGGTGCACAATAAGTGTCTGGTAAACATCCTCCATGATAGTTTTTCCATCAAGCATTTGCGGTTCTACATACTCCTCATGCTCACCTTGTGCATAAGGCTCCTCCAATACATTATGTGTGCAATCATCCACACACATATGATCACTAGTGGTTATGGGAAAAGAATGTAATCTTCCCAAATCCACACATGGTTTCTCTCTTTTTGCTGTCTTATCTTCAACAAATTTGAGAGCAATATATCGATCCATGAACAAATGCAAGTAGTCATCTTTCATCTCTTCCAAATTTCTTATAATGATGTAGAGTTCATAACTAGAGACCCTAGCAATAAATCCACTTTGTCTCTCTACAAACTGAACTCTCACAACAAGATATTCAATTAGTTTGTGTGCACCATCAGTTATGGACAATACTTGCAGTACCATCTCTTTTGTGACTAAAAGTAGGTTCTCTAAGTCCCTCAATGGTTCCTTGATCGCACAATGCATACTGTCACATGTGGGCTCATCCAAATCTTATGAGTCATGTGGAATCTCATCCAATAATTCATCCCTCTCACTGCCTTCATATTTAAACCATAAATTTGAGTCTCATCACTATTGTGCTCCATAAAATTCATCTCAATTTCAATCTCCTTTGCAATGATCTTGAATTTACCAAAATAGAAGCTTGAATGTTCATAAGTGGAATCTCTTTCCACACTGTTTACAGTTTCAAAACTTGTTGCTTGGTCTTGTACTATGCATTGTTCCTCTGGCTCCTTAGAATCTTGTGTAGTGCTAGGTCCATCATGCTCATCCCTTGCGCAACCTTCATCCCAAAGGATTATATGCACATTTCCTAATGGATGTAATGTTAAATCCAACTGGTTGTGACATGAATCCAAAACACAATGCTCATCCTCAACACTAAATTCAACATTAGCAGATTCATTTGTATTACATTCAATGGAAGATTCCTCAGATAATTGCAAGAAAACATTGCTGCTGCAAAAATCAAATTTACTTGTATATCTTTGCTTGATGTTTTCTTCTGGCTGCTTCATGCACGGACTAGAGGAACTACATGGTTCTTCTTCTGAGAGACTGATGTGCCTCTCATTCTCATTTGATGGCTACTTCTTGGGTGTAGAGCATTTTGATGGCGATGCTTAATCAATCTGGTGCAACATATGCTCCACTTCTCTGCACACACTATTGACAATATGACTTACTGTTCCTTGATATGTGTTGTAGTAAGGATCCTCATTTAGAAACAACCTTTCAACTTTGAAAGTGTAGAAGTATCAGAAAGGCAAGACCTCTTGTATATATTTCCTTATTATTTGGTATTCTTTGAGGTACTCATAAGGATTGAATCCCAGAGGATTTCCCCCATAGCACACTTTGCCATCAACAATACTGAACTCTAGTGAATTATGAATTTTGTTATCTATGCACACAATTTTACACAAGGATTCGTCATCCTCAACATAAATAAAATCATCATCAGAATAGGATGCTTCCTCATCATCCCATTCATAAACATCACTAGCTGGTGCTAGTTTCATAGTTGCAAAATTTCTGCTTCGGAGCTTAGATATTTGAACTTTGTCGCTCACAGGTGTAGAGGACCATGCTTTGATACTACTATAATGTACCCAAATCCCAGTCTAGGAACTCTAACTCTAAATTGAAAACTTGGACTCATATAGGATGGATTTGACACACTTGTAAGACTTATTGGAAGGTGGAATCAAGGTTCTTACTTCGACAGTTCACATTCAGGAGTGCATCACACTTGGGTAGACTCCTTTGGATAAACCAAAGGCTTCAAGGAAATGGCCCCAAGAATTATGTGGTAACTCCACTGCTTTTGGTGTAGTACTGGAAGTAACTAAACCACTGGTATAGTTATTTAAATATCCCCAACCTGATATGGAATCTATTAGACTTGATATACAAAATTTTGGCTAAAAAGAAAGTAACTAGGAGCAAGGTTCAATACTTGGACTAGTGGTAGAGACAATTTACAAATGAATTCGAATGGCATTAATGGATCCCTAATTTTTTATTTATTTATTTTTATTTTATTTTTCTGTGAGTGAGGATAGACTCAAATACTCCTGATTTAGCTAAATGGACCTTCATATCATAATTTAGAATCACAGAAAATAGTTAAGATCTTCAAACAAAAAAATTGCTAGATTTCTTCTTCAATAGAGCAAGCAATGAAACATTGACTTTCAAATAGCACTCAATGGTCACGAATTATGCAATAAACATTATAGATGAGGGAAAAACATGCCATTGAACAACATAAATATTTGATCAGACATTCCAAGGCACATTTAATAGTCAATGATAGCATAACTTGAAGTATATCATAGATTCACTAGCACTTGTAACATAGAAGCATAACTAGAGTGTTTGAGAGAAAGGAATGAATCTTTTACTATTGGATCTAATAAATATGCAGAGGTACATCAGATTGAAGCCCTTTGATTTCACCTGAAAAAAATCTATAGATCACATGGTGGGGGTTTGGGGCGCAATTCATCAATCTCCCTCTCTCTACTGCTACAAAATACTGCCAATTGAACACTATTTATTCTGAAACTCTATTGCATCAAACTGTAACTCGATCCCATTATTCTGGAGATCATATCAGACCTACAAATCAATTTGATAGCTGCAATATCCTCCACGAAAAGGACTTGGTTTCCTCTTCCTCAAACTCCAACAGAAGGATATCACAATATCTTAGTTGGATCAATGATTGCAAAGGGGCACATCACCCAATGCTGGCAAGGTGCACACCACCCAAGCCTTTGAAAATCTCAGAGCTCTTCAAGATCACGAACATCACAAAGTAAAAATTACAAAATATTCCTATGGAGACTCTCATACTCCTTTTATAACCCTCTTGTGGATATATTCCTTTCTCTAGAGCCTTCCTTCTTGAAATTCGAATTACTAATGAATGGAGGCTTCTTTGGCAAGTTGCTTTTGCATTTGGACCCACTTGCCTCATCAATTTCACCTCCATTGGATAAATTTGGCTCTTGTACCTTCTTTTTTTTACTGTTGCTATTCCTTCTTGAGTGCAAAAATTAGGAAACTTTTTCCTTTATGCTTTGTGCTACTTTTCCTACTTTTAGCTGCTTTAGGCAAGTTCCTACTTTTAGGCTGCCTTGCCTGCTTTTAGATGTTGTTGCCAAATTTATTGAGTGAGACAACTCACATGGACTTATCCCTCCTTCTATGCTCCCCCTTGGGCCACCTAGACCAATTCCAACTCATAAAACGATTATTAGATAATCAAATATTTAAAATTGTAGTCCTACATTACCTTTTCATGACTTAAATTAATTATGCATGGTACTATAGGCCAAATTTGATGATTTTAATCAAAGTATTAGAATGAGAAATTTGGGGACATTGCAAATAAATATACTAAAAAATCCTCTACAGGGTCTTGATATTGATGATGGTGCTTCCCTATTAATGGAAAACATGGACCTTAATTTGGTCGACTATACTCTAGATTCCTCTAAAGGCCATCATGTATGGTCTTCATCAGTATCTTTTGGGACCTTGCATGGTTTTTCCCTAGGTTCATATACTTCTATCTCTTCGGGGTGATTATTGAGACCATTGGTGACTTTGAAAAATGAGGTTTTGGTGGTCATACTGGTTGTTGACAGATATGGATTTATGGGTAATGGATCTTGTTAAGAGATAGATTTTTGGCATTAGTTTCAATGGGAGGAATACTAGCATAGTAGGTGTGATTGTAGTCATAAGAAAAAGAACCCCACTTTTGGTACAAATCATTGAAACCATTGCATTCCTATCCCCTCATTCCCTGGAAGTTCCTTAGCTCATTTTGGATTTCAAATGCATTTGAATCTTGGGTCTATTGAACTAATAGTGTCACCATCTATTATAGGATTTGGGCTTTCAAATGGTTTTCTAGACTTGGGATTTGGTGTAGGTTAGGTGTTGGAGAGGATTACACAAGATACTCAAGATATTGCTTGTATTCCTATGTCTTTGCAAGTTGATAGTCTGTTGACAAGGTACCTCGATTGTCTCAAGGTTCTAGTGAATGTTTGCAAGAGTTTTCTTGTGATGGTAATGGTATCATTTCGAAGAGTGATTTCTAGAAAGTGAAGGGGAGTGGTATTGTTCATGTTCAACATTTGTCTAGTTCAATAATATATAAGTTGGGTTTAGGTGGGGAAGCTTTGCGAGGTGCACTAGAGAAGGGAAAGTTGGAGAAAGTGCATCAAGAAAAAAAAGCTCCAATGATGTTGGTAGTAAGCGATGATGTAAATATGAATGAGGTAGTTATCCTAGCTTGAAAAAATTTGGTTGGTCACTTCTAGGGTTGGCACATGGGTGAAGTTAACTTGAGATTGTGGTTGAAAGAATTTTGCAAACTGGTCTTGGGTTACCTCTCAAAATTTTGTGTTGGTCCGTTGGTGGATGGGGTTCATCCTCAGGTTTGAATAAGATGTGAGAAGGTATTGGAATCATGCTGAAAATGGGGGAGTTCTATTCTTTTTCTCAAGACTTGGACACCATTTTTTGATTTGCATTTGGAAAAAATGAACATTATGTCGATGTGGGTAAAGTTTCCAGTGTTACCTATCAATTTCTCGTCCATTGAGGTGTTTAAGGAGATAGAAAAAGCTTTTGGATCCTTCATTTATATGGATGTGAGATTTGTGCAAGCTAGTAATTTGACTATTGCTAGGGTTTTAGTGGGCATTGATTTGAAGGAAGTTTTTCCTTCAGACATGAATTTGTAGAAAGGGTGTTTCTCCATGTCACAAGAATTGAATTACAATGGTGTGCCATTTAAATGTGTATGATATATTTTCAAGTATTTGAGTTGGTTCAAGAAAATAATCTCCCTCTAAATCATAAAAAATAGGTGAAGGAGAAGGATAAGTTGGATGTAGTCAATCATGACTAGGTTTCAATAGCTAGGGAAGGAATTCTTCAAGCTCCAGAATATATAGGTATGGGTTCCTGAAATGATCTCTAGTCTAGTAGTTTATAATAAGTAGTGAGGGTCACATTTAAAAGGTTGGATGATAAGAAAGGTTTTTCTAATCCTGTGGAGATTGAAGGTACAACATTGTTGAATTTACCATCATTTGCAACAATGCCTATCATTATATGCAATGCAATTGAAGGTATGAACTCCAGAAGTAATGTCCCTATACATAATACATCTCATATTTTAAATAATTTATGTGTAGAGTTTAGACATAGAGGTGTCTTGTATGAGGTAATGTCTAGGAAGGGGGATGTTTCTAATGGAGATGTGATGTCAATTCCCTCAAATTGTAATGAAGGCATATTGGGATCAATCAAGGGAAGGGTTGGTGATTATGGTTATTATCAATGAACATGATGATCCTTTATTCATGTTTGGGGAGGGATAGATGTCTGGAGTCCAAACACGATAAAGGTCTAGGAGTTATGGCTTAATGGATGTTGAGGGAGGGGTAGCTGGTGGTTTATCTTTTGTTGAGGTAAAAGTGACAAAAGGAAGATATATAAGTAGAAAATCATATGTTGATCAATCTCAGGAAAATATCATTTAGAGGCTCAATCATGCAAACAATTAGATCTTATAGGGGTTTTTAAAGTTATCCAAACTCTATGGCTTATGTCTTAATGTTTTTTTTTTATCTTTTAATTGTAGGGGGTTGAGTATCTCTATAGAAAAAATTGTGCTAAAATAGTTGGTGGAGTTTCAAAATCTAGTTAAGCTTCTATTGCAAGAGTCAATGGGTGAAGGAAGTACGTTATGTGTTGAGTTAGTTGAGTATTGCTAGGTGGGATTTTATCATATTTTTTATTCGAGTGGTAGGTTAGGTGGATTAATTTTTGGATGGGACCCTGAGGTTTTAAATTTCACTAATTCTCGATTATTTGATTCAGGTTTGATTATTTTCTCACATGAGATGGCGAAGGAGCTATCATTCCTAAACATATATGGTCCATATTTTGATAGAGTCTCCTTTTGGGATAGATTTTTCAAGATGAGTTTCCTTGGTCATGGTATTGGTGGTGACATAAATTTCTCCATTGGTAATGCTGAGATATGGATTGAAGTTGTTGTTGTTGATCCTATATTAGATTATTATGTGTCTAGATTAGATCAATGGGGTTTGGTTGATGTAGCTCATGTTAAGTTAAGGTCCATGTAGAGGAATAAGAGGGTTGTAATAGAAAGTATTTACAAGAGGTTGGACATATTATTGCTATCTAAAAGTATGGTAAGTTATGGTATAAGGGTCATATGGTTGGTGGGTTTTGGAGGTGATTCAACCCATTTCCCCATTTTTTAGAATTGACATCTATGGGAAGGAATCCATCTAGTCCATTCAAAATTAACTCTCATTGGTTATTAGATGATGGTTTCTATGATGTGGTTAAGAGTCAGTGGTTATATTATGATGGGAACCTAAGAGAATCTATAACAATACAATTCAAATATTATTTAAAAAAATTTAGTCCAATGTGGTACATTGGGCCAATGAGAAAAGAAAAGGGATGATAGGGTCTTCAAGGATGTGGAATATAAGTTGGAAGAATTATATTTTCAAGAATTGGCAGTATTTCTCAATGATGACCATAAGATAAGGACCATTGACCTTGAGAGGAAAAATGGATCTATACTGAATCAAAAAGAGGTTGTCTATAGACTCAAAATAAGAGCTCTATGGTTGGAAAATGTTGATGAAAATACTAAAATTTTCCACTAGTTTCCAACCATAGGAAAAATATAAATACAATATGGAAAATTCAAACTCGTGATGGTGATACTACTTCTAGTTTTGAAGATTTATCTAAGGCGGGGATGGGCCACTTCTCTAATATTTTCAAGGCAAAAAATAGAGTTTCCATTGCTCAAATGGTTAGGATTGAAACTAATTTTTCTATCTTTGTTGATGAAACATACAATGAATCCTTGATGGAAGAGGTGGAAAATGAGGAACTCCAGGAGGTTCTACAAACATTAAAAGGGATAAGAATCATTGGTAAAATGTATGGAAATTAGATTTCTTCTTAGTTTCTTATGAGTTAATTGAAGGTGATCTCTCAAGAGTGGTTTAGGAGTCAAGGTATTTTGTCAACGTGTTGGCATACTTCAACACCACATTCATAACACTCATTTCGAAATATAACAATCCTACATCTTTTGAGGAATTCAAACCAAGTTCTTTGTGTAATTGAATTTATAAAATAATCTAAAAAATTGTTGCTAGGAGAGTAAAAAATTTACTTTCAAAATCCATTCCAAAGGAGTAGTTTGGCTTTTGGCTAGAAGGCATATTCATGAAGAAATGTTTGTGGCTTGGGGAGTTTTTCACTGTATCAAAGGAAAAAAATAGCAAGTCATGATGATCAAGTTTTTTTTAAGAAAACCATATGATAGTGTCAATTGACTCTATCTTCACCTAATGCTTATACATATGAGTTTCAATTATAATTTGTCAATTGGGTCATGAATTGTGTATCATTAGATTCGTTTGTTGTATTCATTAATGTTTTTTCTATTGATTTTTCTAGTTCTATTCATGGGATAAGGAAAGGGTGTACATTACCCCCTTTATTCTTTCTTCTGGTGATTGAAGGCCTCAGCAGAGATATATTAGAGGAAAACAATGTGGGATCCTTTAAAGGAATAAGACGAGGGATGCATTATATGTATCTCACTTATTATTTGTTGATGATATTCTATTGATTTGTGATGTTTCTCACAGGGATTCCCTAAATTGTAGAAATATTTTATATCTCTATTGTTTGGCCATAACAATGTTGATAAATCCATAGTCTCTTTCATGGGGATAAATGATGAGGACAAAATCCTTTTTTTAAATATATTTCCTTCTAATCACGTGGAGCTTCAATTGAGGGTAAATTATATGGGATTTTTCCTTTATCCAACTGATTATACCAAGTGAGACTAGGGTTGAATGATATCTAAACTTGAAAGGAGGTTGTCTATTTGGTCTAAGAGACGATTATATGAGGGGAATACTTTTTTTAATAAAACATGTGCTTGAATCCATTCCATTGTATTGGGTATCTTTGACCTTTATACCCAAAGGGATGTTGGAGAATATTAAAAAAATCAATTACAGGTTTCTCTAGGTAGGGGGTAATGAAAATAAATATTTTCCTTGGGTATCCTAGAAAAATTATTGTTCCAAAAGAATTTGGGCATTGGGGTATAAAAAACATTAATGTTTTTGCGATGTGTGGAAATTCAAATACCCATTAAAATTCAGAGCTTTCATGTGGCTGGTTCTCATGAATAAAGTGCCTACTTGGGACTTTATATAAAGATGGAGCTAGAAGGTTATTCAAAAAGGTGTGTGAAAATTACAAGTAATGGGTGATTCTATAATGGTGATAAATTGGTTGAGGGGACTTTGAGCTATGAAAAATTTCCTATTGTGACCTATTTATGAGGAAATTATTAATGTGAGGAACATATTTTCTAATATCTCTTTATCCTGCCATGTTTATAGAGAAATAAATATGATGGTAAATTCATCATCTAAAGAAGGCTTGCAGATGGCTCTTGGATGTTTTCATATTTGGGTACAACAGGAAGATGTGTTATTTGAATATGACCCAGGTCCTTTTTAAAAATCAACTACCATATGTTTGGGGGAGTGTCATTACTCTTTTATTTGGTTTATTATATTGTTTCTAAACTCTTTGAGTACTTTTACAAGCCTATATGGCACGCATCCGGCGTTAAATTTTGAAAGACAACTTTGAGTACTTTTAATATTTTGTATATTGATTTAGAATTTTAGGGCATAGTTTGGGAGCTTTTTGGAAACACCGTCGAACTAGATTATATACTATTAGGTGTATTTGTATTTGGATAACAACTTGACGAAAATTTTTAATGGTTCCTCAATGCTGACCATCTTTTTGGATGCTGCAAGGCATATGCAAATTGTTATTTCATTAATTTTAATAAAATTACAAATTTTTTTCATGGAAAAAATATTATATTTTAACTTTTGTATTATAATAATTATGAAATGAGAAGTTCAAAGATTGTTTTTGTAATCATAGTTTTTGAAAAAGTAATAATATGTTTTTCTTGTGAAAGTATATATATTTTGATATGTTTTTTTGTGAAAGTATATTATATATTTTTAATAAAAATACCCCCTTTCTTTCTTTAAAACTTAAAAATACATTAAATAAATATATTTTCATTTTGAGAGGCTTTCTTGAGAAAGTATATATATTTTTAATAAAAATATCTTTCGAAAAAGTAATAATATGTTTTAAGAGTTTAAATCTCTTGTAAAAAATTAGTCTGGTAGAAAAATCAAGGGATGAGAACTAATAACAAAAGAGAATTATGTGGTAAGGTGTTCGACCATTTCTGTAGACAACATGATATAGCTCGACAAAACACAAATATATACACTCCTCAACAGAACAAAGTTGTTAAAAGAATGAATAGAACACTAATGGAGAAAGTAAGGAGCATGCTCAATGGTGCAGGTATCACACAAGAATTATGGGCAAAAGCAGTCAACACAAAATGATACCTGGTGAATAGGTCGGCATCGATGAGTTTGGTCAATAAGACTCCATACGAGGCATGGATTGGTAAGAATCCCTCTCTTGCACATCTCAGATTCTTTGGGAGTGATGCCTTTGTGCATGTCCCAAAAGAGAAAAGAAGCAAACTCGACAACAAGTCTGAGAAATGCATCTTCATTAGGTACAAGGATGGAGTGAAGGGGTATAAGATGTTGAATCCGGTCACAAGGAAGGCCATTTATAATAGATATGTGATCTTCAGATAAGTTGGAGGTACTTCTAGGATTGAATAGGTCAAAAGAGAAAAGGAACCATAAAAGCAGGAGTTTGAAATCAACGACGAAAACTTGGATTCAGATGAGTCAACTGAATCCAACGAAGAGGAGGAACAATAGACTCCGGTCATCAGGAGGTATGGTCAAGCAAAGAAAGAACCTGAAAGGTATAGTACACCTAATTTTTGGTTTGCTTTTGCATCATCTTCCATTGAAGATGATCCCAGGTCAGTAAAGGAAGCGATAGAATCAATAGAGGGTAAACTATGGAAAAGGGCCATGGGAAAAGAAATGGAATCCTTGAGGAAGAATAAAACATGGTATTTGTTCACATTACCAAATGGAAGGAAACTCGCTGGTAGCAATTGGGTATTTAAGAAAAGATTAATGTAGTAGAAAAATTGAGAGGTACAAGGCTCGACAAGTAGCAAAGGGATATTCCCAAGTCAAGGGAGTCAATTTTGGTGAGATTTTTTCTCATGTTGCAAAGTTAACTTCCATAAGGTACTTATGGATTTAGATGCAACATTTAATCTTGATATAGAACAAATGGACATAAAGACAACATTTCTTCATTGTGATATTTAAGAATAATTTTATATGAAGTAGCCTAAGGGTTTCACGATGAAAGGAGAGGAGGAGATGGTATGAAAGCTCAAGAAGTATCTCTATGGTTTAAAGCAATCACCCAATATGTGGTACTAGAAATTTGATATGTATATCCAATAGCTAGGGTTTGTGAGAAGTCAGGCTTATCACTATGTGTATGGAAAGAAAGTCAGTGATCACTTCATATATGTAATATTGTATGTTGACGACATGTTGTTGGTTGGAAATAACATGGATCTAATAAGGTAGGGGAAATTGCAGTTGTCCTCCAAGTTCGACAAGAAGGATCTCGATGCAACTCGTTTCATTCCTGGAATTGCAATAAAGAGCGATTGAGCAGATAGAAGGCTCTAGTTAAGTGAGAGTAAATATGTTGAGACAATTATGAAATGTATAAACATGTAGAAGTGTGAATCGGTCAAGGTCCCTATTCTTGTAGGCGTTAAGTTACCTATTAAACAATGTCCTAAGACAAGGGAATGAATAAAGTACACGACACATGTGCCCTATGATAGTTTTGTAGGTAGTCTAATGTATGCAATGGTTTGTACTCAACCTGATATTACCCACGCAGTGGGAGTATTGAGTAGATACATGTTGACACCTGGAAAGGAGCATTGGAACACATTTAAGAGAGTTTTTAGGTATTTGCATGGCACAACAAATTATGCAATATGCTATCAAGGAAAATATGAAATTGACAAGAAAATATTTGTACATGGTTTTTTCGACTGCAATTGGACTGGAGATATCGAACGCAGATGGTTGACTAGTGGATACATTTTAAAGTTATTTGGTGGAGTATTCAATTTACTGAGTAGGAGGAATTCGGTCATTGCACTGTTGACTACTAATGCCGAGTACATTGAAAACACTCATGCAAGCAAAGAGGAAGTTTGGTTGCAGAGATCGTGTTCAGATGTTGAGTTTAGGTTGGATTGTGATAGTAAAAGTGAAATATTCCTTGCAAATAACCCTGATACCATTCAAAGACAAAGCATATTGATGTGTAGTATCACTTTGTGAGAGACACTATGGAGAACCAGAAAGTGTTGTTGCTGTAAAAGGTAGACACTATGAATAACATTGTAGACTCATTGACCAAGTTTGTGAGCACTGAAAATTTTACTTGGTGTAGGGAATCAATGGGCTTGTTAACCCTACTTAAGCGAACTGAAGGTTTGAAATCTTTCGTGTATGCAAAGAATAGAACAAGTAGGAGAATGTTGGGTGTGTTATATTCATTGCATGTAAATCGATGGTCGAAGTCGATAGTCGATTGGTAGCAAGTCAACTATAATTGAAGTTGACATACAATAGAAGTCTTATTGGTGGGACAACTAGTATAGTCGATTGATAATTGATCACAACTAGTCAATAGGGAAGTCGATGAGCACAAATAAGACATGGATCTGATGAACACTTGGATGACAAGAGGCTCAATGGGAGATTGACTATGGTTGAATCAGTTAAGTCAATTGTAACATAATAAATGCATTCAGTTAGGAAGTTATGGATTTCCATTAATAAGTAGTTAGCTATAACTAACTCAGGTATCACGAGCTAGTGTATGTGTTGCATTTATAAATATGATGTAATGGTGGAGGCTATGTTTGTGTGAAGAGTAAATATCACTTGAAGGGAGTAGTAGAGTGTAAGTGAATTCATGCTTGAGATATTTTGATCTAGTAAATCATTGTTATAAACACTGGTAAAGAGTGTTGCTGACATATGAGCGATTAAGATCACTTCTTTGTTGGTTTTACCCAATAGAGGGGTTTCCAAGGTAATTTATGTGTACTATGTGTAACTGTGTTTTGTGCCACTGATAATTCTGTTATATGTTTAACTGTAAGAATCATTATGCATGCTCACTGTAATAGGTATTAGAACCCAACCTTGGTCACCTCTGGGATAACACATTGTACATGCAAATGATGGGATCTTACCTTTGGATGTAGTGTTGGTCTTAACTAATAATCCTCAGTAGTGTACACCTCATAACAAAGAGTTAAATCTAGTACACAAGCAATTGCTCGTAATCCAAGGTTTGAAGAGTAAGTTGATTGCTATTAGTCCATGATAATGATTGTGGAAATCTTTGTTGGTTTGTTTGATTGGCTAACATTGTTACTGAGAACATGGAATCCATGCTCGTGAAATGAATAATATGCTATGATTCTATTGCTTTCGAATCACTCTCATGTGACCTATCCATGAATTGGATAAGTATACTCACTAACATGAAATGTATACTCTTGTTGTGGTTAGGTAGTTCAAACTTCCCACCAAATATCTGTACATAGTGACATCAACTTCTTTTGTACCATCATCTATGTTAAATTTGACATTATATTCCAATGGAGTAGAAATTGGTTACATTCACGCATGTTGAATATTTTAATAATTTTATGTGCATATTTTCTTTGAGTTATCAAAGTCTTTCCATTCTTCCTCCATATTTCAATGCTTAAACAATAATGCATTTGATCTATTTGTGATATCAAATTCTTGAGATAAGTGAAGTTTGACTTCTTCAATCAAACTTGTAGCACTACATGTTATGATCAAATTGTCTACATACTAGAAAATCAATGTAAGGTTCTCTTTCTCATCTTTCTTGATGTACAAATTTGGATCACTTTGACTTTTCACAAATCCATGCTAAAGGATGAAGTTATCAATTTTGGCTTACCATGATCTTGGAGATTGTTGAAGACCATACAATGCTTTATTTAACCTACATATAAGGTGTTCTTGTCCTTTATTTACAAAACCTTAAGGTTGAACTAAATATATTTCCTCTTTTAGTCCACTACTCAAAAAATATGATTTGACATCTATTTGGTATATGTTCCAACTAAACTTTGTTGCAAGTGAAATTAACAACCTAATGGTATTCATTTTAGCTACATGTGCAGATGTTTCTTCATAATCTATGCCTTCCTTTTGTGACAACTAACCTTGCTTTGAATTTGTTTATACTACCATTAGAAATAAATTTTTCCTTGAATAACCATTAGGAACCTATAAGAAATTTATCTCTTGGCAACTTAGTAAGTTCCCAAGTATCATTTTCAGAATGGAATCAGATTCTTCCAACATTGCATTCATCCATTCTTCATGATTTTTTGCTTCCTCAAAATTTAAAGGTTCAACAATATGGAACATTAATGCATAGTCATTATATGTTATTGGGGTCTTGATGTTCCTTGTTGATCTTTTTGGTGTCATCTTGCTTGATGGAGTTGTTTCTTTACTTGGTGTATTTTTGTTGGTTTGATCATCATCTATTTGATGATTTTCATTAACTTCTTCTCACATCAACTCTTTAATACCTTCCTTAAATATGATACTTGGCCCTTGTACTACATCCTCTTTATTATAATCATCTACATACTCATGAAAAACCACATCCATGCTTACAAAAACTTAACAAGTAATTGGATCATATGGCTTATAGGATTTATGATCAAAAGTTTAACTAATGAAAATACATTTCATTGTTTTTACTCAAGTTTCAACTTGATTTCTTTTGGAATACAAGAAAATGGTATGCTTCCACATATTTTCAAATGATTCACAAATGGCTTACAGTTAAAAAAAATCATAAGGAATTTTGAATTTCAAGAACTTAGTTGGACTCCTATTTTTTAAGTCTCATGTTAGGAACTCGTGTCAACCCTTCTCTTTACTTTGTTGTTGGACGCATATGCTTTGTAAGTCGTCCCGTAGTATTTGTTGATCCATAGTTTGTATTAGCCCATGGTATTGACCCATAGTATTGGACGCATATGCTTTGTAAGTCGTCTCGTAGTATTATATGTCCCATGGTATTGACCCATAGTATTGGGCATAGACTTAGTATATAAGTGTGTGTTGAGGCCAATGAAGGTACCGTGAAGTTATTTGTATTGATCTTGCTCAATGGAGGTTTCCCCCTCGAAGTGGTCTGCGATCAATAAAGCGATTCTGAGTTTTGTTATTTCTTCTATCTCGTGTATTTTCATTAATTAATTATTGCAGGTTCTTCACATCTGGTATCAGAGCACTTTCTTGGGCTTGTTGGGTGAAATATCTGCCAATTTGTTTTTTCACATCTGTTGCAGGTTCGGATCTGGGAATAATCCCTATCCGCTTAACTGTGGGAAGTACTTGGGCATAAGCCCTAAAATTCATTGTGAGGAGTACCACAGCAACCCCAAAGTAGTTGGCCCATTGAGAGGACCTGCCAGTGAAAAGGGCAACGACCCCTGCTTGATGGACTAGTTCCCACCCGTGAGGTAAGCCAAGAGATTTTGTTTGTGGCAAAGCGTTTATCAGTTTTACTTGAGCTGTGGAGTGAGGGGCACTGCCCCAATACGCAAGCCGTCAGACATCATTGGTGGCCGAGTGAATCCCTTGAACTGTTAGGAAGCTGAGCATATGGGGTCCATATCTATTTTCAGCTGATAAATCGCAGATTTCCTCTATCCAGAACTGTTGCCGATCACTTCCGCATCGTTTCAAATCTATCTGTTGTCGATCCCTTCCACGTCATTTCAGATCCATCCGTTGTCGATCCCTTCCGCGTCGTTCCAGATCGATTTTTTCGCCATATCTCCCTTGTTTTAACTCTGTTTCCCTTGAAACTTCCCTAACCCCCATGCAATCCCATTTTGCATATTTCATTATTGAGGACCATATCCAAAATTCCACTTCCCAAATCCAGATTTCTCACATTTGTCTATTTTTAAGGTTTTCCATAACTTCTTCAATTTTCACCCACTCGCCTTCAAATTTTACCACAATGTTCATTTCCTATTTCTGCTTCCTTGTCCCTCTCTGCCAAATTTTCTCGTTCTTTCACCCCGCTTCTGAAATCCTCATTTTTTGCTTCCCTGTCCATCAGAAAGTGTCCAAAACCTAGTCAAACCCAAATTACCCATCCAATTTTTTCTCAAATCCAAATTTCCTTTACTAAAACAATTTCTGTTTTTGTTTATCTACCCACTCAAAAAAAAGAAAAAAACTCTTGGTTATGGTTGTCACCCGTGCAGGAGCACAAATCATAGAGGAAGAACTTATAGCCCTCAAAACGAAACTCCAAGATCTGGATGAAAAATTTCTCAGCCTCCATCTTCATCATTCAGCCATGAACAATAACGGATGACCAGAATCATCTACAACCACTAGGTTCTCTTCTTCCAGCAATTTTCGTGGGCCGAAGCTTGAATTTCCTCGCTTCAATGGTACTGATCCGATTGGATGGATATACCGGGAAGACCAATATTTCAGTCTGCATAATACTTTTGATGTCCACAAAGTTCCACTTGCATCCTTTCATTTGGAACAGGAAGCCCTTCAATGGTACCGTTGGTACATCAGAGCTCATCACGAGCCAAACTGGACAGATCTTTGCCAACTCCTTTTGCAACGATTTGGTCCTAGTGCTTTTGATGACTTCACATGAGCACTCACTAAAATTCCCCAAATTGGCACTGTGAGAGAGTATCAGACATAATTTGAGAAACTGGCCAATCACACTGAAGTATTGTCTGATGAATTCTACAGGAGTTGTTTTATTAGTGGTCTCAAGGATGAAATCCACTCAGAGGTTAAAATGTTCTGTCCCAACACAATGATGGCAGTCCTAGGGTTGGATAAGTTGGCAGAGGACAAGATTGCAACCCAACAACGCTTCAAACCCACCTTTGTTCCCTTAAGAAATATGGGTTCCCAACGACCTCCCATCATGCCAGCTCCTCGACCAACTCCTATCAAGCATTTGCCTGAAGCAAAGATGTGGGCACATCGAGAAAAATGACTTTGTTATAATTGTGATGAGAAATTCACTCGGGGGCATAGATGTGTTGAGAAAAATCTCTATCTCTTGGATGTGGACTCTCTGCCTGCCTCTAAACTTTGTGAAGACGCTCCAGATACAATAGATGACCAGGTCGACATTCAGCAGTTGCCTATTGACCCCCATATCAGGACGAACAACCAAAGATATCTCTCCATGCTTTATCTGGCGTCACCACCCCCCAAACAATGCGGGTCAGGGGTTACTTCAAGAAAATCCCTCTTATAATACTCATTGATTCTGGTAGCACTCATAATTTCATTGCCCATCAGATCACCAAACACGCTGATTTTTTTGTCCATCATTGCTCCAACTTTGAAGTCATGATTTCCAATGGGGGCACCTTACCTTGCAAGGGGAAGTGTCACAATCTACGTATCTCTCTGGAATATTATAACCTGCGCTCTGACATGGTTTCCTTGTCCTTAGGTAGATGTGATGTGGTTTTGGGCGTTCAATGGTTACGCACTTTTGGCCCCATCTTATGGGATTTTGCTGAACTTTGGATGCAGTTTTCAGTCAATGGGAAACAACACAAATTTACGGGCTTACAACCAGGGTCTCTCTGCATCATTAGTTCACATCGCCTGAAAAAGATCCTTAAGAAGAATTCACATGGTGTAATCTATCAACTCCATTCCATTCAGTTGCACCCATCAAAGGTATCCACTACCTCCTTGGATATATATGCAGGTGTCTTTGCTGAACCAGTGGGCTTGCCGTCTTCAAGAGACCTTTCCGGTAAGAATTTAGCCGCATCTACATCTCAGCAAGACATGATGGATATTTTGCATGCAATATAGAAGTGGCAGCCATACCTATTAGGGAATTATTTATGCATCAAGACTGATCTCCAGAGTCTAGAAAATTTCCTAGAACAACGGGTCTCCTCCCTAGCACACCTGAAATGGGTTATCCAACTCATGGGTTATGCCTATGCGATCACTTACAAGAAGGGTAAGGACAATATGGTGGAAAATGATCCTTCTCGCACATTTGATGACCCAACTCTTACAGCTATTTCTCTTCTTCTTCCAAATTGGTTGCAATCTGTTCAACAGTGTTATCTCTTCTATGAACTCCATGCTTCTTCATCGACAGGGCACTCTGGGTTCCTGAAAAAGTATGATCGGTAACAATGTAACTTCTTTTGGCAGGGATTGAAAATGACAATTCAATAGATGGTGGTTGACTGTGATACTTTCCAGGTCAACAAGGGTGAAACAACACTCCTTTTGGGACTGCTCGAACCCTTTCCCATCCCTACACAGATTTGGACAACTATTTCTATGGATTTCCTAGAAGCGCTCCGGTGGTACAATACCACATCTACAAGGACACCATATGAAGCAGTCTATGGACAGGCACTGCCAGTTCTTCTTCCATACACCCTCAACAACTCCCCAGTTCAGGAAATTGGCTCGGTTCTTCGAAAACGCGATCAGATTCTTCTCAACCTGCGGGACAATATTCACATGGCCAGAATTCGACTGAAACAACAAGCCGATCAGCACCATTCTGAGCGCACTTTTCATGCAGTTGATATGGTTCTTCTACGTCTATAGCCTTCCAAGCAATCCTCCCTGAAACTTAAAAGGCGTCAGTGGCCCGGAATGCAACTCGAGGATGCTACAGGGGAACCACTCCTTCATATTCTGCATCAATTTCCACATCTAAAGCTTTGAGGACACAACTTTTTCTAAGGGAGAGGGGATGTTAGGAACCCATGTCAACCCTTCTCTTTACTTTGCTAGTATATTGTTGTTGGATGCATATTCTTTGTAATTCATCCCGTAGTATTTGTTGATCCATAGTTTGTATTAGTCCATGGTATTGACCCATAGTATTGGACACATATGCTTTGTAAGTCGTCCAGTAGTATTATATGTCCCATGGTATTGATCCATAGTATTGGGCATAGACTTAGTATATAAGTGTGTGTTGAGGCCAATGAAGGTATTGTGAAGTTATTTGTATTGAGCTTGCTCAAAGGAGGTTTCCCCCTCGAAGTGGCCTGCGATCAATAAAGCGATTCTGAGTTTTGTTATTTATGCTATCTCGTGTATTTTCATTAATTAATTGTTGCAGGTTCTTCACATCTCATTTCTTCAAACTGTAGACTATAGGGGATATTTTTACTCTTCAACGTACTTCTAGCACACTTAATTAATGTTTTGTTATTTCTCTCAAATATACCATTTTATTATGGAGTAATGGAATTGTGCATTATTTTAATATACCATTTTCTTTACAATACTTTACAAATTCATTTGAGTTGTACTCGCCCCTTCCATTTGATTGCAAGATATTGATATGCTTACCTATTTGTTTTCAATCATGGATTTGAAGCCTTTGAAATATTTAAAAATACATCAATCTTATTTATAATGAAGTACACCCATGTGTAATAATTGCTATATCATCAACACATATTAAGAAATAAGATGATCCACCAAGTGACATAGTTTCTATAGGCCCACACACAACAATTTATGCACTAGCTCAACTAGATAGTCTTTGTTTATTCTATCTATTCATATTGTAAATTCATGTATATGTTTTTTTCCTAGTGCACACCCTTCACAATCAATATGTTCATTCTTAAAAACAAGAACACCTTTTTTTTCAATAGAAACAAAGTATAAGGGTTTGTATTCAAAAAGGCCGTGCACAACCATTCATTACAAAAAGAAGAGCCTTGTAACAAAAAGGGAATGGCAAGACGGGAATTGTATGATTTCCCATATTGGCTCTATTGTAGATTCTAAGTTGTTGTCTATTGTTTGCAGTTGTAGTGGAGGGATAGACCCTTACATACTGAAGATTTAACAAAATACAGAAAAACATTTAAAATTTAAACTGAGGATTGAACCCATCTATGAAAGAAATAATTCTATCCATAATTCTGCTGGTGCACCGAGGCTTCTTATGCAGTTTTCATGTCCACTGAAGGAGATTCCTGGCAATGGCTACATTGAGACATTCTAGCCATTTTTAAAAATTATTCTTTGATAACGTCTAGGGTGCCCATAAGATCAAATAGATTTATTTCCAAATCATCTATCCGGGAGTCTTGACATGTTAATTGCTGGGGTATGTACCTGACATCCGATGCCGTCTCGCTGTGTGCTTTTATCCCCATGCAAACTAATTCATAAACCCTTCGTAGGTGGTCCTTGAACTCCGCAATGGCCGATTTCATGAACGCGATTCCTTCTGCAAGACCGACCATTGTGCTGCTGTCTTCGTTGACCTGAGGAGGGGAATCAAAGAAGTGCGCAGAAAGAGAAAGGTTGTCCAAACCATCGAAGAGCCGAAGGGGAAAGTGGACAGAGAAATCAGAGCGGGATGGACTCGTCATAATTCCAGAGCTGTGTTCATCGTGTAGAAGAGGGGCCTTCATAAATTCCAAAGCATGGCGACTGCCTTCGAGAAGACAAGTGGAGAGGTGGCCATGTGAAGGCCCACCTTCCCACTCCGAAATGATAGGTGGAGCGATAGTCATTCTTTCCTTAATCAAATTAAACCACCCTAAAGACCAATTCCTAGGAAATGTTCTTATATTTTTCCTTTCCATTGCTATATTTGATTTTTCCCATAGGGAATTGGCTCCTTGATTAGCAGCTTCGTCTGCTTTTTGGTTATTTTCCCAAATTATATGGAGGTAATGAACTTCAGAAGGGGATGCAAGCTGTTTGATCCTCCTTTGCATTCTATTGCTTCTAGAGTCTCCATTCGAGATCCCAGTCCTCATTTTTTGAATAACATGTCTGGAGTCTCCAAAGACCGTGAGCTTATTAATATTGAGAGTCAAGATAATTTCCATGGAGTGAAACCAAGCGAACCATTCTGCTTCATTATTCGTTTTGTTTCCTAGTTCCCAGGCATAAGAGATACTTTTATTTCCTCCTGGATCGAAAATAATCCCTCCCACACCTGCCTCCCATGAAAAACAAGAACACCTTTCACCATACCCTTACTTTGTAATAAAGAAATATCTTTGAAATTTAAATGACCACATCTCAAGTGCCAAATCCTCTATGAATATGCTAGTAGATGTCATTGCTTAATGGTTTACAAAAGTGGATTCAAGCTTGTAAAGGTATTCCATTCCGAATACTTCTACAATCACCTTGTTGTTATCAAACATGTCCTTCACATGACAACCCGTCTCTACAAATTAAACCTTCATTCCTTGATCTGTAATTGTTGAAATAAAGATTAGATTTTTCTTGATTTTGGGTACACAAGTCTAATTATTTTTTTCTTGATTCCAGATACACACATCACATTTTCAATTAATTTACACATCCAATTGATAATTGCATGCATACATTACCACATCATTTTATTTCATGATACCTATAATCTCCTAAGAAATTCTTTGCACTATCAATTCTCTCATGAAGATCACGAAACCACTCTTTGTTACACACCATATGAAGTGATGACCTAAATCAATAAACCAAGTGTCACACTTTAAAACTACATTTGAAATGAATAACTTCAAGTCATTTTTTACTTTAGCTCCTTTATCAATGAAATTTCCTTCTTTTGTTATATACTTGGATTCATTAAACTTCCTTACTTTGTAGTATTTTGCATGATGTTCAAGCTCACCATAATAAAAACAATTACCTTCCTTTTGGACATAGTTGTCTAGTGTTTTTTATGATGTTTCTCCTTATTGTGACTTTAGTTATCATCAACCTCCCTTATTTTTCATTTGTGGTTGTCCCTTGCAAGTTTGCTTGCATTTGGCCATCAATGCAGAATATGTGGAATCCTATATGTTTTCAATGTTTTTCCTCCTATCTTCTTCTTGTATGAGAATCCTTGTTAAGTCATCAAAAGATGCCACCTTTTCCCTAGCTACAAGATTAGTGATAAAAACTTGGTATTTTCACAACATCCCATTTAAACTAGAAGTAACTAGATCATTACTTGATACTTTTTCTCCTATGTCACAAAGTTTGTATCTCAACTCCTTCACTCAAGATAAGCAAGCACTAGTACTTTCATTATGTTCCATCATAACTGAAATAAGCTTACATTTTTAAGAAGCACAATTCTATTTGAATTTGCCATTTCATATAAATTCTTCAACACATTCCATGTTTTAGTAGATGTTTTGTAATTTCTGATGTGAGGAATGATATTATATTTCATGGACATTTGTAAGAGAACTTTAGCCTTATTTTTCTTCTCCCATTCTATGATTGTAGCTTGAGGATTTGCTAGTTTTACTTCACCACCTATTACAATGGACCAAATATCGTAATATTCCATTAATATTTGAGCTTAAATTTCCAATTCACATCATTTAACTTATTTAATTTATTGGATTTATTTAGATAGGACTCTACCAAATTCGATATGGATAATAGACAAGCAAACAAATGAAGGACCAACAACAAGATGATTTGCTAAAGCACTATTTAAATTACCTCTTCTCTACGCAACAATTTTAGATATGGAATGTTCTTAGTTCATGAGCATCACGCTTGCATACACAACTGTAATTGCTAATTAGAAAAAATGACTCTTGAAAACTTGTGCTAATGACTTCTATCACTCATGCCCTCCCCATCCAACGAATCTATTGGAGGACCTTGCCTTGGCTCTAATACCCAAATGATAAAACAAGAAGAGTGGCTAAGGCACACTTTTGAACACTCAAACCACAATCTGATGTATTGCATTAACATATGATAATTATTTATTACATACTTAATTGGAGTTTGTCCATTGATCTTGATAATATATCAAGGGCTCATTTTTAACCTTATCTTCATCCATCTAGCAACTTTATCACTATTAACCTTATTCTTATCCTTACAACTAGCGATGTTTTTCCACATTAGAGTTATAGCCATACTATACACAAATCTATTTCTCAATTATATCTCTAATAAACTAATCCAAAATATATAGTTGATGATCGAATATACAAAAATTGTGATATTAAAAAAAGATGAGCACTATTCTTTTCAGTTTCCCTTGAAAATAGATGAAGTGTCCACTTGAAATGTTGAGATGTTTTTTAAACTCCAACATAATTCATACCCAAAAGGTTTACCACAATTTACTCAATATTTTAGATAAATCAATGTGTAACATTAATAAACTAAATTGAATAAAAGTAAAGTCCATAAAAATTAAAAAAAATCAACCATAATAATAAAAAACCTTAAAAAATCTAATAAAATAAATATGCATAGAGTCCTCTTAACCTTAAATATTTTATAAAAAAAATAGAGATTCAACCTACACATTGGCTTTGGTTTGCTATTACATTTGAACTCAAAGTGATACAAACCATCTCCCAAACTAAGCCCAATATTTTCATAGGTTTATTAAAGATAATGTTTTTTAATTTTATTTGTTTATTTATTAGTAAGAGTTTCAACCTTTGCACATTGGCTTTGGTTTGTTGATGCATGTGAACTTAAACTGACACTACTTGAATTTGAATTTGAAACCTTTGAAACCCCAAAGGACCAGAGGAAGGTGATTTTGCTAATCCATCTACAAACCTAAGCCCAATCTTTTCATACTTAAACTTTGAGTTGTTTCAATACTGTTTTTGTTTTTAATCAAAACAAAATAACTTTGTCAATCCATCTACACACCTAAGACCAATCCTTTCATACTTATTAAATCCAAAATTGAGATGTTGCTGGATTAAGGAAATGTTAATAACTCAGATACCTTCATTTCCATGAAATTTTATTTACATATGTGATAACACATATATATGAGAATACTCTTTTCCCATCATTATTGCAGTGAAAGCAGTGAGGTGCTATACAGTCCAGTATGGGGGAGATGTTGTCATGTAAAGTAATGGAACGTTACGTTACCAAAAATAAAAAAAATAAAAAAATTAATGTTGGCTCATAAAATAAAAAATTATGAAGAGTAATTAAAAAAATCCATATCAATCTATAAAATTAAAAAAAATCTACCTCAAGAAATTAGATCTCTCTCGATGCTTGATAGATCTAGATTTAAAATAAATTTATACTTGTTATTTTACAATTGTTTCCCATCTTCTTTTACAGTGACGCCGTCCACTAAACCCCACCTCTCACTCCTATTCCATACCATCTAATCTCTTCTCCACCATACGGCAAATATCTATTCCACACCATCTAATCTCTTCTACACCATAGTGCAAATATCCATGGTGGATTTTAATAAAGATTTAGTGACTTGGCAAAGCCAAAGTCAACTAATTCATGAGAACAAAATAGACAACCTTTACAAGCGAGGTGAAATGGAATCTTCATCATGACCAAATGGGGCATGGGAAGTATTATTGTTCTCTTATCCATGTATAAAGTAGGCGTCCATCTTGAGAAGTGACCCCTATGTGATTGATGAAAAATCTATTTTAGCTAGTTAATAAATTATTAAAATGATTGCTACAAGGTCATATACGAAAAGGAAGGAAAATGCAGATTTATTTATAATCTTTATTTTTTAATTAATGTTCAATGATGATGATAAATTTATTTGTAAAATTTTAAAATTTCATGAAATCGTTATCCTAATCTAAAAGTTGAACCCCCTTGTTGTGATTGTGATGAGAAAGGAGATTGAAAAAGAACATTGACATACAAAAAGATGAATCACCTTTCCCCAGTGAGGGGATGAATACCACCCACACATCATTATTAAGTCCTACCAAACTACTTATCCCCTCCCCCACTAGGGAGCTGAATACCACCAACACATCATTATTAAGTCCTACCAAATTATCTATCCCCTCCCCATGTATGTGGGGATATGACTCATGCACCCAATCACAACTTATTGTCACTATAATGGATATAATCAGTCATTCACTCATATATGTTCATTGAACATCCAATTCCTTTGAGTTAAGCCACGTGCGCCACATCATATTCTAAACCCATATAATTTTTATATTTCCACTAAATCGAAGGTATTTCACCGCAACATATGCTCATCATTACTTTAATGGTTAGTATAAGTGAAAAAAACATTATTTCAATTTTGTTGAAAAGTGATTATGTTTCATCGATTTGGAATTTTGACTGAATTTGAATATGAGTTGATTCAAAATTAAATGAAATCTTTATAAATATGATTGTATCATGTACGTAATTTGGATCATGGTTATGCATAAATTTTTATTAGATTTTTATAAGATTTGGGATTAAAAAGGTGATCCTTTTGTAATAGGATTAGAGTTAATTTTATTTAATTATCATTTTTTAAACGTAAATCTATTTTAGAAATGTAATTAAGGAATTTATTCTTAAAAGCGATTTCCTTTGTTAATATAAAATATCGAAAATAAAATATATGTTTTCAACAACTTGTTGGTGTCAAACTATTGAATTTTGAGTACTCAATGATTATGGTATCTTCAGTAGTAAATGAGGATGGAGTTGAATCGTGATTGAGATTACAGATTCAAGACTCATTACATGTCTTTATCATATAAACAATGAAATCATATCTATCCCCATGGATTCCCATGATCTATTCGTTAGTATTATGTACCCTACCACAACACACAACAAAGTTCATCACACAACTCACATCTATATAAGCCTACACCGCATTGGTTTATTCACTTTTTTCATTGTAACTTAATAAAATCTTTTTCAGAGAATATTGGATACCATGTCTTCCCGAATCCTTGTTTGAATTCATTTGTTATGAGTACCATCATTCATAATTGATTTGGTGGTTTGAATCTCATTTACAATCTATAATTAATGAGTTTGACTCCTACACCATGCCATAATGACATTTCCTTCACTCTCTTTACCTATGCTCTTGGCTTTACAAAACCCAAAAGAATTCGTCATGGTTGTGGGTGTACATTGTAATGGCATAGACAACTTATTAGTGATGTTAACGACAACTTCATTTCTAAATGACAATTTTGAAGAGAAACAAAAGGCATCTACTAAAATTGAGGCAACGAGGAGGGCTCTCTTTCTTTTCATTCACAAATTCCATCTCTCTAAAGGTATCAAAATGTTGATCCATCATTATTTTGTTGCATTGGTAATGCTTTGTGTTTATTTGTTGTCATTCATGCGGTTATGGCATTGGTATTTACTATTTAATTATCACTTGAGTACATTATCTAGCATGTTAAGCATTTAATATGTAGTTCATGGCTCCCTATTATTGCAATATATATTTAAGGGGAACAAAACACAAATACTTGAATGTAGAGTTCTCAACAATCCACTAAGATATTGAAATGGTCTAGTCAACCTCTTGGTATATATAATGCACAATTAGATTTGTTTCACACAAAAGTATGCCAATGGTTTTATTTGAGATTAAAATACTCTATTAAGCTTAGTGAAAAAAACTAATGTCTATTTTTCCTTTAGAAATACCTCAAGGTTTGTTAGAAATTCTTATTTCTCGATAGAATGTATAGTTAATATATTGGATGTGTTTGAGAGTTTAAAGGGCATTGAATCCCATGGTTGAGCATACTTTGTGATATGCTTGAGAGATGACTCCATCTTGTAGTCATCATCCATCATATGAATGCATAGAACAAACTTTTGTGGGTGTGCCAAAAGTAGTCTAAATGTTAAACGATTTTGACGTTTTTCCGACCACATTTTTCCAATCATCGTTGTCCAAAATATGATTAAAGATTCAGAGGAATTGTCAAAATTGTAGATATCAGTTGTTGAGATTGCACAATTTGGTTGTAATAAGGGAATTTGAGGGTATTGAATCCATTTATGCTTGCAAAAATGCAATTTAAATAATGAAAATTTGCAATTTGACCAAAGATTATATAACTAAACTTTGATGGTGATAACTAGAAAAAGTATAGACTGATGTCATGTCCCCATTCATCATTCCGACCATAGTAAGGGGTATTTAATAATTTCATGCTTATAATTTTCACCCCATGGGCCATACTATGAATTCATAAATAAGAAAATTATGTGCAATTGCATAAATCTAAAACATAGTGGAAATAAAACTCTATCCACACATACATCATGCATACATAAGCATATTTATCACAGGAATAAAATAAAACCATTCCACATTCATATACAAAGAGAATACTTATCTTTTAACGAGAATATCCAAGCAATTGGTTGTGCAAGAGCAATTTTACACACAATCATAGGTATCAATTGCAGATACCACCCCTAAGTGGGGCTATGATGCCATTGGGGTGAAGGAAACACCTATAGGCTTCTCTTTATTAGGATACAACCCATTTTCTTTGATGCTTAGCCAAATTGCTCACCACTAAGAAATTACATAGATCTCACTCAACCATCCCCGCCATGGAACTCTCTTCTATTTCCCCACACAACACAAGGTAGGAATTTCCCTTCATCGTTCCACAATTCCCTCAAGAAATCCAACCCTTACAATGATTACCAATGTGTGCAGAAGAATCTAACCTATTGTATGTTGTTGGAGAACCTCTTGTAACTCCTAATTCATGGCTTCTCAAGAATCCAGGAGTAGCAAAACACAATTCCAGGTAAAGGTTCCAATATTTCCCATCTTCTATGTTCACCTACAACCATATCTTTTCTCTAATGTCTGCAATTCCCCTTCATGCTTTAAATTTCTGGTTATTTCACAGTCCGGTAATGGTGAATGGAAATGGAATGAACCATAAGAGAAACACTCTGCGTAGTATAGAAACCTACTTGAGAAAAATGGGTAATAGACTCCCAAGGAGATGAGAGGATTGTGAAAAATACAACTCACATAACTTTTGTCCATAAAAGGAAGGTCTTACAACTGTGATATAAGTATATTCATCCTGTGCTCCCATAACTACATGAGAAGACTTCTCCCACCAACCTCACATGTGCATTCAATGATTAGATTTAATAGCCAAAAGGAAGTAAATGGGATCATTTAAGGCACATGGAAACAAAATGACGAGTTCTAAGGTTGACACTTGGAAATAGAGGATTTAATCTCCCATGAGCCCCCTTTCCTCTTCCCTCTAGTGGAATCATAGCCACTTTAATGCTCTTTACACAACCATATTGGACCATTTTTATCATTTATGACATAATGTTTACCTATATTTCATGTCATCGAGACAAGCCAACCACATGGTCCATATAGAGATATTTATATCATACATGCCTAGCCATTCACTAGTAATGCTTTGGCCTTGAGCTTTGCAATAGGAGTCCATACTAACATATTTACATAATTTCACATAATCAGATTTAATACATTGTATGGATTGAAAATGGGGATATTACATTCCCCTCTTCCTTGGAATAACACTATCCTTATTGTTCTCTTTCATTCAGAAAGGTTTTATGTCCTTTTTAGTTGCACTTTCAATGCATTTCTCTTCAATACCACTTTGTCTCGTTGTTGATTATCTTTGACATCAATGCTCAATTATTCCTTTGTACTACCTTGGAATACATCCAAGGAATTTAGCATTTCAACGCATGCCTATTATAATCATCAAAATAAAAACATGCTTGTCATAACTATTTTAAGCAACACTTGATCCATTAACAAAAAATAAAGTTTCATAACTGAAGTGTAGTATTCAAAATGAAAGATAAAGTTTTCAATAATCCCAATAGTTATTTGTATGAACACATATCTTCCCCACAGGGCTACCATAAGTGAGATTCAGTTTACTATCTTCTCTGACACACCCAAGGTATATATATGTACACTATCTTCTTGATCGCAACAAGTATATAACATGAATATCTCAATAGGCTCATTCAAGTTGCCTCTTATTTTCCATCACTTACCATCCAAGCTCATGCATCCCATTCTATGCTAAATAGTCCCTCTGTCAATCCATCATTTTCCAAGACTTTCTTAGACAAGAAGAGTACATACTTATATAGTGTTACTAGCAAGGTGTCCCACTAGAAACTTCTAGTATACATAGTTCATGGCGATCAAGGCTTATCATAGAGTTCCAATGTTGTTATAGTATCATTATCCCTTTTGCCTACAATATTTTAGAAGCCATCATCTGTCCTCACTAGACAGGTCCATCTTATCACCTGTATTATACACATACAATTTCCATGAGATATCATCATAATAATTCCAATAAGAAATTTTCAAATATGTTTCATACAGAAACACTATTTCACAAACATGAGGTCCTCCTCATACATTTCAATCAGAAAATTTTCAAATCTATTTTATACAGAAACCAGATTTCACAAACATAAGTTCCTTCTCATAATTTTTGGCCTATGCACATAGTAGCTTCCAGTCTTCATTATGGACTTACATTCATTGCCATATCCAAGACAATTCTATCTACAATATGAACTTTTCAATAAGCCAAACAAGTTGTGAGTATCCATGCATACAATCCTTTCATTGTAACATTTACAACAACCATTGAAGTGATCTTGGAATTATGACACATTAATAATTCAATCACTATCAACTGTCAATATCTTAATGCAATGAAGTACATTTGATTTATTTGCATAATTATAATAATAAAATTACATGATACAATCACATTATCTATGGCATCAAATAATTTTTTTGATACTCATGATTACACAATCATACTCTTCTCACTTCCAGTTGTGTATTCAATAGTCCTTGTCTTTTGTTGTGCCTACACCAATTCCCATTAAATGTTTTCCTACATAGGGAAAATTAAATGGGTCCTCTATTAATTTTTTTAGATTCTTTATAAATGGAAAGAGTAGTTCTATGGATCCTGGCAATTTCTATGGTATTTGTGCATGATGGAAACTCTCTTGCTTTGATCAAGTTGTTATTCCTTTGAGGTTTCACTCATGAATTGTTCTCCCCTTGATGGATAACTTTACTATTGATGGTACTTGATTGAATATGTGTTGAAGAAATTTTTAGTAGATGTTATGGTTGATGCGTGGAAGCAAATATTTACCATTTTATGTTTACATTTACCATTATGTTTTTGGCAATGTTTTATCCTTGCTTCTCATTGAATATGTGTTGATGATAAAAGCTTATTGATCTTATGAGTTTCAAGTTATTTGGAATGCCTTTGTTGGAATATGTAATAATGGCTTGTGTGGTGTCGTTGGTTGTGTAATGTTCATACCCATCAAAGAAGGCATTAATAAATCTAATATTATAAAATGGATTTATCCCACATGCATCATATTTTAAAATCACTTATTACCATTCTTTATATAAGAGAAGTAGTAAAACACTTATCCCACATATATTATGGGATGCTATTCTTCCATACCTCTAGATATATAATAGAGGTGAAGGAAAACCTTTTAGTGTATGCTGGTCAAACATCATTGTGACATAATGCAAGATGGAGAGTGATGTAATGCTTATGTGTGTGGAGCCCAAGTGTAAAAGAAGATTTATGAAGAAATAAGGAATACCATACCTTCTCGTGGATGTTTCCCAATTTGGGGTTTTACCACTAATATCTAGTGTATTATTTATTTTCTCTTGTTTCTTACTTACTATTTGATTTTCGATGCTTGTATGAAAAGAAGGATAGACTACTAGATTATTGCTATTGATTTGCATATTAGCAAAGTTATTGTTGTATGTTTATGCATATTTCTCAATAATCTAAAATGGTATCAAAGCTAGTTACTATGCTCTACCTTCTTTGGTAATTTTTTGTTAAATTTTTCTCAAGCACCATGTTATTAATTATTTTTTGGGCCCTCCATATCTTGTAGATTTTCCATCATAACTATACAAACCTTGTTGTTTTTATTTATATATGGTATTTTTTCTACGTGTTTGAGCATTTTTTCTCAAAACCCTAACCCTCACCATTTATTTTTCAAAAATTTTCAACTTTCCCTTTTTCTTTTATGTAGATCTGAGTTGAAATCCATTGTATACTAACTTGGTATCAAGGATCTATATTTCTTGCATCAAATATGGTTGTTTGTTCATTTCTGGTTGTGTTTTGTGGTAGGTTTCTGTCCATATGGTGACTGCATTCGCAAAATTCTAGTTTCATGCAACTTTTGGACACCATGCGTCCTGTCAACTAGGAAAGTGTATGGTCCCTATTAACCACGATCCTTGGCCACTAGAAAAGTGCATTGGACCTATGTTTTTGCAAAATTTTTGTTGAAACCAAATTTTTGTTGTTGTTTCTGCTGTGAGTTTACAAATCCGTTTGTAAGCTGTTACAGGGTTTCATCATTGATGAGGAATTTCAGTTTTATTCACTGTTTCATTTATTCATCTATATTCTTTCCATTAGCTTCATGTCTTGTTTCCATTAGGGTTTAGTTTCGGTTTTTTAATCATCATGCTTGTAGAGGTTGTCTCTTGTTCCCGCTTTACTTGTCTCTAACCTTATTGTGTGGAAGATGTTTGACATTTTTCAGGAGCATGTATCTCTAGTGTTTGGTGACCATAAGGAACCAACCAATGCGTAAGACTTAGGTGCTTAATGGCTATATTTTTATATATATAAGTGATACCATTTTTTGGTTGATCCATATTTTGCTCTATATCTATATTTTGTTGCTAACCCTTATTTGTGTAAAATCAATTTCATATTCTCTATCCTTCATATATCATGTCATAGTTTTGTCATTATGGGCTTATCATGTTCATAATATGATTTACTCATGGAAGTTACTTTGTGCATATTAGCTCACTTTTTACTTCACTTTATCCACAATGGTATTTGTGAAGAGTTATGGGGCGGCTTGGTTCTATCCTTCCTTCCTATCTTAAGCATATTGATGTTGTTATCTCTGGTCATTCAACATTGTTCCTCTCTTCATATTATCCTTGACAAAAACAAACTAGAAACCTTTTTCCACTTTATCCAAGATGTTTGAAGTTGTAATTAAGGAGGAATGTAATGTAATAAAATACATATAATATCACCTTCTTCTAGTTATAATGTAATGAAAGGAACTTCCATCTTCTTATGTAAAGTTCTGATTATCTGATGGACACATTTTTTGATAGATAGACCATTTGGGATCTTGTATTCGCATGTAATAATTAGTAGAGTTCGTTGGTTGTGAAGACTGTATGCTGGAATCTCTTTTCGAAGTATAGACCATGTAGGTTTCTTGTATCCGTGATGAGGTCTACGACATAATTCTTGCATCTTTCATCTTGGTTGTGAAGGATTCTTACGCAACACATTTTCGATGTGTAGGAAATTGGGGTTCTTGTATTCTTGATGAGTTATATTGTTGAGTTCTTTCTACTATTACCTAGGTTACAGTTGTGATGACTATTTGCTAGCCACATTTTTTGTTGTATTGACTATTTGAGGTTTTTCTACACTGTTGTGTCATTCTGCAAGACTTCATCGTACAACTTGGTTCAAGTGCATTTTCATGATTCAGTGATAAGTGGTTGTTATCTTCATTAAATCCATGAGGCAAAGTGTCTTCATATTTGCATATTCTTGATAATTCTAGAAGTTGTCATCAGGGAGGATTGTTAATGTAATTCCATCTTCCTCCATGTGTGTTCCTTCTCCCTAGTCATCAGTAAGGGGAAGTGTTAGGATAGGTAATAATTACTTGTGTGGTGTTGTTGGCTGTGTAATGTTCATATCTATAAAAGAAGACATAAATAACTCTAATATTATAAAATGGATTTATCCCACATGAATTCATGTATAAAACTCTCTTATTAACCTTCTTTATATAAGAGAAGTGGTGAATAATTTATCCCACATGTATTATAAGATATTATTCTTCCATACCTGTAGCTATATAATAGAGTTGTAGGAGACCCTTTTAGTGTATGTTGGTCAAACATCATTGTGACATAATGTAAGATGGAGAGTGATGTGATGCTTATATGTGTGGAGCTCAAGTGTAATATTGGATATTTTTGAAGAATAAAGAAAGCCATATATTCCTGTGTATGTTTCCCCATTTTGGATTTTACCACATATATCTAGTGTATTATTTATTTTTCTCTTGTATCATACATACTATTTGATTATTTGATGCTTGTATGAATAGAAGGATAGACCAGTATATTATTGCTATTGATTTTCATGTTAGCAAATTTATTGTTGTCTGTTTATGCATATTTCTCAATAATATAACAACCTTGGTCTTTCTGAGTTTAATCACATCGGTTTCTTTCTATTGGCTCGCTTGTTTTTACGAGCATTGCCTCACCCGATATTTCTTTGTTGGAGTTATGTTATAGAATTTGATTCATATGTCTTCGATATTTTCTTCCCGAATCTCCTTATTAGACTTGTTTATTGGACTTACCTTTAGCATCGCCCTTTCCAGATCTCAACTAGACTTGTCCAACATTCCTTTATCAGACTCATCTTTTGGAATTTTCATATCAGATTTTCTTTAGCATTTTCCCTTTTCTGGATCTTGACAATCCTCTCCTGACCATCCCTGTTTGATAATCCATATCAAACTCCTCTTATCAACCTCATGAATTATCATCATAAATGTTACATTAATCTCATCCCAATAAAACCTTTATCAGACTCATATTTCCAGGCTTACTTTATCAGACTCATGAGTTATGTTGGAAAGTATATCATTCGACTAGATTTTCCTGACAACCTTTACTGGATTTCCTTTCTCAGATGATCCTCATCTGAATCTCCTTATCAACATTACGTGTTAATATCATAAAGGTTACATCCGATCACATTATTCTGATTTAGCTTTTCCATGGTTTTCTCACTAAAATACGTGGTCTCCATTGCTGGCTGCATTAATTGGAAGAGTAGGGTTGGTGAATCATTTATAGAGATTGTTCATGTTGAGTTTAAACTTAATCCCCTATTTTTCTTGTAAAATGCAAAGTTTCATTTTCGTTGCTATATCTTCCAATTTTTTTAGGGGATTCTCTTGACAATTTACTACAAGTTGAGATAAAACATTCTGAGGTTCAATTATCTGCATTTTATTACTTTGTGAGGATCGATAAATTTATGTTTCAAAGAAAACATTTGATATTATTTCACTTCTGTAGGATCTGAACACTCAAAATGTCGAAAGCTCAAAATAAAAAAGGAAAAGTTCTAAAGCTTGAAGTTGATGGAACTTCTTATAAAGGAAAAGATGCCAATTCAACTCTCCTGTTGGACACCAATAATTCCACAACGATGAAGGCATGTCTTGACTGGGGTGAAATTTATAGGGTTTTCTTCAACATTGAATTTTCCAAGGAGGATGATGATGTTTTGGTTTTTAACAATATTAAGAGGAGTGAAATATGTTTCATGTTAAATTTTGAGCATAAATTCACAATACTCTAGGATCTTCACTGAGAGAATAACATATACAGTATATCAATGCATAACAATCACAATAAGCATGACAAGCATCACAAGAATCAAAAGCATGAGAGACAAGAGACACATAATTTCTGTGGGGAAAACCCTAAGGTGAAAAACCCCACAACTTCCTTAGAGATAGAGAGAGCAATGGCTCAACCAAAGTACAACCAAAATACACTTGAGATAGTCTCCTAGTAGCAGATGATCCTCCTCCTCACTAGTGCGCCACTTTCTGAGTGAGAGAAGTGTGACTTTCCGAATGATCCAAATACAGATCTCTTGATCTCTATTTATACTTAACTTGTTTTCCCAGTTACACTATGGGGCCGACTTGTCTATCTAGATACATCCATAATATAATATATATTTCAGGGCCAACCCCACGCATGGTGGTCTAATAACCCATTGGCAAGTACACACACTTGTGACACTTGTCAATCCACATGATGACACTTCCTTATAGAGGAATAACACATCTCTAATAAGGGTACAATAAATATATATGAAATACATAGATGAAATACATTCCGAAGTTACATATACATCAACACTCCCTCTTAACTAGGAAGGTATTTCTCGACACAGATCTGCTAGACAAGTCTTCTTCTCGGGATCATCGACATCGGTGCATCGTCATCATCATCATCACTGCTGTTGCTATCTCAACCAATCTCTGACTCTACTCGTCATAGGAAGTTCTATAGAGCCAATCCTTTTTCATATTGGATGTAGGCCCACCACCTGCAGTTTTTCGTCATCACTGGCCATAATGTGGAAATCTCAGGACTTATTACATGCATCACAAAACCTTAAAAGAGTCTCTTGACTAGCAAGAACCCTAAAGAGCATCTGAGTCCTTTTTCATCCTGTCCAGATCTCCAGGACTTATTACATGTGACCCCACCACAAAACCTCGAAAGAGAATCCCATAACTGATTACGAGCACAAGGCTCAACCCATCAGATCTCCCAGGGCACAAATTACATGTGGTCACCACAAAATCTCGAAAGATCATCCCAGGACTGATTACGAGCACAAGGCTCAACCTATCGGATCTTCCAGGGCACAAATTACATGTGGTCATGGAAAAACCTTGAAAGAGCATCCCAGGACTGATTATGAGCACACGGCTCAACCTATCGGATCTCCCATGGCACAAATTACATGCCATAGGACAAAACCTTGAAAGAGCATCTGCCAGATATCCCAGGGCACAAATTACATGCCATAGGCAAAACCTCAAAAGATTATCTGCAGATATCCCAGGGCACAAATTATATGTCCTCCCAAGCAAAACCTCGAAAGAGCATTTTCCAGATATCCCAGGGTACAAATTACATGCCGTAGGAAAAACCTCGAAAGACTATCTGCAAATCTCCCAAGGCACAAATTACATGCTTATCTGCACAACTTGTTCCACGGCCACAAAGTATCAACCTGATACTCACCATACATCATCCTGATGTACACATGATCATCTTGATCATCATCACTGCAACATCTTGCTGCATGTCATCTGGAGCAACATCCTGAAGCTCGTCATCCATGATCATCCTGATCATACAATGCATCTACCTGATGCATACCAAGTATCGACCTGATACATATCATCATACATGATCCACCTGATCACACAATGTATCCACCCGATACAAATATAAATACATGATACATATCAACATACATGATCTACCTGATCATACAATGTATCCACTTGACACATATACAGATACATGGTCCAAGCATCCAACATGATGCATATACAAAATACATACACATGATCCAACCGATCATATCCAACATCCAACATGATGCGTACATACATATAAATGATCCAAATGATCATATCCAGCATCCAACATGATGCGTACATACATATACATATAAATGATCCAACTGATCATATCCAGCATCCAACATGATGCATACATACATATAAATGATCCAACTGATCATATCCAGTATCCAACATGATGCGTACATACATATACATATAAATGATCCAACTGATCATATCTAGCATCCAACATGATGCATACATACATACATATAAATGATCCAACTGATCATACAAAGCAGAAACCAGAACATCATCCTGATGCTCATCATCTAGTGCTTACATCCATAGCGATGTGAAGGATCCTCCTTCCAACATGTTTGGAATGGCTTCATCAAATGTGTCCATCACTTCTTCCTTGAAGTGTCATCAATCCAAAGAACACCAAGCCTCTCTCTGAATTACTCGAACTTCACCCTAGCTAGTGGCTTCGTCAGCACATCTGCAATCTGCTCGTCTGTCGCAACATACAAGAGCTTCACAGCTCCTCTCTGCACCATATCCCTGATATAGTGATATTTGATCTCTATGTGTTTCGACCTGTCATGAAACACTAGGTTCTCGGACAGCTTCACACAACTTTGGTTATCACAGAAGATACCAGTAGCATCCAACGGGAGATCAACTAATTCAGACAGTAGCTTCCGTAGCCATACTGCCTCACAACTAGCTGAATAGGCTGCAACATACTCTACCTCAGCTGTACTCAGTGCTACGCAGGACTGCTTCCTGCTAAACCAAGAGATCACGCCTGATCCCATACCGAAGTAGCACCCAGATGTGCTCTGCCTATCTGCAGCACTGCCATCCCAATCTGAATCAACATAACCCTGCAGGTTAAACTTTTGATTCGCCTCATACTTGAGCCCTTAATCCACTATACCCTTCAGGTACCTCAGAACATGCTTTACAGCAACCAGATGAACACTCCTCGGATCTGTCAAGAACTGACTCAATGTGTTCACCGCAAAGCAAATATCTGGTCTCGTGTTCGTTAGGTACATCAAGGACCCAATCATCTGATGATACATAGAGACATCAAACAGCTAAGATGAAGCATCACATAGAAGATTCAGATTCGATGCCATAGGTGTGGCCATGGCCTTGCAATCCATCATCCCGAATCTCTTCAGGATATCTACTGTGTACTTCCCTTGACCAAGGAAGATCCCACCTGCACTCTGCCACACCTCCATACCTAGGAAATAATGCATCATTCCCAAATCTTTCATATCGAACTCGGCAGAAAGCTTTCTCTTAGTATCTGCAATCAATCTGTCATCTCCTATTACAAATAAGTCATCCACATACAGGAGTAGAATCACAGGATTCCATTCCTCAACCTTGTAATAAAGGTTGGAATCCGCTTTACTCTTGGTAAATCCCAAACTAGATAGAAAACTATCCATCCTACCATACCAAGTTCTGGGAGCTTGTTTCAATCCATACAAGGCTTTCTTCAATCTGCACACATATGACTCCCTGTCATGTATTTCGAAACCGAGTGGCTGCTCCACATATACTTCCTCTTCAACTACACCATTCAATAAAGCAGTCTTGACATCCATCTGGTGTATTTTCCATTTCATTGCTGCAGCCAGGGCAAGTACTGTTCTGATGGAAGTATACCTGGCTACAGGTGCAAAAGTTTCTTCATAATCTATTTCCTCTTTCTGAGAGAAGCCACGAGCTACGAATCTTGCTTTGTATTTCTCTACAATGCCATCTGCCGCATGCTTGATTTTGTAGATCCCTTTAGAAGTCACAACAGACTTCTCTTTAGGTCTTGGTACAACATCCCAAACATCATTTTTCATTATTGATTGGTATTCCTCAACCATGGCATCCTTCCATTCTTTCTTTTCCACTGCTTCTTCATAACTGGAAGGCTCTTTGTTCATAATGTCACAGAGTAAAGCAACATAGCTGGTATGTGATCTGGTTCTCTTCTTTGCTCTGTGTTCTTCTTCTAGAATGCCAAATATTTCTGCATCTTGAATGAGCTCTATAGCCCATGCAGGTTTCCTCTTGTGAGAGTTATCCTCACGGGGTGGATCTACAGGTTCTTGCGGATCTTCAAACTCACGAACAACTTCTGGAACTGCTTCAGTCATGGTAGTGTCTTGAAATCTAGTTTCCTTAGGTTCTTCATAAACTTCGATAGGTTCCTTCCTTGATTTGATGAATGCTGAGTTTTCATCAAATGTTACATCCTTGATGACATCAATCTTCTTGAACCCTAGAAAGTATATTTTGTAAGCCTTCGAGCTTTCACTGTAACCCACAAAGATACCCTTCTTTCCTGAAGGATCTAGTTTAGTCCTCTTTTCCTTTGGGACATGAGTGTATACTGGACAACCAAATATTCTGAGATGGATGACTTCAAGTTTCTTACCAGAAAAGACCTCTTCTGGTGTCTTGTTGTCCAATATCTTGTGGGGTGTTCTGTTCTGCACATATACAGCTGTTCTAGCTACTTCTGCCCATAGATGCATAGGTAGATCCTGGTCATGCAGCATTGCCCTTGCTGCTTCCATGATTGTTCTGTTCTTCCTTTCTGCAACTCCATTCTGTTGAGGATTATAAGGAGCAGTCAACTCCCTCTTAATCCTTGAATCACTAAAAAGCTTCTTGAAGTCACCTGAGGTGAATTCTCCACCATTGTCAGATCTGAATGTTTTGATCTTCTTTTCAGTTTGATTCTCCATCAAGGTTTTGAATTCCTTGAATTTATCAAACACCTCATCTTTGTTCTTCAAGAAGTATACCCAAGTCTTCCTGGAGAAGTCATAAATAAATGAGACATAGTAAACATACCCACTTAGAGAACTGGATGACATAGGACCACATACATCTGAGTGGATGATTTCCAAGATGTCTTTTGCCTTGCTGTCATTGCTTGGGAAAGCCTTTTTAATGTTCTTACCTTTTGCACATCCTTTGCAAACACCTTCATGTTTGGTCTTGATTTCAGGAAGACCCTCTACAGCCTTGCTTGTAATTGGAAGTGCCCTATAGTGCATATGAGCAAGTCTTCTATGCCAAAGTTCACTTGGCTCCATGGATTCATGTACCATGGCATGTTCAGGTTGTCCCTTCAATTTATACAAACCTCCCTCTTGCTCTCCAATCACTACTGCATCATCTATGTTCTTTCCCTTTGGCCACATTAGGACTTGGCCATCCACAAATGCAACCCTCATACCTTTTGCATCCAATGCAGAGATGGAGAGTAAGTTCTTCTTGAGCCCAGGTACATAAAGGACTTCTTTCATCTTCAAAGATTTTCCAGAATCTAGGTTGTAGGAGGCTTCACCACTTCCTTTGATTGGGTATTGATAATCATCCCCAAGTTTCACCTTATGGGGTGATTCATGTTCAGATAGATTCACAAAAGATTCCTTAAACCCAGTCATGTGTTTGGAAGCCCCACTGTCAATCAACCAATCATTACAACCATGGGAGATAGTACCTGTGAGAGCAGAAATTAGAACATATTCTTCTTCACTTGATGAGTCATCATCACTATCACTTTCTGCCCTAGCCTTCTTCTTTGGGGGTTCATCATCTTCGGCAGCATGAGCATGATATCTTCTTTTGTTAGTCTTCTTCTTCTTATTGAAGTTGTTGTTATTGTCTTTCTTCTTCTTGGGACAATCTGAAGCAAAGTGTCCCTTCTCATTGCAATTGAAGCATTTGAGATCTTTCTTATCTTTATGATAATGGTGGTGTGAGAATATCCTATTATGAGATGATTCCTTCTTGGACTTGCCTTTCCTGGCATGTGCTGTGAGAGCTTGATCTTCATTTCCCATCTTTTCTTCTCAGGCCACAAGCCTAGCTTCTTCTTGAGAGCATTCTTCCCGCAATCTGTTGAAGGAGATCAACTTCTTCCTTGCACAAATTCCTTGAATAAAGGAATCCCATGACCTGGGTAGGCCATTTAGAGTGGTCATCACCACTTCACCATTCTCCACCATTTCATCCACTGCTTCTAGTTGTTCCTTGATATGGGAGACCCTTGAAAAATAAGATTGAATGGTTTCTCCATTCTGAAACTTTACTCCTTTCAATTGGTTCCGCAGGGTCATCTTCCGATTTATGTTCTTCCCTTCAAATAGCTTGGTCAAAGAGTCAAACATCTCCTTGGGTGTCTTTAGAGAAGACACATGGGGTATGAGATGGTCTTTGATAGAATCAGCAATGATTCTCTTTGCCTTGACCAAGTTCTTCTTATGCAATACCTTAGCCTCTTCATCCTTTGGGATAGGGATGTCTTCTTTTACATATGAGTCCAACTCATTCTCTTCCAGGATTAACCCAATCCTATACTTCCAAGTTCGGAAGTTATCAGCTCCTTCAAGCTTATCCTCAAGCTTGGTGTGGTGAGACATCTTAAAGAGTACTTCAAATGGAAATAGAAAAGATTTAGGTCTTACCACTTGAAATGCTGAAAGCTGGATCTGGTCTCGGATTAGGGTTTGTCGAAAAGAACCCTAAAAATTCAAAATGTGAATTTCAACTTTCTGAAAGGATAGAAAGATGCACCTTGATGAGCTGATCATCCTGGTGTATTCATAATTTGAGATCAGCAAAGCTTTACCCTTTAGATTTGCCTTTTTGTCCTCCCGGGTTCACTAGGGAGAGCCCTGAATTAGGGTTTGAGTTTCCCGGAGATCTACCTAGCCAAAAATCTCGATCCAAAGCTCTAAACTTCAATTTTTTCAAGGAGCTTCCAGCTATGTATTCAGATTTTAGAAATTCCTATTTTTGTGGAAACCCTAATTGTTAGGGTCAAATCTGAAAATGTTCAGAATTGAATTCTGATTGGACAGATAGATTCTCCTTGATGATTAGAGTCAATCTACTATACTGCTTTTCCAAAATTTGTGGAGAGAAACCCAATAAATAAGAAACTCAAGTTTCCGTCACTACAAAATGTATTCTTCTCAGGTTAGCTCTAATACCATGTTAAATTTTGAGCATTAATTGACAATACTCTAGGATCTTCACTGAGAGAATAACATATATAGTATATCAATGCATAACAATCACAATAAGCATGACAAGCATCACAAGAATCAAAAGCATGAGAGACAAGAGACACAGAATTTTCGTGGGGAAAACCCTAAGGTGAAAAACCCCACAACTTCCTCAGAGATAGAGAGAGCAATGGCTCAACCAAAGTACAACCAAAATACACTTGAGATAGTCTCCTAGTAGCAAATGATCCTCCTCCTCACTAGTGCGCCACTTTCTGAGTGAGAGAAGTGTGACTTTCCGAATGATCCAAATAGAGATCTCCCAATCTCTATTTATACTTAACCTATTTTCCCAGTTACACTATGGGGCCGACTTGTGTATCTAGATACATCCATAATATAATATATATTTCAGGGCCGACCCCACACATGGTGGTCTAATAACCCATCGGCAAGTACACACACTTGCGACACTTGTCAATCCACATGACAACACTTCCTTATAGAGGAATAACACATCTCTAATAAGGGTACAATAAATATATATGAAATACATTCCAAAGTTACATATACATCAACATTTCATTGCTACGCAAACAAATATTTTACCATATAATGATATGGTGTAGTGGATATTTTCTCATGTTGATCTCGAGACATATTCTGTTGATCCAAAACGGATCAATATATAAATTTTCATCTATTTTAAGATTTCATGATCAAAATATTGGATGAATTGGATTGTAGGGCCCATTTATGGGCAGGTCTCATTTTGTAGATTTGGGATCTAAAACCTTCTGAGGCCTGTTTGAGGGTCTAAACATATTTCTTTTTGGAGTAAAACAAACCATCGCTAGTTCCATGGGCCATGACACGATTCTACACTAGGAGACCTTTCCAATGGTCAAAATATCACCTCAATCAGAGTTTGTATGCAAAATTTATGCCTCTCGCAAGTTGACCCGTCCAGTCGACCACCACAGTTTCGAGTGGATTCCACATCAACTCTCATTTCTTCCACATGTGGAGCCAATCACATGTGGAATTTCAAGAACATTCTAGAAGGTCCAAATCCCTTACCCCAAGTGACAATCGAGGCATGTACAAACCCTAAAATTAACCCTAAAAGGATATCAGGCTATGCTAAATACCGAGCTATTGGGAAAAGAAGGGGTTCCATTTTTATTGTATTGTTCCATAGCTGAGCAACAATAAGGGGTGGTTGTGAAGCATAACAAAGGGATTAATATATTATGTAGTAGTCATTTGGCCCATAGTGTAATGTCCCTCGGGGCTATAAAAGGGTCTTAGGGACATATCATTAGCTCTCTAGGGCTAATTAGAATATTTTAGCACATCGGAATAGTTTTAATAAATATTGAATTTCATTTTCTACAATTTAATTATGACAAAATATCAATAATTCCAAATAAATTAAAATAAAATTCATAACTGATCAAGCAAATTGAACCAATGTTGGGAAATCCCAAGCCATAACACAGGTTACTTGCACCTAAAAATGTCATTTTTACTTAATTGTGATTAACTAGTAATTAGTGTACTAAGTGCGACACTTAGCGCATAACTGACGGTACTTAACATAAATTCATTTTTTTTATCACATAATAATAATTTATCAATACAAATGGCTAATTAAAACCTAATAACATGTAAATAATTCCTAATTATCATTTTCCAATTAATTAAACAATACAATTACGAAAATGACTCCACAAGACTAGTTAACTAGTATTTAACACAAAAAGCTAGTCTTGCACGGATTCAACACGCAACCATACTAATGAACCAAAAAATGAACCTACAGAAATTATACATATATTTAAGCATTCACATACAACCAAATAAATTTTTATTTGCATATCATTCCAATTGCACATAAGGTGATCTTTTCAATCAATTCCAATGAAACTAGTTAACATTCACCGCAAGGAATTAAGTCTAAATAACTGAACCAAAATGAAATTCATCCATAATTAAAGGATAACACCTGATAATTGGCCACCTACAAAACAATAACATGTTATAAACAGATCACATGGTTGTAGCATTCCATTTTAAAAAAAGCAGAGATTTCAATCCACAACTAGTTATCAATTTTCACCGCAATGTACCTAGTTTCCAATTTGACTTTGCAAATCCCAAATAAAGAGAAATATATGAATACTATAGCTCATGGAAATCATATCAGGGGTAACCTACATTCATATGGCTGTATCTTTCCTCCCATATACATTCCATTAAATAATTCACAAAACTAACTAATTCTACTCATTCGAATTGACTAGTAATTCTAAGAATCACTAGAATAATTAAATCCACAACTCGTAGAATCATTCAAATTCCATTCCAAATCCAAATAACATGTTTTATCAGTCATAACAAAGGTATACATCATTCAAACATTTTTTCAAACACTTCATATGCAAAGTCACAAATCTGCTCAAACAATTCCATTGAAGGAGCTAGAAACTGGAAATTGATCTAGAATTTCGGTAGACATTTCCCAAACACTATCAAGAAGATTTACCCTCACACTCTCACAAAAATTTAAATTTTATTTATCATACATAAGAATAAAAATAACATTCGGGCATTTTTACAAACACTTCATGTTCCAAGTCTCCAAACTATGCAAAACAATCCCATCGAAGAACTAGTTTTCGAATAAAAGGTAGAAGCATCAAAGAGAAGTTCCTTAAACCATTCCGAGGCTATTGAGCCATAAAAATAAAAATTATATAATGAACGTGGGAAGAAATATCATTTCTATAGCATATATTCCAAATAATCATTTCCTCAAACAATTTGTGCCCAAAATCCCAAAAACTAGTTTCCAATTCCTTCACAAAATTTACTTGCATAAATAGATTGAATTTTATGAGAGATTTCTTCCACAATTAGCTCGTACATTTCATAAAAAATTTCATGTGAGTCCATAAATAAATCATATCAGATCCAAATAAATTAAATAAACATGAGATATAGCACTTATCTTGTAAAATACACAACCAAAATCAACTGTTCCATGTTCCACACATCCATAGACACAATTCAAGCCAAAAATCACTTTTCAATGGTCACCCCTGAGCCAGAACCATGATGCCAAAATCAAGAGAGAAATAAAACACAAATTCTTTCAATAAATCAGTCCAACCAAAACCCAATGGCAAGTGTGGCCTCTACTTCTACTCTAGGGAAATTCCAATGGATCCAAGACAACAGTCCAACCACAACCCAATGGCAAGTAACACTTCCAATCCAAGGAACTTCCAGTGGCTCCAGGACAAAATATTAATAAATATATCAGTCCAACCTCTAATCCAATGGAAAGTGGATTCCACATCACTTCCAATCCAGGATCTCCAAAGGAAATTCCAGGACAAATTTTTCAGGAGAAATCAATCCAACCTCAAATCCAATGGAAAGTGGATTCCACATCACTTCCAATCCAAGATCTCCAGAGGAAATTCCAAGACAAAGTTTTCAGGAGAAATAAATCCAACTTCAAATCCAATGGAAAGTGGATTCCACATCACTTCTAATCCAAGATCTCCAGAGGCGATTCTAGGACAAAATGATGGAAATTACAGAGTAACTCAACTTGGGAATAGGCTCAGCAAGGACACAATGACCATACCAAGATTAGCCAAAATCGAACCACGAGCGCCAAACACAAGCACAAGTGAAAAAACATGAACCGACACACAAGTGTGACTAGCTAACACCCCCAAATTGAATTCCTTCACGATCAATTTGAATTGGGAGAGAAAGGGACACAAGCATGAGAGTTAAATTCCCATAATAGTAAATTGGAGTTACACATCATGACGCTACACCAAGAGACACGCTAACCCAACTCAAGAGGGCGCACTAAGAAAGAGAGAGAGAGAGTCTAAAACTAATAAGAATTAATCTCGGAATAAATGAAACCAAGAAGTAACATAAAACATGAGGGTACATAGCCAAGAGGGTCCACCAAGTCCACAAGAAGGGTGTATAACATCAACATAGACACAAACACAATGGTAACACTTTTCCTGCAACCCCTTGCTCGCAACATCATGGTTCCTCATACTCTCTTTTGTGGCATCGGTTGATCCGATTGTTTCATTTTATTAATTAATAAAAATAACATAATAATAATACTAATGTGAAAACCATAGTCCCGACACCTCATGCCACAATGACACAACACCAAAATAATAATAACATGTCCAGGGGCTAAACTAGAGGATATTACATAATGATTTCCTTTTGTATTTTAATTCTACATAAAAGAGCAAGGAATAGTCTTCATTCCAGCTGGGATTTTTCGCATAGGGGTTTTCCCATGATAAATTATGTTTCAAATGTGTGTGGATTGTGTATTTCTTGTTCTATAATTTCTCTTATAGTTCTAAAAATAAACTAATTAAAAGAACTAGTGGTAAGATTTGTTATGATGAACTTTTCCAATGGAATATCCACTACAATTTACAAATCATATTGGTATCAAAGCAGTTTCTCTTTTGGGTTTTGTTGGTAATTGCAGGATCTAGTAGTTTGTGAAAAATAAATTCTTCAAATATTAGCCATACTGGAGGACAAGTCTGTTCAAGGAACAACAAACGATTGGGTAGTGATTTACAAAACTAGAAATACAAGTTGTTGATATCTCATGCAACATGTCAATCCTCATGGCCGCTTTGGAGAGCAAGTTTGGACCTTTTGTGGATTTTGGAGGCTCTAAATCATATTTTAGATCATAGGGGATTACACAAGATAAAAGTGAACTAGAAAATAAGCCGACAAAACAACCCAAGAAAGAGAAGCCAAGTTCCATTACCAACATTCCTTTCTAGTTTCTCTTCAAGATGAAAGTGAAAGTTGACATCAAGTCATATCAAGTTGAGATCAATGCTCTAAAACTGAATAATTGGTTGCAGTAATTAGCAGTTGATTTTATTATCTATCAAATAACCGAGGATCAAAACCATAGTTGAAACGAGGAATAGCTCTCTACGGGATTTGCATAAACTAGAAAACATAAGTGATAGGATCTCCCCTCCCCAATGGACCAAAAAAAATTAATAGGACCTTATGAAATCTATCTAAAGTTCTAAAAATAGAAATAGACATAAGAAAATTTCGATAAGAAGAGCTTATATATGTTTACCGCTTAATGAAGAGACACACATCAAACTATGGAGTAGGCACCTTTCACCCAAGTTATCTTCTCATCACCTAATTATTTACATGTGGTATCATTGATTAGTCGATGGAACTAAGGAGTCGTCTTTTCTCATGTCATGATGGTAATGTGACATTTTACAAATTTTCCATGTGTCTCTTTGATCTCCCTTGATTATCCAAGTTTGGATCCCTTCTTGCTTGTCCCACTTAGGTGGTTTCTCATTTTTAATCTAAGACTTTCTCAAATAGAAACACTAATGTCACACGGTTCTTCATCGATGGCCTTTGTTAATTATATCATTCACACTACTTGTTGTTTCAAGTGGACTTAGAAAGTTATGAAATCTATTAAAGTCTAGGTTTAGGTAAGCTTAGTGGAGTTGTGCACCTTGGAAAACATAAGAACAAAGAAATCCCCTCCCCCCATTGTGTGAATCAAAAAAACAAATAAAAGGGGATTGAATTGGAGCACTTAGTCATTAGTGAAATCACATCCCCCATTGTGTGAACCCAGAAAAAAGGGGGATTGAATTGGAACACTTAGTCACAAGGTCCTAGGTTGTGAACTTATTGGATTTATGCACCCTAGAAAACAAAAGAACAAAGAAATCCCCTTCCCCAATTGTGTGAACCCAAAAAAAGGGGGATTGAATTGGAACACTTAGTCACAAGGTCCTAGGTTGTGAACTTATTGGATTTATGCACCCTAGAAAACAAAAGAACAAAGAAATCCCCTTCCCCAATTGTGTGAACCCCTCGAAAAATAAAAATGGATTGAATCGGAGCTCTTAGTTATTAGGTCCTAGGTCATCACACTGGATTTATACACCTTGGAGAACACAAGAACAAAGAACTCGCCTCCCCTTAGCATGTGGACCCAAAAAACAAATAAAGGGGGACTAAATTGGAGCACTTAGTCATAAGGCCCCAAGTCAATCTAATGGTCTAGAAAACATGAGAACAAGTAACTCCCCTCCCCCCATCGTGTGAACCCAAAAAAAAAAAAAAGGGGATTGAATTGAAGTAATAAGTCACTGGGGAACTCCTATACCCCATCGCATGAACCCAAAAAAACAAATAAAAGGGCATTGAATTGGAGCACTTAGTCAAAGGGAACATAAATAAAAGGGGATTGAATTGCAACACTTAGTAATACTGGAATTTGGTGTAAACATGGAAGACATTAAACTCAAAAATCCTCCTAGAATCCTAATCCTAACAAGGTTATTTATTTTGGTTGTTAAAAGGTATGGAGTTTGAAAATAAAAGTAGACCAAGTCTTGAACATGCAACCTCCACCTGTACTTAAATTACTATGAAATATCCACTAAGAATGAAGTTTCCCAACACATATACTAGACTTGTAATTGATAGTAATTAAACACTAAGAATTATATTCATCACCATCACCAAGCATATAACTCGTGCTAATTTTTCAAAGGCACATGAAAGGTGTCATTCTTCATTGAGAATTGAACCTTAATGAAGTCAAAGGTTAAATGCTCCCTCGAGTTTTTGAGTAATGATTTGGATGGATACAATAAGATACCCCTTTTCTTCTATTTCAACAAAACAAATGATATGAATAGTTAGTGTTCAATGCAATCCTAGAAAAAATTCAAATCCACACAATGTAAATGAACATTTTCAAGCGGCTAACAAGCATCAAGCTATTAAAATAGCTATATATGGAGAGCTAAATGCACTAAAGGGTCATATTGTGCACAATTATGGAACCATTTACAAATGGATTTAATTCATAAATATATAATGAAATAGACATAATCAATGTTAATGAAGTAGTTGCAAAGCGATTTGGAGTGTTAACAAATTCTTGTGACTAGTAGAAATTAATGAGTTGTGAAGTTTGGTGCTAGTTCGAAGTTAATAAAACTTTAGGATATGAGAATTTTTCTAGAGGAATCATAAAAGATCCTCAATCCCAAAAATATATGGCCATCATCTAAAGGTGACACTCTATTTGTGGTTTTAGTCAAGAGGGTTGTGAGGCCACCAAACTCGGGTTATGACAGTGATGGTTTTATCACTTTCTAGCCACCCTTGCAAGGGTGAGCTAGGCATTTTTGTTATATTTGATCTCTTGTCGGGGCCAAGACAATACCTTTCTTTCACCAATGTGCTTAACCTCTTGTGGATTAAGTTGGTGTACTTTAATAATTGGAAATGCCAGGTGCATTGATTAATTCAACCATAAGAATCTATTGACACAACTAGCGAATGTGGAGCTAAGTTGGAATTGTAGACTACATGCTAATTTATTGGAGATGTCCTATGGACTAGTTAATAATGCATGATTAATGACATGAGATCAATCACAAGTCATAGGAGTGTTCACAAACAAAAGTAACAAGATATACTCTTTGGTCATGCATTCATGAATCATGATTAAACTTGAAGGGGCATGCTTTATATTGAATTACATAAATAATAGATTTAATGCATTTAATTTATTTTAACACTTGCCTTCAATACCTTAAATTTACATTATCACAAAGACAATTAAAAGGTATATATGTTGTTTTAGTCTAATTATGCCATGTTCAATAATCAAAAAATCAGATTTTGAATCATGCTTCTATCTTACATATACACATCAACACTCATTCAAAATGCATTTTCTTAGTTTTGTAAACCTACATAAACATCATTACAATTTTAAAAGAAAATATCAAAATTGTCCCAAAACATCTTACCTCTGTAGCAAGATTTCTGTACTGGTTGTTGTCGGAGGGTCTCGGAGAAACCGCAGTAGCCAAATTAGTCAGTCGACGTTTTGAATCCATAGCAAGATCCATCTTCAAGACTAATTTGGCTACTGCGGTTTCTTCGAGACCCTCCAACATCTTACCTCATCTGGATGCAAATCCATAGTTGTTAAAATATTAATGAAATATTCCATTTTTTTAAAGAAATATTACATTTATAATATGTATAGGGTAGTACCAAAAAATACCTTCTCAAAATGAATTACTTCAATATTAATAAACTATAGTAAAATAATATTTATATAATAAATATGTATATATTATTTTTGAGAAAATGATAATCCACATATAATATTGTTAAATTGGTTATATACATAGTATAAAATAATATATATATATATATATATTCAAATTCAAATACAAATATATGTATATATATTCATATTCAAATTTAATGGGAGGATAAAATCAGATGAAAGTGATTGCCAAAAAAGAATATTGATAATATCATGTGAGTGAACATATATATATATTCATATTCAATGGGAGGATAAAATCAGATGAAAGTGATTGCCAAAAAAGAATATTGATAATATCATGCAGTGACCATATATATATATATATTCATATTCAATGGGAGGATAAAATCAGATGAAAGTGATTGCCAAAAAAGAATATCGAGAATATCATGTGAGTGAACCTTTTGTTTGAGTTTGTCTTATAAATATTTTATTGAGTAACTTTTCTTCATTTGGTTTTAGTTGTTATTTTGAATAATTATAAGATAATTATGGAACACTTTCATTATTATTTTTTCTAGGTTATTGATAGTGATCGGCTTTTTATCTCTAAAGAAAGTTAGAAAATAAAATAAATTATCATTGTAGATGGGAAAGCCACTCTAGATGGGAAGGGATCTTGCATTAATTGGAAAGTGACTGTGGATGGGAAAAGTAAGTTCATGGACTATGAGGAGAGATCAAAAGAATTGGTTTGTACTTTTGTACTTGAGATCTTGAGATCTTCATATCAGATACATAATCATCTTCATGGCATTTGCTCAATATGGCAAGGAGTTGAAGGGAAATTTGCATCATGGATGTCATTATAACCTTTTCAATTATTTATGTGAGAGATAGTGGATGATCATGATACTTTTCAGAGTGAAGGGAAATTTGCAAAGTACCCCATATTAGACAAGTTTTCAGAGTACCCCACTACGAGGCATATAAGTCCAAATTTGCATGTACCATTCCCACTCAAATGTAGATGAAGACTTTATGTAAGAAGAATATTAGAAACCATGGGCCGTTTCAGTCCACCACATGCATTATAATTGTCTCTATATACATACAAAGAGACAGGGAGACATGGAATCGTGTCGGCTAAACATCACTAACACAAATGTTTATTAGTTAAGTCCTAAATATTTACTTAGGACTTAAGCCCTAAGTTCTACAAACTACTTATCACCCTCCCCTCCCCATTGCATTTAGGTTATGCATAGATGCGAGGATGATTACAATTTACTTTCCCATCTATCAAGACATTGTGTTGTTGCCCCTTGAAATGTTAAAAAATACTTGTACTACATATTCTTGTGACCACTTTATTATTAATTTAATTTACAAGGTGACCATGTTAATTGCATAAAAATTTAGTTTCGATTTTTCTTTTTTTTTTTTTAAATGTGGTTCATAATTTTAGAGAGGAGTTGCTATATCCATAGGAAAATATCATAGGGGGGCCATCCAAAGGGGCTTCATCCCGCCAGTTCTGATTATGTAGCCTAACCTGATGGGGACATCAAGTGAGGCCCTTATATATCTATGCATAGCCACCCAATGATTTGACCCATGGACCTTTTTCTTACAACTCACAGCTCTCAACCACTTGAGCTAACCCATCGAGCTAGTTTCAACCTTTTAAGGTATATATTTGTAAAAAAAAAAATTATTATTTTTTCTTTATACAAACTAATTTTAGTTTAATTTTATCTTTAAGAAACTAAGTGTTGTGAAACCATGGGAACTTCATTCTGAAGCTTCTCTAGAGAAGAAACCATATGTGGTCTCAACGTTGCATACCCATCGTTGCCTTTCTCTTAGGTATTTTTGGAATGACTCTTTGTATTGACTTTCAAGATTTGTGTAGTCTTACAATATGGTTTTGGGTGCTTTTTTTTTTCTAAGTTTCAAGGATATAAAAAATAATGTTAGAGTTGGAATTTTTTTGGGTGTGCATTTAATTAGTGTATTTTAATTTGGTTGTGTTTAGTCCGTGTTCCTTTTGTATTGTTTAAGCGTTTTATTCTCTTTTGCATATATTTTTATGTTTAGTTGGTAACTCTTTTACAATGTAAAATGAATGTAAAAAATGACTAAAATATGTAAAGGGTACATAAGTTGTAAGTTTTAAACATGTGAAGAGAAGCAAAGCATACCGATTCTTTTAAGTAAAATAGAGATTACACCACAACATTCACACATAATACACAAAGATTTATCCTGGAAATCCTTAACCAGGAAAACTATCAAAACTTAGAGCCATACCTCTCACTTTCTCATTATCGATTATTAACCACTCAAAATACAATATGTAGGTATTTCACAGCATCTGAAAACCTAATCCGTTAACCCAAATTAGAAATAGACCCCAATCCCTTAACCGAGATTAAATTACACATTTTTAGGAAAAACCCAAAAGTAGCTTGAAAACAACCCAAAGAATTTCGAACTCACCTTCGGCTTGTATTGACAATAGGCTAATGCCAATTTCCGATTTTCGCTATGCAAAGTAAGGGGAGGGTTTCAACGCGACCCCCCCTAACTCAACACTACATGCAATGCTAGACACACATGATAGAGTACTAGATGGGTGGGGATCATCAAACACCAATGCCCACACACACACATGCAAATAATATAACACATACCTAACATTCTCCTACTTGTTGTTTTCTTTGCATAACAATAGGCCATGTACTGATGGGGTCATAGGTTCAAGGAATTAATGGCCATATATTCTCTACACCAAGAGTACTTCTTAGTACTGAAGGGCTTTGCTAATGAGTTTGCAACAATCTTCAAGGTGTCAACCTTTTCCAGCAACACCCTCTTTTCTTCAACCATATCTCTCACAAAGTGATATTGCACATCAATATTCTTTATCTTAGAATGATAAGAAGGGTTCTTTGTCGGGAAGATTTCACTTCGTCTATCGCAATATAACCTTATAGCTTTTTGTACAAACCCAATACTTGAACACGATATTTGTAACCATACAAATTCTTTTCTTGCATGGGTGGCTACCATGTATTTAGCTTATGTAGTTGAGAGTGCAACTATAACTTGTCTCTTACTCATCTAACTGGTAGTTCCTCCAAATAGGTTAAATACATCCCCACTTGTATATATTCTTTGATCAAGATCTCTAGCCCAATATGCATCAACAAATCCATGTACATATAATACTATGTCTGGTCTAGGTATTCCTTGGTAGCAGATTGCATAATCTATGGTGCCACACAAATATCTGAATATCCTTTTTAAAACTATCCAATGCTCCTTCCCTAGTTTTGACATATATCTTCTCAAAACTCCCACTGCATGAGCAATGTCCGGTTTGGTACATACCATTGCATACATCAAACTACCAACTCCACTACCATATGGAACTCTTGACATATCTTCTTCCTCTTCCCATGTCTTTGGACATTGATCTACATATAAATTTACACCTATAGGAATAGGGACCTTGATTGGATTACTTTCCTACATGCTAAATCTCGATAGTATCGTCTCAACATATTTCTCTAATTCAACCATATTTTCATGTTTGCGCGATCTCTTTTAATCTCCATTCCCAGTATGAAGTTTGCAGCACCCAGATCCTTCATGTCAAATTTGGAGGATAGTTGTGACTTTACCTCCTTTATGACATCTTTGTTGTTTCCAATCAATAAAATTTCATCAACACACAGTACTATATTAATGAAGTGATCACCAACCTATTTGGAGTATATATAATGATCACCTTTTCTTCTAAAAAAACCCCAATCCAAGGATGTATGTGTCGAAATTTTGGTGCAACATCCTTGGATATTGCTTTATACCATAAAGGACTTCTTTAGCTTACATACCAACTCTTTCCTTCCCTTTATTGTAAACCCTTCTAGTTGTTTCATGTAGATTTATTCTTCAATATCGCCATGTAAGAATGTTTTCTTCACATCCACCTTCTCTACTTCAAGATCAAAAGTAGAAGCAGTAGCAAGAATGAATCCAATAGAAGTTAAGTTAGCAATTGGAGAAACTATTTCACCAAAATCAATTCCCTCTAGCTAGGAATATCTCTTTTCTACTAAGCGATCTTTGTACTTCTCCACTTTACTTTTTGTAATCAACTTCTTCTTAAACAACCATTTACTACCAACGATTTTTCTTCCATTTGGTAACTCAAATAGATCCCAAGCTTCATTTTTGTCCAAGGCATCCATTTTTTCTACCATGGCCTTCTTCTAGAGATCGCCATCCTCTGACTCAACAACTTCCTTCACATTTCTAGGATCATAATCAATAATAGATAAATCGAAACTAGACTCAAAATTAGGAGGGAATACCTTTATGGTTTCCTTTTTTCTCGAGATGATTTACTCAAAACTAGGGTATGATGTTCTTCTTCTTCTTATTCATCTTCTTCTGTTGAGTTAGATTCTTCATCCAAGTTAAACTCTATTTTCTCTAGTTCCATTTCCATTGGAGTCACTTCCTATTTGGGAACATCTTTGAACTATCTAAAAATGGCATATCGACTCTAAACAATCTTCATAGTTACATGATTCCAAATATTAAAACCTTTTACACCATATTTATTGTGAAATTCACATCAGATCTTAGAGCCTGAGAATACATCACAATGAAAGAATGAATTACAGTGGAATGAGCAATAAAATTAATCATGCATTGAAACTCAGATGTGCACATAAATGTGTGTCATAATCCGTTAATCAGTATAGTCAAAGAATATATTACAATGGAGAGAATTTGATTATCCAGGGAGAATTCGAATCCATGTCAGTCTACCTAGTCTAGTATAAGAAATATCATCACTGCAGTGCTCCAGAGGTTCCAAACTCAAATCAACTCAACCAAATCTCAGTGAACTAATCAAGGAGGGCACATTTGTGAGTTTGGCATGCAAATAGGCTAGAGAGGGCACATTAGATCTCAATCTGTTGCAATCAGAGCTCAAACCCCTCACTAGAGTCAGGAACTCAGGTGGAACTCAGTTGGACTGAACCAGATCACTGAGTTAGCTCCTAAAATGTAGGAAACTGAATTTGGTGGTCCTAAAATCATGCATGAAGGGTGCATCAAGTTGAAAATGGGTTCGAGATGACATATTGAAACCACTAGGGGGATAATGACATCATCTAGTACTAGGAAAATGCTAATAACACTAAGGTGGACAAGGTTGGAGTATTAATTATCCTGACACCCCCCCTTAATCCAAACTTAGAAAATCCTGGGCCCTAGTTACCGAGACCAAAGGTCACCCATACAATAAAAATAATAATAATAAAAATAATATGTTCATGAAACTAAGGAAATGGGGAAAAACTCTTGGGAACAAAACCCCCCCTCAAAAATGAACAACGGGAAACTCAAACAACCTTCACACCAAGCAGAGAAGGAAAATATCTCATGAGTGAAAGACTTTGTAAAAATGTAGGCAATATGCTCCTATGTAGTATAGTAATGCAGGTGTTGGATCTAGATATGGATCTGGATCTTCTCCTGTGATGTACCTCCCACTATTTCGAAGCTACATTTGTCAACACAAGTCTTTTATAATACATTCTTTCTACTGGGGCGAATGAATCATTGTATTCCAAAACATGAACCTTTGAGTATCCTTTGTCAACCAACCAAGCTTTGTACTTGGTTGTAGATCCATCATGACAAGTCTCTTTGAATGATTGTGGATCAGACCCTACCATCATGTAGCACCTCTCTGAGAGAAGTGGATATGTATGACATAGTGCAAGGTTTACATCTCGATACTTATATTTAGTTCTTCTATGGTCAGATGGATCCCCAATTATGTTCCCAGCAAATTCAAGGAATTTGTGATCCCATATTGGCCTTGGCAATGGATTGGGAGCAACTCTGGATCTGGATCCAGATTTTCTTGAAATTCATACTCAACATCAAGATCTTGGTCCTCATCTTCAGAATCTGAAACTAGATCATTAGAAGAGACATCATTTTGATCTTCATCAGATGCAAATGGAGTAGGAAGAGAGTATGGAAAAAAGTGAGAGAATTCATATGCCTTTGAGGCATGGTTTGCAACCCCTTTCGCTATTAGCTTCCCATAAGAGATCTCTACAATCTCAAGTATGTCAGGTCCAAAAACAACTTTCTTTGGTGAAATTTGTGTGTGCCATCTGATAAACAAATAACGAGTTTGCTGCCAAAGAAGGCACATATAGAAAAATTTTGAACTTTCCATGCTCCAGTTGTATTGTTCCCTTCCCTTCAACAGAGATCTTTGAATTATCTCCCATGGGAATACTAGGACCATCATTGAGATCTAGAGAATAAAATGATTCTCTAGAGGAAACCATGTGGTTGGAGTCTCCAAAATCTATGAGGAAGGCCTGTGATTGTGAGAATCCATCCTTTAGTGCATGGACTATCTCATGATCATCTATCTCACTTCCATAATCATTGTCCCTTGTGCCTTTCGGGAAAGAAATGTTGTGTTGTTCAAGAAGTTTGGTTATTTGATCTATCTTCTTCTTCATGCAATATCTCTCTGGATGGTTTTCTTTCTTGCAATAGGTACACTTGGTCTTCTCAAACTCCTTTTGCTTATCCTTCTTGGAACTGGAGGATCCTTTTGATGGATTAGTATTCTCATATGATTTGGATTCAACTTGCTTCTTGTCCCTTCCTTTCTGCTTCCCTTTAGCATTTAGACTTTTTGACTCCCTAGCCATAAGAGCTTGATTTTTGGAGGCCTTCAAGGTGCTCATATGAATCAGTTTGTATTGTTCTTGGATGAAAGATTTAGTGAATGCATCTAAAGAAGGAATTTTACAATTTGGGATTGAGAATGTCCCTGAATGGAAGGTAGAAAAAAATATTGAAAATTAAGGACCAAGCTTGCTTAGGATGGAGAGCACCAGCTGCTCATCCTTCTTCTCAATGCCACATTGTTTGCACTGCATAACCAAAAACTTGAATTTAGACAAGGAAATGATGTATGGTTTCGAAACTGCTGGATTGAAGAACAATTAATTCATTCTCCAAAATGTGGCCTTTCAACTCATCTTTCTTTCCAAAGAGAGACTCAAGATTCAACCAAACCTCTCTTGGTATCTTCAATCCATCAAGGTGGAAGAGAAAATATATAAAGATGTGAATACACATAAAACGCAAATCCTCATCTAATCTGTTTAGGTACATTTCTTTCTCAACAACAGCCTAGGGTTCGACATCCTTTCCCATTGTGACCATGTACAGACTCTTGTTGCACAACACCATCTGCACATCATCCCTCCAATTAAGATAATTGAAGGGTTTTAGGATTCTTGGAGACAAGGGAGCATTCAAATTATCCATGTGTAATTTTTGGAGCAAATACAAACTGAAACTGCTGCTAATGTTGCACAAAAAAAAATTCAAAATATTGCAAAAACTATGAATTTGGAGATAAACTAGTTACTGAATCTACTGAGCACTGCTTTAGGACAATAGGAAATTTTATCCAGATCCTTCACACCAGGCTATAATCCAAAGGATTTCTCCAATGGCACCAGTATTTTCTATGGAAATCCAAAGGCTTCTGGTGCACTAATGAAATTAACTGCTCAACCTAAGCTCTGAAAAGCTATGATACCATGTGAAATTCACAGTAGATCTTAGAGATGGATAATACCTCACAGTGAAAGAATTAGGACAAATGATGAATTACAATGAAAATTGTAGTGGAATGAGCAGTAAAATTAATCATGCATTGAAACTCAAATGTGCAAAAAAATGTATGTCATAATCCATTAATCAATATATTCAAAGAATATATTACAATGGAGAGAATTTGATTATCCAAGGAGAATTCGTATCCATGTCAGTCTACCTAGTCTAGCATAGGAAATATCACCACTACAGTGCTCCGGAGGTTCCAAACTCAAGTTAACTCAACCAAATCTCAGTGAACTGAAGCTACTGCTAGTTAACTGATCAAGGAGGGCGCCGTCTAACACGAAATTATGAATGGCACATACAAAAACTGTACCATCTAACCGAATTTGGCGCTGTTAATGGAACATACAAAAACACAGTTTCCTTCACGCCCCTCAAATTTGCAGTTGGGTTGCTTAATTGTAGAGCCTGGTTGTGTATTGTTTATAAACCCTGCAATATCCCTGTGGCCTTTGGCCTTCCATCAATGTACAACGTTTCTCCTTTATTTTGATCTTTGTCTTTCAACTGTAAATAGTTTGCTGAAAATACATATCTACGCATACTTCATGTATATTGGACCAGGCGCATCCAATCTTTGTAGTTGTAATAGTTTCCAACATACTCCATCAATTCTGTACATCTTTCGTAATCGACCTTTATGCCATCCATGCAAAACAACCCCAAACCATGTAATGATGATGGTACAATTCGATATATCCTCTTGTTCACACAAAAATCTGTGTTCAGTTGAGGAAGATCCTTGGGTACCCATTGTTTCACTATATGTCTATACCTCAAGGGAACCTCGATGTCGGCTATTGTCTCATCATCATAGGAACATGACCCCTCTCCAGTGAGAAATAATTCCATGCGTTTATGGAATTTTCTTCTGATCTTTTGACATCTAGTTGATAAAACTCTTGTAGACCTATTGGATGTCTTACTTTCCTCTAGCCTTCCTAAACTCCCCTCACTCGAGGTAGACAAATCTGACAAATACCTGTTCGATTCTCCCTGCACCATGGGAAATTTTTTTAGATAGGACTTCAAGGCACAATGCCTCTTAAAAGGTGACGTGTAGCGCCTTTTATAAGGTGACTTGTACCGCATTCCCTTTCTCAAAATGTAGGCATTCAAGTGATGAGGAAGAGGATCACTTTATCTTTCTTAGGAGTAGAAATTCATGCAATTATGAGCTGTCTTTTATTGCTCCTTTGGGTCTTGAGTCCCATATCACACCATCTAACTAACTTTGTCGTCATGGCCCTAAATTCTCTCTTATCCCATCAGCTTGGGTTCATCACCTCGGTCATTGAATTACACTCACATTTAGTAAGATATTTATATTTAACAATAATAATATAAAATAAAAATAATTAACCATTATGGAAAACTTCTAAAAGTTTTCATGACTTTCAAAACTAAGATCTTTGAGGTGGTTAATAAGTGTTCACAAATCTTCAAAAACAATATTTTATATAATGTTGTGAAACTTGTATAATCTTATTCAAAATTTAAAGTGAAATATTCTTAAGGAAAAGGATGAACTCATTGAATATTGGTAACACATGGGTAGCTTTGTAATCAAGCATGGTCTTCTTAGAGGACTGAAAGTAATTGAATCAAGCAATGACGAACCCGTAAACATGTAAGTTGTTTTGAAAAATGGTAGCTTTCAGTCCTACTCCTAGACCTAAGGTTGTCCATTTTGAGAATGGGTGTTTTGCTAATGAATCCTTTTTTACCATACTAGAAGAAAACAAAAATGATGATTTTGTGGATTGTATGTAAATATTATGTAAAGATCCATGCCCTAAGTTACAAATGGCCAAAACCCAATGCTATGGGACTATGCGAGGTGATATTTTCAGTTTAGGATAAGTGATCGTTCGATCCCCTTGGGACTAAATTTTTCAAGGACAGTTTTGAGTGATAAGAGAACCATAAACTATATTTTCTCATTCGATGTCATGAAAATGTATTATATTGAGTAATAGATACGTTGATACAATGGATGGAAATTCCAATGAAAAAAAATGTAGAAGAAACTCATAGCTGATTAATGATCCTCCTATACATCTCATAATCGAATTCATTTGGATCACAACCACTAGCACTACCATAGTGCTCTCCTTCTTGCTCCTTCACTTCCTTGTATCCAATCCAATATTTGCATATAACTATTATGAGGGATCCCCAATCAGATCACCATCACCAAAAGTGATTGGTTATAGGAATGGTGCAGTAATATCCAAGTTTCCCAAATCCAACTCAATTATACTATCCAAACCCATATCGATAGGAAATACCTCCATCTATGTCCTTCCCTTTGACCACTCTTCCCTTGTCCTATATATAATATAAAGGTTTCCGTGAACATACGTGAATACCTCTTCTCTCTTCTCTTGACTATTCAAGATGGTTGTTTTTCAAAGTGTTCACATTCTCATATGTGCACCAATTCCTCTTGTAACAAAAGGATGATCTAACCTAAGAAAGGAACCTTGTACTGATGACTTATTGTAAAAGAGTGTATGCTACCCCATGTGTTTCCCATTAATCATATACCTTCTTAATCGAATGTCCCTATCATGTTGTAACATCTAAATCTCTCAATTTTAGTTGAAAAATCTACAAATCCATTCTCCACCTCTCAAGGATGGATTTGACCAAATATATCATATTAAATGATGGAATTTGCATGCTTTTCATTAAGTCACTCATCACTATAGTACTTGGTAATTGAAGGTGTATAATTATTTTCCCACCTAGTGCCAATAATATCTCATATGTTGTTGAATATATATTTGTTGTTGTCCCATAGTCAGGACACTTATTTTCCAAAATAATTTTCCTCACAAGTTCAATCGAGGAGTTCCACCCCTTCAGTAACATGTAATAACAAACTGTTTTAATTTGCAAGAAAATAAATACGTGAATATACTTACCTGGGTGTAGATGTTTCTTGTAATATACTCATAAGAGTTACTTTCATAAGGCTCTAGGAACCAAGTGACCCTATTAGAGGGTTAGTACAAACCAAAGAGAGAGAGATGATTGGGCTATGGTACAGTCAATCAAAGAAAGTCAATGACAGTCAAAAGGATCAGTACAGTCACAATAAAGATCAGCCCTTAATAAGTATCAACATCACAAATAAAAAAAAACAAATATATATAACCACAGATCAAGAACTACACACAAAATTTGAGCATATAAAACAAAGGTCAGTAAAAAAAAACAAAATAACTTTAAAACTCAGTCCAAACTTCCCATACAAAATTTTGTCCCTCATAGATGAGCTAAAAGCCAGAAGACTGAGGCCAAAGAGACTCACTGTTGGGCCTGGCCCAAGTGGGGGATTTTTGAGCAAGTCAAATTTTGGAACTGCGGAGCTAAGCGCAGTTCAGTTGAAGGATTTTTGAGTAAGTCAGATTTTGGGATGCTGCGAAGTTGTGCGCAGCGCAGCATCAAAAGAGCTGTGAAGTACAGTGCTGCGAGGAGACATCGCTACAAAGAGCCCTATGTATGAAGATCTAGCAAGGCAGAAGGTTGGACGAAAGACGACACAGATTCTAGTTAGACCATCGGTGGTCTATTTTTGGTAAAGATGCTCCGTGATTGCCAAGAGACGGGTAAGGAGCAATGCAGAAGGAAAGCGACTGGTCCCACATGTGAAAGAACCACTACACAAACCAATTGCATAAGGTCGTTAGAGGAAGAACGGCTCGGTGAAAGCAACCTGTTGGCGTCCGCACAACTGGGAGGCTGATAGTGATGTGAAGCATGCGTGGAGGACGGCCACGATGGAAGATTCTCTACCAGAAGCCAGCAAGTCTGGTTAAGATGAAAACCGTGACAGTTTTGTAAACCTAAGGGGTTTTGCCTTCAAATTGTAAAGACATGACCTACGGGCATGATCTATAAATAAGTCATATTTTGTAAGGGAAAGGGTTGTTGAATCTCTCATTTTTGGGTTGTTATTTGGCTACTCTTCATTATTATTGAGAAATCTTTGTTGAGAGACAATTTTGTAAAGGCTCTGCAACTTGAGTGCGCAGAGGCCTATTGAGAGAGAAGAGCATTTGTAGCTGAGTGTGCAGACAAGAACTATTGTACACTTCCCAAATACTAAGACAACAACAGTTCTTGTGGATGTAGCTCCCATCCTGGGGGTGAACCACGCCAAATCCTGTGTAGTGTGATTGTTTATGTTTTACACTTGTCTGTTTGCTTACAATGGATGCTTGAATTCTCATTTATTAGTTGTTATGCTAATGCTTTTATATGTATTCTCCATAGGAGAGAGATGGGAATAATATGTTAAGTATTGCATGTATGGATGAATGATGAATGCGCAGTATTCGAAGTCTGTGAAAGTATCGGTCATTGAATAATCACATGTGTATGTAGAGTTCGGGTCGTGTTACTCTTTTGACGCCCAACACCGGAAGTGCGCAGTATTGTGTGTCTAGTCTATTTACATCAGTTATAAGGCTAAATAATTTAAGGCAGTAGATGGGCGGATAAAGTAATAAGTAAAGTATTCATAGTGGTTAAGTTTGAAGAGGAAGCGTATTAGTCAGTTGCACTGTCCTATTATTTGCATCCTGTCCGAACCGCCCAGTCCATAGATGCGCTAGTTGTGTAAGCATCTTAGCTTGTATAAGTGTTGACCGCGACGCAGGCTATCGCCGCACAGTCTTCAACCCGCAGCGCAAGCCCGTAGTGAGCTGCACAGTCGTTCCGTCCGAACAACTCATCACTTTGCAGTGGAAACCTAATTCCTCAGCACCCCCATAGCTACACCTCGGGTGAAGTCTATTCGCAGGCTGTTGCCGAAAGGGCCGGTGAGAAGGGGTTTTGTTGGTTCCTTGAAACCGCTAAGAACCTGGGTCTACATTGGAAACCTCTAGAAAAGTATCTTAAGACAACACTCACGGCCTCCACATATGATTACACAGAAGGGTAAAGAAAACCCTTAATACCTCACGACCCTTACTAAAACAACCAATAGAGAAAAACTAGGGCTCACGGCTGAGTTTGAGTGTCACAACCTCCCCAACAGGGAGAAGGAGAGCAGATGGAAAAAAACAGTAGGCATAAAGGTTACAAATAAAATCTCAATAACCTTCAAACTTCAAAGACAGACCTGGAAAATAGAAGATAAAAAGAAAATAAATAAATAAAAAGTAAAGTAGAATGTCTTAGGTGGGTACCAGGGTTACACAATTAAATAGGTGAGGGTACAACGACCAACCAGTAAGGTACAAGTCAAAATGAAAAGAGTGGGTATAAAGACTCATAACCATTTGGACTAAGGGGGTGCACCTCAATTGTGGAAAAACTACCATAGTACCCATAAGACCAAAAACATAAAAGGTGGTACAAATCAAAAGATAACTCAAGATGATTAAAAGACCCAAAAGGTAAAAATCAAGGTACCCACAAAAATATTATCAACAAAATGAAAGGACAAAAATTCAATCAACCAAGGTGGGGTACAACCAATCATCTCTCTCTCAAATGTACCAGTGTTCCATATAACCTGAAATTCTATCATCACTATAAAAGGAAAAGTCCACACAAATGATGTGATCATGTGGTCCTATATACTACTCATAAGGTCAAGTGTTAGTGGCTCAATCAAGGGGTGTCCAGTCCCTTGAGAAGACCATCTAACTCAACCATCTCGAAGACCTAGGAGAAGAGGACATCACACATCATCATATAATTGGTACCTGACCATGTAAGAACTCAAAAACCCTAAAGCAACCGAGCATGTAGAAGGGGAGCTAGGAAAAGACAAGGCTCGCAGGCCAAAAAAGCAAGCTCAAAAAACTACTGAGACCGGTGTCATAGTAAGCGATCTGAAACAAAAGTGGTCAGAATTCCAACAAGCAGCACTAAAAATAAAAAGACCCTCTAAAAAGGTGAAATAACAAGAAAACTTCCTAACTAGGAGCTGGAGACCTCGACAAATCGTATCCTTCGCAAGGTGATGAATTCCCAGTTGAACAATACGAAATGAGAGACCAAAGTGGAAGGATATCTCTCTACCGAAAGGGATCTTGGGTAAAAGATCCCTAGAAGAAGAGTCACTAGGCTACCTCGTTCATGACACGTCGGGGAAGGTTAACTAGCACTTCTATCTTTGAGCCCAAGTATCACCTATATGGTAAAATACAAGGAAGAAAATGGATAGATGTCCTTAGGAACTAAGTGGAGTGCGGCATTCCACAAAGCCCATCCGGAATTAGTCCTCGCGGCTTACCCATGAAAAAACGGGAGGCCCCCCACAAACTGGTCGATGACCATGTCAATAAGTGCAAGAGGATTTTAGTACCCTAGAGGAAAACAACTATGTCTCAGATGAAAATGACAAGGGGGAATTATTTGGATGCCTATCCTTGGTGTCCTACCTAACTACCAAATTCTTTTTATCCTCAAGCAAGGTTAAGGTGTGTTGAGTTAGGGAGATGAATTTTAATGGTTGTTGTATTACTCAGTTGGGTAATGGAAGTGCAACTCATGGTGTGATGACTGACTCAAACCATGCAAATGAGTATGAATCAAAATAAGCCTTTCCTTTCAATGGATAATAACTAAGGTAAGGAGAGAGTTCTTCAATCAATGCAAGCACGAACTTTTTCAATAAGATGAAAAAACCACTCAAAATTTTTCTTTTTTGAATATGCCAAACTAATGTTACTTCTTTCAAGATGGATCTGATCTACTACTGATTCTACTTCTAATGAGTATAACTACGTGACAAATAATAGACGAAGATATTCTTTCAAATACAAAATATGACTTTGATCTTTTCAACAAAAAGGGAAAGAGTGTCTCAAAAAGGTCTTCCAATATCAATTTTGATGAAATAGATAGAAAGATGCTACTTCGAAACAATTTAAGGAATTGAGCACTGCAAATGGATTTTTTCCATCATTAGTGCACTCAAAGAAAAAAACGATTGTTAGTGGGCACTAGCCTTTCAATCTCATTTATATATTATCATTCTTTTTAAAATTTTATTTTTAATTTGTTTATTTTTAAATAAATAGTAATGTATGTACTATGTGAGGCATATGGTGGGGGTAGTTTATCAAAGGCACTCGCTCTACATCTAGTTGCAGGAGAAATTGGGGTTTCTTAAAGCAAATGCATTCCAAATGACACAATTGACTAGGACCTATGCTGCATTAGAGGATCAAGCATATAATCAAGCAGTTGTGGTTCATTTGTAAACAGCCTTGATTGGTCACTTTGGATATAGCCTTGATTGGTCACTTTGGAAAGGTAATCCTATGGAGATGGTGTTATTGTACAACTCTATAACTTGGTTAACTGACCATCTGGATCCCCGTAGGTAGGAAATTTCAATGGCCTGCTAATGCTCTCATCTACAATATCATAGCAATGTTTCCCTCTCTCAACCGGAACCTCCTTACTCAACACTCATCATGATCTAATGCAAGATGGTATAGGGTAATGTCACCCCACTCAATTCACACAATTGATATCATTTATGGACTATGGACCACTTTTTGTACTAACTCAATAAGGTGAATTAGGTGCAACATAATCCACCTATGTGGAACTCTTGGATTCAACTCATATTTACCTTCTAAAAAATTAGGTAGATTGAAATTTTCAAAATGGTATTTCTTCTTAAGTCGTTACAACTATACTTGAGAACATCACACTTGTATAGGGAAGACATACATTGCAATTTGGACACATCAATCTCCTTTTAACTTTCATATATGAAATATTTTTTAAATCTAAGTTATTTGAGACTATTTTACATACTTTCATATCTGAACTCGTGATCCTACACTTGGTCTCCCTTGAATACATTCTTTGCTTCTTCCAAGATGAAGCAAAAGAGGAAAGAATGGTGAACATAACAAGTCTATAGGATATACACTTTCTTCCATGAGATATCCATAGGAGGAAGAGGACTATACCCGTTCAGGAGGTCTATAGGAAACTTGTGAGCAAGTTTAGGCCTCTTCCTTCCTTTCTTAAACACGTGACTCTAGAAACAAGATCATATAGACTGAGGGGAGCTTTGCCACTTTGAAAGTTTGGGAAACTTAGGATGTCAAAGGGAGTGTAATGATCCTTGAGGCCTTTCCTTAAAATTAAAGAAATGCAAATCCTTGAGGCCTTATATATCTATATATCTATGACATGGATCTGGCATCATCCTCTTCAAAAACCTTATATATCTATGACATGGATCTGCTCTAATTTAGAATGCATTTGAGCATTGGCATGTTGAAGAAAATGTCATTTCAAATGTATTTATACATTTGTTACGAGTTAATTCTTCCAAATCTTTTAAGCTACCAAAGATTTTGTTCTCTTTGGATAGTTTCAGTTCTTAACATCTACTCGGAACAAATAGTTTTCTTGTCAAACTCCATGCATCCATTATGAATCTAAAGCTTAAAACCTTTGTCTTCATTTTCCTTTGCAACCTTTTTCATGGAAATTTTTAATATTTTGATGAGTCCCACATGGTTTATAATGAAAGGTTTTTTTTTTTTTTTTTTATAATGTTTGTAACATAGGCAAAGCCATATTATATGATGAAGTGGCACTGAAATACCCTTGCTATGACAAGGAACTATATGCCCTAGTGGAGACAATGAAAAATTAGATGCACTATTTATTGGGTAAGGAGACCATTACCCATTTTCCCACCAACCTAGTCTTGAATAACTGCAAAATGAGAGTAAATTACAAAAAGTAAGGGGATGATGTGATGTCTACAATTATAATTTTATATGGTGATTATATATAAGAATGTCACTATCAACAAGTTGGTTGATTTCTTATCAAGACCAATAACACCAAAGGTAACAACCTTGAGAAGATACACTTACCCATGAGGCATACAAAGAAGAACATGTTGAAGACGAAGACTTCAAAGGGGTGTATCAACAACTACAAGGTCATCAGAAAGTGGTAGATGGAGACAATGGCGATTATCACCATCTCCGACATGAGTTACTCTTTAAGGTGGGGAAGATGTGTGTTACATAACATGAGACTCTGAAATTCTCAATACAACATAACATGAGACATTGTTCAAACATTCAACAGAAAGTGAGTGTTTGTTTGAGTTTCATATCACAATGAGCATGTGAAGAGTGAGAAGGTGGATATATCCTCAATGCACAATATTATAAGTTTTGGCATCAAGCATTATGACTATGTGTGGGTGTTCATAAAAATCCCTTGGGGAGGAATGACATTGCATTAATGACCAGTTTCTCTATATGTAGAGACTGTGGCAGTTATGGTGTAGATACTTATTTATCCTTGGACTTGGGTTCTAGATAATCATAGTTGTGTTCCTACATATTAATGTTAATATTCCTTTCATGCATGTAGACATTAGCATTAAAGGTGTTTCCCCCTTATGCAGGGGTACCCTGGTTTCCCCCTTGTAGGAGTGTTGGGTTATTTAGAACCCTATAAATAAGTTTTTATACTTGAGGAAGAAAAGGATTTGTTAGCACAATAGTATGCTAAGTCATGGCTTGATGTGCCATCAAGCATTGTGCTTCCTCCATTTTGGGGCATTAGTGAGAGAGATGATCTTCTTGGCATACCTTGCATGGGAATTTCACTTTCTTTTTCTCTTTTTTGTCCCCACCAACATTGTTATTGTTGTTTGAATTATTTCTAAATACTTTATTTTTGTTTTTAACTTTATATTTTCCTCCATCCTACTAGTTCCCTTTCTAATCAAACTACTGAACATAGATGAATTTGGAGGTTTGGTGTAGCACTAGTGGAATTTTCATTACTTTAAACAATAGTTGTCGTATTAGTGTATAAGAACATTTTTCCCAATTGACTAGACATCTGTCTTACTACATCATTCTCTATATAATCAATTATAGACCCAATCATGCCATTGGCATGTGGTCTTAGCTCTGGCTTAGTTTGGTCTAATTCAGATCTCAACACATTTGGAAAAATGTCATATAGAATCCTAAACTTACAATAAACTAGTTCTAACTATTGGGCTCTAACAACAATTTTTTCTTCCATCTTGACCTAGGAAAGGGAGCCATCCTTGGCTATACAGGGGAACAAAAAATTAAAAAACAGCCTACCAAGGAAACATCAAGGATATGAGCTTTAATCATATGTATCCTCCTTCTCCATTCATTTATGTGATTAGAGATATGGGTGGTAGCTTCTTTTCTAAATGATGTCATCATATCTATCCCAATTCTATACTAGATTGGTAATTCAAAGTGTGTGAGAAATGTCATAGCCAAACATTTGAAATCACTATAAGCAAATATTATGATCTCACTATAAGAAATGTCATGATGCCCTTTTGATTTTTTCATTGTCTTGAGTTGATAAGCAGAGGTGACAAGTTGAGAAGCTGATGAGTATAAAAGACTAAGTTTCCCTAAATTGGTCTACAGTGCTATCTACTCAAGGCTCCAAATGATGACCTTTCAGGGTTTTTTCACTGCTTTTTCAACCTTTTTGGCACAATTTCTACTTCAGAAGACAATATCAAATATGTATACTATTGTTTTGGAGTATGAACTGAACTCAGTGTTTCCCAGGGTTGGATGTTAGGGTTGTCTTCATGCCCAAAATTGCTGCTAAGTTATCCAAAATTCATGGTCTTAGGGATTCTCTTTGTTATTTATGCCCAAAACGTGGACGATGATACCTCTAGAATTTTGATACCCTAGATCGTCCCCTAGTTGTTGCTTATGATCATTACTATTATTTACTGATGTCACAAGGTATAGAATTGAGGCTTACAGATGGAATTATGGCATTTTAGGGCCTCATGAGATGTAGATGCAATTATTTACTGATGTAGAAGCATGAGATTTTCCTCCTTATGGCGTTTTAGGGCCTCCTAAAAAACAAGTGACGGACAAGTTTTAGTTGGTTGGGAGCCCAAGAGGAATTTCGGGAGGTTCAAGTGTGTAAACTTGCCTTGGGCATATTTTCTTACAGTTTCACAAAATTGGCATCCAACCAAACTCTATAGCACATAAAATGGTAAATAAAATTGGATTCTTACCGATTTGGGAGGCATTGCAGCTTCTATGGCTTCTCGACCTTCTCGACGACTTCCTTGACCTTGTTTGTGACCTTCTCAACCTCCTCGACCTCCTCTTCGACCTCCTCAACCACATTGACCTCTTTGCACTCCTCAACCACCTTCACCTCCTCAACCTCCTCGACCTCATTTGCGGCCTCCTCAACCTCCTAGAGCTCCTTTTCAACCTCTGTGACCTCCTCACCCTCTTCTGCGAACTATGAGACAGCTATGAGCTATGGCTGGATGGATTAAGGAAGGTGAAAATGTGCTTTGCTGGTGGGAGGGAGATTTCACTCTAATGGTTCACACAGGTCTAATGGTTCACACGAGAAGTAGGATATGGTTAGTATTTTTAATTTTTAATATAGAAATTAAGGATAGGTCTTATCATCTAGGCCATGCTTTAGGACCAAAAAATAGAGACATAGAACCTAATAGTTTTCTCTAGGGCTTCATGTCTCATGCACATGGAACTAAACTACCCTAAACGCAATGTAGCAAGAATTATCACCTTATAAGTGTGATAAATGCACAAATTTGCAATTTATTGCATAATGGACACGGGTCTCATAGCCACATGTGATTTTTCAATGCCAAAAACCAAGGAAAGAGGTCCCAATAGTTTATTTTCTATCTTATGGGCCATCCACAAAGTTCTAAACCATCATAAGGGTCGTATATATAGGGAATTGTTTTACCTATGAGTGGTATATGGGAATAAATTTGGGGATAGGTGTACCATGTATGAGTCTATTTAGCTGTAGGAAAAAGGGAATTAGGTCCTAATGATTCCTATTAAGTATCATGGGGCATGGAAGGGGCCTCAAAGCATTACTACTATTCTCAAGTGGCCAAAATCTATATTTAACCCTGATCATGTCTAGGGCCCTAATATTAACACATTGCTCAAAATATCCAAATAATACCCATATTCCCACTCACATGCCAAGGAACTCCTCGAGAGGTCATGTGTGGTGCTCAAGGAGTATTATATGTCCATAAGGACCTAGAAGCATCATTTACAATCTAATTCTAGGTCTTCTTCCTCTAACTATGTCCAAGTCCTCAAGAACCATATCAAATGCTAAAAAAATCTAGTTAGTGACTATATACCGATATGAGGGCCAAGGATACCCTTAAGAGTTCATGTGTTGTGGTTGAGGCATTGTTATGATGCTAATTGGATGCCTACAAGCCTCATTTAGGGCCTCATTCATGAGTGTCCTCCCATGACCATGTCCGGGGAGTTGAGCACCATAACTAGTGCTCAAAAAATCCAAATGGTAACAAAATTCCCACTTGGAGTCCAATGATAAGTGTCCTAGTTCAATGCATTTACGTAGTAATATGAAAATAAATTTGGTGCCTAGAAACTCTATAGACACATTTACTACCTTGTATGTATATATTACTAATTTACTCACTCCTTAACCCTATATGTTTATCTTCATTCATTCTAAAAGACATAAATATATAGTTATATCTTCTACTCTATTATGTTATGCTAACATGGTCTTGTTATTGTCTGTAATATGATGTCTAAACATGACATAATGAATTTTGAATATCTAGGAAACCTCTCCAGAGATACCTTTATTATGCACACTAATTTTTTCACTCAAGGCCTTCACAAGCATGTGTAGAGATTCTACTTGTGGTTAGATGTGCCACATATTTTCACGTGTATTATGTTCTCTAGAAACCAAACAAAATTATATGTGTATTGTAATTACTCTTTGCATTCATTCATGTCCAATATAATACAATACAATTTCTCAATCTAACATAAATGCATTTTTGTTAATTAGATTTTCTAAAAGCAAATCTCTATTGTTATTATCCCAAGAGTCATTAACAATTATTATTATTATCCCAAGAGTCAGGCAATGAGATGACGACGATGATGATGATGATGGCGGTGGCGATGATGGTGATGATGAAGATCGTGATGACGATGATTATGATGATGATGATGATGATGAGGTTGATGAGGAAGAGGGTCGTGATGATGCTGATGATGAGGATCATGATGAAGATGTTGATGATTTATATGAAGATGATGAAGATGACAATGATGATGATGATGATTATGATGACGACAACGATGATGATGGTGGTGGTGAAGATGTTGATGACGGTGAAGATGACGGTGATTATGAAGATGATGATGATGATAATGATGGTGGTGTTGATGACAATGATGAAGATGATGATGATGGTGGTGATGATGACGAAAACGATGATTATGATGATGATGATGATGACGATGACAACTATGATGATGATGATGATGATGATGATGACAATGACGATGAATCCGACGACCTCGCCATATCATCGACGACAACTTATATTAGATATCAGATGATGATTATGATGATGGTGGTGGTGATGATGATGATGACGATGATAAAGATGGCGATGAAGATGGTGATGACGACGATGATGATGATGCAGATGATGATGCAGATGATGATGATGATGATGAATATGATGATGATGGTGATGATGATGATGATCAAGATGGCAATGAAGATGGTGATGAAGATGGTGATGACGATGATGATGATGATGAATATGACGATGATGATGGTGATGATGATGATGAAGATAATGAAGAAGATGATGATGATGAAGACGACGATGATGATGATGATGATGATGATGATGAAGATAGTGATGATGATGATGATGATGATGATGATGATGATGATGATGATGATGATGATGATCACGATGATGATGATCAAGATGATGATGATTATGATGATGAAGATGATGACAACGACGACGACGATGACGATGATGATGATGATGATGATGATGATGATGATGACGACGACGATGATGATGATGATGATGAAGATGATGATGAAAATGGTGAAGAATATGATGATGAAGAATATGATGATGATGATGAGGATGATGAGGATGATGATGAAGATCATGATGAAGGTGATGATGATGATGAAGAAGATGATGAGGATGATGAAGATCATGATGATGATGAAGGTGATGATGATGATGAAGAAGATGATGAGGATGATGAAGATCATGATGATGATGAAGGTGATGATGATGTTGAAGATGGTGGTGGTGACGACGACGACAACGTCAATGATGAGGATGATGATGATGATGATGAAGGTGATGATGATGAAGAAGACGATTATGAGGATGATGAAGATCATGATGATGATGAAGGTGATGATGATGTTGAAGATGGTGGTGGTGATGACGACTACAACGTCAATGATGATGATTATGATCATGATGATGATGACGATGATGGAGATGATGATGATGATGATGATGATGATGATGATGATGATGATGATGATGATGATGGATCTGACGACCTCACCATACCACTGACGACAAGAGGCGTCCGATATCAGACTTATGACTTTAAAAAAATTCGACGACGACAATGTCC
>BSBM01001209.1:5782500-5870000 GCA_027924585.1 Larix kaempferi
ATGAAAATGAAGTGAGTAGGAGCTTATCCTTTTGTAGGGAATGTGCTCCTACTAACATCCCATACCACCTTCCAATACCATCCAATTGAGTTCCCACAGGTGATGTTGTTATTATATCTAGGGAATTCTCAATAGCTTTTAAGATTATATGAAAACATTATCACTAGATGTTGTTGTACATAATCAATTTCTACATCGAGTTTTAATAATCATGCACATCGAGTTTTAATATCTTTTTATTTATTTATTCTTGCAGTGGTGATATTTTTTGTTTTTGTTAAAAAACGTATTAAATATGGGCAACAGACATAAAAATAAAAAGAAAGTCTAGAAGGAAGGAGCCGCCCCCTGAAAAGGCACATGAGATAAGAGAAAATTCCAGGTTGTACATGGAAAATCGTAGACATCAAAATGTTAGTGCCTTAGATCCATCAACAAGAAATGACGAAGTGGTTGAATTCAATCAAATCTGGGTTGATGCCGAGTATGAAGGGATGGATGTTGATCAAGTTGTTAATTGGAAACCTCCCTAATAAGAGCACACACATGTCAAAAACACTCCCTTGCAGGACCAAATTGTGAACGAAGGGACACAAAAAACCGGTGACGAGACTCATACTTCCTTTCCGACTCCCTTGCCTAGACAATCAAGTGGACTACGAAGAACTCCAAGATGTATTCATGTGGATGAAAGTTCATTTTCAGGACTTGAAGGTAAGTTTCCCAAACACACTATTGATTTCCATTGTAGCGGGATAATAAAAGAATTTTTTGAATCCAAAATCGATGGAGCAAAATGTCAATTGTTTTTGGCTTTGTTAAAATCACATTGTCTATCTCATGTTAGGATAATTTTGGGCATAAAGGTTGTTAGAAGTTCAAAGGCCAACAATCATGTTGTTAGAAATCTACATTCTGCATTTAATTTGATTAGAAAAACTTCTCGTACAAAATATTTTAATGCGGCCCATCATGTACTGTCAGAATCGATTGTAGAAAAATCCACAAGGAAATGTCACTTGCTATCACACACATGTAAAATATTTAAAGTAGATATAAAGACTCTTCAAAAGTATTCTTCTATTAGAGAAAAAATTGAAACCCAGGCCAAAAATATTGTTGGGACTTTGTTGGTAGGTTACCTCATTCAGACATGAAGCTTATTGAAGCTGTTAAAGAACTAGTACAAAAGTTTTGGCATGATAACATTAGACCTTCATCAAATCAAAGAAATGTGTTAAATTTGAGAAAAGGTGTTAAGGGGTGTGAACCCCATGTCAAACACTTCATTGGCACGACACAAAAAAAACTCTATGAGAGGTTCAAGAATGAGCACACACAATTGAACTTGAGACAAAGGTCCTTTGAAAAATGCAAACCCTGGTATGTTAGAATTTGCATTGATTGCAACACATGTTGTTGTAGATACCATGTAGAATTTGAGTACTATTATGATACATATAGACATATATTTTCTGATTTGCATACTAACATTGTGCAGGACTGCCCATCGTTACAACCACCGAATGCATCCAGAGAATTTATACATAGCATAATCTGTCCAAGACCTGAAGGACAAAAATATTATAAAATATCATGTTTATATGGGACATGTTCCAGTTGCAGTGGATTGGCATTATTGAGCTGATGCATCCATGAAATTGAGGAGCACGAATTTGGGAGGATGTCAGTAGAAATGCAAAACTTCAAGTACATAACATATCAAGTAGATAGTGCGAAGGAAAGTAAAAAAATTCCATTGGTGAAGTCACAGGTAATCTAAGTTTGCATACTTTCATATTGTACATGTTGAAATTATACATATATATTCAGATTGCAAATGTCACATTGTATTAATGCCCTTGGTTTTGTGGCACCAGGTACAAATTTGCGATTTCATGCAGGAATTCTACCAGATGACTGAGTAGTATGTACAACATGTCCATGTAGCATGATGGTAGGATGAGCAATACAGAAAGTGTAGGGACACCTTTCCCAATGGAAAAATATTTTCGATTGTGGACTTTGCCGAAAACTACACCCTACAGCCACAGAATGAGATTCAAAGGCAATACTACCATTCAGACCAAGCTAGAATAATGGTCCATATCATGTACGAGAACGCGCTAGAGAGTAGAAATGACATGAGGATAATGTTGAAAGAGACTAACTTCTACATCCGTGATGATAGGTGCCACGACCTGCATTAAGTGTAGCATTGCTTCATATTTTTCTATGATCAGTTGAAGGAGAGAGGTATACAGATGGATCAACAATGGATATGGTCAGATGGTTGTGCAAGCCAGTTAAAAATGTACGTGTATATTCCAGTGGTTGAGTATTTTTCACAAGACTTCTGATGTGCTTAATATATGGAACTATTTTGAGACCGGGCATGGAAAGGGAGAGCATGACGGGGTTGGATCATGTCTCAAAACTTCCCTACGAAGGGAGGATATGAGGTGCATGACAAACCCTAATATTCGGGATGCAAAATCCATAGTTCAATGGTGCTCTACAAAAATGTCAAATCAAACCATGGAGCAGCACATCCCAATAGGTAGAGGACATGTTGTAAGAAATTTCTGGCATGTGGTTGATATGATTGATTGCGTTCTTATAGTTGTAGTACTATACAAGGCACTCGTGGATTTCATTCGGTTCGAAGCTCAGAGAACCCCTTACTTGAAATATGGATGCAAAAACTTGCTTTCTTTTATGGGCCTTACAGCAGTTGTGAGTGGGATGAGTGTGAATCAATGGACTGGGTTGTTGCATGGGATCATGTATCACTTGTAGTGGACCCACATGCAGTTGTTGAAACAATCCAGTTAGAGGAAGGCCATTCCTCTATTTCGAATGAATATGATCATATATCTGATCTTGTACAGCTAGGTAAGCATATCCCATTTCCCTCCTTGTTTTTGTAATTATCCAAGTTATCAAACCACTATTTATTGGAATATGACCATAAAATGCATTTTTGCAGAACACATCTACGTAGTTGTCGCCCCGACAGATAGTGCAATTGGCATGAATTATTGGTTGGAACAATGCATCCAAGGGAATCAAAACCTCCTCGCATCATTAACCAATAGTGAAGAAATTACCTTTCTGACTGGCTCAATGGTTTTTTAGGGGGAATATCTTACAGTATATGGAAAGGGACCAAAGAGCAATGGCTACACATACACAGATTATAGACCAAGTTCATGGGTGTATCACTTTACGCACTTGATCGTTGGTACAAACATCCAACAACAAACAATGTCAATTAAGTCATCAAACAAGGTACGCTACTTACTACCTCATGCAGAGCATGAGAGGTTGTTTGAGACAATAAAAAACATAGAGGATCCAGAAGGCCTAATTGATTGAGGTACATAGTATAGTCATGTGATTGTTTATTCATGCATTTCTAATGCTATTCATGTTAGCTATTTTATTTGATATCATTATGTCGTTATCTTATATCGTTTATTTGATGTTTGAGTTATGATTAAGTTACTATTACAATACATTGATGTTTTACACCAACCACTCCAATTCAAGTTTCCATCCCTTTAGGAAAACTTCACATGCATAAACAAGATTGAAAACTTATCTTATATTATAACATTTCATAATACTCAATAGAAATTAGAATCAATACACATTAATGAGTACACATTTTTCATTCACAAATCACAATGAGACACATAGATTCATTGAAATTTGATAGGCATTGGGAAATAGCTCAAGATGTCAGAACCATATTTATCATTAAGTCATCAAAATCAAAATGTATTACAGATATGTCATAAATCCACTAGGAATTGGAAAACGCCAAATAGACTAATAATAAATACAAAAAGGGGTGGATGAAGATGGAAAAATCTCATATGTCAAGTCGATATAGAATAACTAAGAATTTCAACTAACAATATTCTTTAGGGTTAGTAGATTTCATTTTAAAACAAAACAAAAAAATAATTTTTTGATATATTATATGTGGATGGTAAGCACAGATTAATGTCAAAATACACAAGCAAGTATGGACTCATTTCATCTCATTAGCAACATTTATGTATCCATTTTTCATATGTCATTTCACTTGCCACTTCACCCAATTTCATCATGTCCCCCTTTTGAAATAAACTAATTATGTGTCATGTTCTAAAGTATATGCATATTATTACTATGTGTGGTTCCTAAATCAAAGTGCTACGAACATAATACTATATTGATAATAAACATAATTAATTGTACTTAAAGAGAGTGCCAATGAGACGAATATAAATAGCATATTCAATAAATAATAATTGTTAATCATTAAGTAGTTCATTATTAATGTGAAGGGACGTAACCCTTCACTACGAGTGCTCAAGCCATATATAAGGAGAGCTATGTTGTAATATTAAATCATCTTCTTATCTATTCAAATATCAATATATATTTTCCTATTAATGGCTTATCTAATATTCTAGGTGTTCTGGTAATATTTATTGTGTGAACGAATAAATATTCGCTTCATTTGGTATCAGAGCCTCGTGTTTGTTTCTAGCCTTTGGCTTTCCTTTGGTTTTTAACCATAAGATTAGGGGTTCCCTTAAAATAGGATGTTGTCCTAAAAAGAAAAGAAAAATTAAAAAGAAAAAGAAAAGAAAAGAAAAGAAAAAGTAAACGAAAAAGAAAAAAACAAGAAAAAAGAAAGTAAAAAAGAAAGAAAGAAGAAGTAAAACCACACATGGTTTTATGAAAGTGCACGTGGTTTTGTGAGAAGTGGGTTTGGTTTTATTCCCTAACAAAAAACCAAAAGTGAGATTCAAACTTGGGTGGGGAAGGTAACAATCATTCCTCCCAACCACCCATTCTACACCATTTTACAAAAATTAAGGGGAAATTAAATTAGAAGAGTACCAACACAAATAATTTTTACAAGAAGAATAATATTGAACATTGTTATTAAAAAAATATATATATATATAAAAAAATTCAAGGAGGATTCTTTCCAAAATTCGAAAGGGAAGAAGACAAAATCCAGGAAGACTCCCTTATCAAGAAGTCAAGTCAACGAAGACTAATTATTGTCAAAGTCAAGATCATGGAATTTGGTTTGCGATTACAAATAGAGAAATTAGAAGCCAAGTTAAAGCATTATCGAAGAGACAATGAAGATGGCGACATGAATTCAAAAATAGAAGCAATAATTGAAATACATAAGGTGGAAGAAAAGTACAAGGAACAAAAATTTTCCGACCAGAAAAATCGTTTAGAAAAATTATTATGTACTCAAATTGAGGAGTTAAAAGACGAAAACAATTTCAATCAGAGGTTGAAAAATCAAGATATAAAGAAAGAAATAAACGATTATGAAGCAGAAATAATACACTTGAACAAAATCGTTAGCGACAAAGATGAAGAACTAACACAGATACGACATAAATTAGAAAGTCAAGAATCAGAGATCGGCTAATGTCGACAACAGATAAAATTTCTTCAACAACAAAATGACGACACTAAAAGGACACATAAGTCAGAGATCGCAAAGAGTAATAAAGTACTATCCAACAATTCCGAAGAAATTTTCAGATTAAGAAATCATAACAAGGCACTAGTCACAAAAATTAAGAAGTTGAAAAATAGTCAGAAGACGGAACAATATACGAAAGACATTGAAGGAAAACTTCTAGACAAGCAGAAAGAAAATAGTTGCATCATAAGTCATAACTAAGATCTTAAGGAACATCTTAAGAAGTCTGAAAATGACAGAAAATCGCAAGTAGAAGTGATTAAGAAGTTTCAAAATGATAACAGGCAGTTAGAAAACAAGTTGGAAAAGATACAAAACGAAACCTTAAAACCTCAAGGGGTAAAAATACAACTTCCAAATCGAATCAATACTCAAAATACGACACTCGTAAAAGAAAATGACATTGTGGAAATTCCCTTTTGATGCCCCAAACATAAAAATTGATATTTTGAAAAGTCAGAAATGTCGAAAGATAATGGTACTAATGTGATCAAAGCTCCTGATGATAGATTAGTAGGGAATCCTAGCAGTCAACAACAAATCAATTTAGGATGGATCGACCCATCCACATATCAGAAGTTATGCTCTTCACTTAGCAATTCGTATCGACAGTTTCGTCAGCCGCGACATTGCAAAGAACAATGCGACAAAATTATAAGGCTTTGAGGACAAAGCCTTTCTAAGAGAGTGGCAATGCTATGAACATAATAGTAGATTAATAATAAACATAATTAATTGTACTTAAAGAGAGCACGGCAATGCTTTGAATATAAATGGCATATTAAATAAATAGTAATTGTTAATCATTAAGTAGTTCGTATGAGAAATGACCCCCTTGAGAAAAATTGGAATGGCCTTCACTAAGAAAAACCCTAGCTCCGAAGATGGTACAAAAGAGACATTTCTAGGCGTTCAAGGCACATTGTAGTGGGTCCCCAAGCTAGAAAATGACATCCCAAATCCATCGGAATTGACGGATTCACGATCGGAGTCACGATTTTCTTACTATGGGCATTTTTTTCGGGCACCTTGTGGCCATTCAGGGACACTTTGAGGAATTGCTTCGGGGGCATGAAACCCAAACCGACAAGCGAAATTTGGTTTTGTTAGATCCCACATGTGCACATGGCCATTGTGGATGAGTTCACAATGGCCACACATTCCTGGGATCCCTCGGATGATAAATGAACCCCTTGAGCAAAATTGGAATGGCCTTCACTGAGCAAAACCCTAGCTCCAGAGATGGAACAATAACACCATTTCCGAGCATTCGAGGCACATTGTGAGGGAACCCATAGATGAAAACTGGTGCCCTAGATCCATCAGAATTGACGGATTCGTGATCGGAGCCATGGTTTTGTTTCTACGGGCATTTTTCATTAGGAACCCCATGTCCATTTAGGGACACTTTGAGGAATTGCTCTGGGGGCATGGAACCCAAACCAGTGAGTGGACTTGGGTTCCGTCAACTCCCACACATGCACATCGCCATTTTGGATGTGTTCATGATGGTCACACACACCCAGGAGCCTTCGGATGATAAATGACCCCCTTGAGCAAAATTGGAATGGCCTTCACTGAGAAAAACCCTAGATCTGGAGATGGCACAATAGCACAGTTTCCGGGCGTTCGAGTGATAATATCTTTTAAGGTAGGGATGTGTCTACCCTAAAAATATATATTACAATGAAATGGTGAGTTCCAATGTCAGGTATGAAAAAATCAATACAAATTTCCTAAGATATTTAATCAACTATCAAACATTTCTCAAGTTCTAAAGCCATCATAAACATATCTCATATGGAAGGAAACTTGAATCATTTCATATTAAGCTAGAGAAGAAAGTACATATCTACCATGGAGCTTGATGTGCATCTTTCTTCCTTTGCCATGAGCTATCCTTTCTCCACCCTTGCTTTTGATGAAGTTGAGCTTTCCAATCTTCAGAATCTCTCTAGCATGCCTTTGCTCTTCCTTTGTCCTCTCCTACTATGCCCCAAATGCCTTTATTTTATAACATTGGGAAATGGGCTCTCAAGTTTCTCTTTTCAATGTGGGATTCTTCCTTTTCATGTAATTTGATTATTTTCTCTCAAAAGCCCACTTTCCATAGTATTTTTAGGATTTTTTCACAAATTTAGGATTTTCAAGCACAATTAATGCAATCTTGTGCATTTCTTCTCACTTTTGACTGATGGAGACTAGATTTGAGCCTTCAATTGAACAATTCAATCACTGAACCTTGTCTCTTTAGGCTTCTTCTTTCTTCACTCAATATTTTCAGTTATGAAAGTAGTGATTAGATTAGAGAGGACTGTTCTCTTATGTACGTGTCTTCCGTCTTCATGTTGCGGGTGCATAGTAAAAATATGCTGCTGGCTTCACTTTGTTAAGGTTGTTAATTCGATTGTTAACAGATTCCCCTTAATGTGTGAGGTCTGAAGCAGTGCTAAGGGCCAAAATACATTACAAAAATTGATAATCTTCATACTAATACTCTTCCTACTGATACTCTTGATACTAATACTCTTTATTGATCAAATCAAGGATAAGGAAATGATAAGCTCAAAGGAACAGAATTCAAGATAACATCTGCAAGTCAAACATAGCAATTTCTCAAATATATAATATCTTCTTGAGGTGGGCATACCCATGCTCAACAGTAAACAAGCATGACCACGAACAATATACAGTGGATCCATGTCAAAAGTAAATTTTTCAGAAGTGTAAACATGCACTTCGATGAGTGCGAGAACAAGGTCTTCATCGAACTTCTAACATGGTAGTTTAATCTTGCGTAGCTCGGGCAGTGCATCGATGAGTGATACAATTATTTTTCCCAAGGTCTTCAATACAAACCGACGATAGTACGAGTTTAAATCATGCAAATAAATGAACTGATGTCGAGCATAATAAAACACCATCTGATTACCGGTCATTGATGTATACCATTAATCGATGCGAAGATACCCACTGATAATGATGATGGACTTTAAGGTACTGAGTACAAACTAGCAAGTGAGAATAGATGTTCTGAAGTCGAAAACTTGTAGAATCAAATAATCAGGGGTCATTGATGTATAACCACTGTCATTTGAGAGGAAACCTACCACTGATGACTGCAAGATCCAAGGTACTCCTAGGTTTCTAGATCCATTTCCTAGATTATTATTTGGTGTCGATAGGAATAGGTCCATCGGAAGGAGGGCATTAATGCATCCCACATCAACTGATACGAAACAAAGATCAATAGTCTGATATAGTTTGGTAGAACTGCGAGATACAACATTGTATATTGACACAAGGAAGGCCGACATGATTGGTCAGGAATATTTGAGGAATGGTCGACATAGTTTGAACTTCCCTTGAACACATAACACGACGCAGAATGGACACTTGGCAACATAAGACTTTGAGTAACCGAACTTAATGAAAATTTTCAATGCCAGATGCATTAACGAAAGCTCCATTGGTGACGGGAAGGATAACCCATTGGTGGAGATTTGTTCAAAATATTGGTAAAGTTTCCTAAGGAAAATGGAGATGGTGTACTGACGTCGGATACCAAATTATGTGCCGTGTTCAAGGGCGACAAGGACCGACTGTTGCCATTTATTCAATGATATAATATGAAATGATTCAATTCTACTTCTTTTTGGATTTTTGTATTTTCCAATTTTTTTAACCCTTTTCATTTATTAGCTTGAAAAAAGAATAAAGCATGCTATGATACATTAGAGGAAAGAAGTGTCTCAAGGGAATGCACCTAAATTTCAAGGGCATGGGTCAGGCCAAGGAAAAGATCCATATTACAAACAAGGGCTGAGCTAGTTATGTACACTCTTACAGATGTTTCCTCCATGGAAATGGGTCAAATATATAGAAGCAATGTTTTATAGGCATCTTGTAACAAAAAGTGACTGCAAAGGAAAATACTCAATATAAGCAATACACAATGAAGCAGTTGATAGAAATGTTCAATTGGATATTTTAACACATGCTTATGTAAAATGACAAAAAATTGGGAGCCCATCAGGATATGGTCAGAAATGTATGAAAGATAAATATGTGGTCTCAAACTCCAAGTCATGATGGGACTAATAGGGCTCCCAGGCCTATGAGAATAACTCATCATGGGCACCAAAATGGAAATGGGGTGTTGAATAGGGTTTCCCATGTTCGGTAGGCTCTTCTGTCGGAATGGTGGAAAATATAGATATCAAGGGTTGACCCACCAATTTCCAACAGGTTCGACCATATGGCAAGTTTGGGTTGTAGAAGGTTCAAATGCATCTTCACAAACGGATAACCTAAACGTATATGCAAGATTCAAAATATACCAGATCAGATCGAGGAACATGCAAATCATGCTCCTATACTTGGGTAGATTTAATCCAATTGTGCTCCCAGTGGCTCCACAAAAGATGTCCTTAGGTGGGTGCAACCAAATGTTTACAATTTCAAGGATATATTCATCTGAAGATAAAATGTAATCCAAGAAATCATGTGAGCTGGGAGATCTCACAGCCCAAATGGGCCAAGTAACCAAATCATATTCCTCCATCAAGGGAATATTTTGATCCAAATCTGTCAAAGCTATTTGAGTAGCTGGGTATGAAACTTCTACGATAGATAGGGGTGATCCAAATGCTTGCCAACATTTAAATGACATTACACAAGTTGAGGTCCCTTCATCCACTATGGTTAGACAGATGTTCTTACTATGATTCGTTACTTTAATCTGAAAAGAAACTTCGGAAAGGATCCTACATATTGAATGGTCTATGTCTGATGTGATCAAAGTCGCATCAGATGGATCAACAATGCCAATTGTAGACAATAGTTCATTTCTTTGCGCATAACGACATTGAAATATCTCCAAGGCCGATATGGCACATGGTACTTGAGCTAGGTCCTCAAGAACATTACCTTTCTGAGCAGCTTGTGTGTTAGGATTATGCATTGTTCTACGTAGAACACCATTGGGGGGGTGTGGTACTAAGTCTATGGCTGGTTTCTCAATGTAGAGAGAACCACTTGGTTGTGATACCGATTGATCCGATGTACTAGCAGAGACATCATAAGAATCAAGTCTTGTTTCAATGTTCATCTCATGATCACACATGAAGACATTGGCATTGGGATCATTTCCCCCTTGCGGGGGTGTTGGTAGGTTTCCCCCTGATGGGGGTGTCGATGTCAAAATAGTGGGTTGTTGTTTCCCACCGCATTGAAGCATAGTTGGTGCATCTTGTTTCCCAGAGTTAGCATTTTGCTTACTCTTGTATTTCTTCTTCTTGTCCCTAAGGTCTTTGGACTCGACTATAAAGATTTCAGAATTCTGGGAAGGATTAGCACTTTGCTTACCCTTGTACTTCTTCTTCTTTCCTCTAAGGTCTATGGATGAGACTATGAGGTTGTTAGAATTGTTGGAAGGATTAGCAGGTTCATGTATTTCCTGGCCTACTGTGGGTTGAAAATTATGAATAGAAACTTGTCCCAAATGTGGAGTAATCTGTTCAAGTTGGTTGAAGGAATCCATCATACCATTGGCAGGAGGGCCATGTGGCAGCCTAGCTGGATCAAATGCAAGTCTTGTAGGCTAGTTCCAAAAATATTGGTTACTTTCTAGAACCTGACCACTCCATTGCAGAATGGGGTTAATGGTTGGATTTCCCCCTTGCACGGTTAGGCCCAAAAAATATTGGTTACTTTCTAGAACCTGACCACTCCACTGATGTGGTCCTTGGGTGTGATAATAATTCCAAGGTGGGTTTCCCCTTTGAGGAGACTGGCCCCAAGAAGATTGGATACTTCCTGAAACATGACTAATGGGTGGATTGCCTCCTTGTGGAGGTGGCACCCAAGAAGATTGGTTACTTCTTAGATCCCAACCACACCATGGCGGTTGAACTTGGTATTGAAAATCATTCCAAGGTTGACTACCTCCTTGCAGAGGTGGCATCCAAAAAGATTGGTTACTTCCTGAATGTTGTCCACTACATGGTGGAACAGGATGGATGGATGGATTGCCCCCTTATGGAGGAAGGCCCCAAAAATATTGGTTACTTTCCGGAATCTGACCAAACCATTGGTGGTTTCCTTGGTTTAAATAAGTGTTCCAAGGTTGATTTCCTCCTTGCGAAGGTGGTTCCCAAGAAAATTGGTTACTTCCTGGAACTTGCCCACTCCATTGCCGAATGGGGTTTATAGGTGGATTGCCCCTAGGCATTGTGCTAGGATAAGTCAGAGGATAACCCCTCCGGGCATTTCCACTAATCTATGGAGCATATCCCCAATTGGCATAAATGTTCCATGGTTCATTTCTTCCGCCAAGAATATTACCATTCCATGGTGAAGGGTTTCCCCTAGAAGTAGAATTTGGACAAGTGTTAAGCATACCAAAAGAATTCTGGTTTACTCCTTGTGTGTGTTGACCTTGATTAGCTAAACCATATGGAAAACCAATGTTTGGTAAGGCACACCCTTCAGTAGGGATTCCTGCAACCTCTACTGATGTAATTCCAGGATTGGAACCCGAAAATGTACCAACTGGCATTGAAGTGATGGTTGAACTTGTGCTACTAACAGGTATACTAACTGTTGGGATTGATGTAGAGGCCAAATTGGAAGTATTGCTACCTCCAACAACTGTTTGATGTTGCGACGATGTAGTCCTTTGTGCTACTGATGAAGACAAAGGGTCACTTGTTGAATTTTGCATGTCATTCAAACTTTCAAAAAGAGGTTTGATATCACCCAGTGACTCACGGATAGTAAGTATAACTGGTTCTGAAAGACTCATCAAAGGAGGAATTAAATGATCATTTGTGTGATTTTTCAATTTTTCAATTTCAACTAGAGTAAGATCATCAACTATGCCTGTATTCAGTTCGTGATGTGATGATGAATTCTCAGGGTTGATTTGATGTTGTTCTTCTCGAGTAAAATTAATTGAGTTTAAAATCAGTTCTGTCTCCAAGTCATTAGGATGTGGTTTTTGTATCCATCTCTGTGATGTAGCAAGGCCTTCAATTTTGGGTGACTCACCTCGCTGCCACCGTGATTGGAGGATCGGGAGAGTAGCCACTTCTAAGAGGTTGATAAAAGGATGTGTTTAAAACGATATTCTTAATCAAACAATCCTAAGGAAATCTATACTCAACAAAAATAAAAAGTGTCCACACAGTAAAAAAGTTCTATAGATCCAAGCAAGAAAACTACTTTTCCAAAGAACTGAAGTTCAGTGAAAAGATGGATTAGAGGGCCTTCCGAAACGAGTAGTTGTTGAGGGATTCTAGGCCTCAGACAATTGCTAGCAGCGAAGGTATGAGAAACAATTACAATAAACTTTAATCGCCAAGGGTGCAAGTGTTGGTTCTTGACCAATCACCCTCCCAAGGAGTAAAAGTTCTAAATTCTATCTCAGGTATTGCAAGTGTCTCCCACTCACAATAGCCTATGTGATATCCTAAGAATAGCCACTAAAGTTACCACTTCATAATCGACGGTCGGGCGGAACAGTTGTAAGTCGGGGACAACTCTCATAACCAGGAACTCTAGAAATAATGATGTCACCGCGAGGACTTGTCACTGAACATAGAATCTCCTCGATAAGCTCATGTCCCACTAAATAAGAAAGAGGGGGGAACCACCCTTACTTATCTAGATTGACCTCGTGCTTGACGCATGTTTCAGAAGCGTTTTTTTGCTATTAATGGATTTACTCTCAGTAATCAATGCTAGTTTCAAAAGTTTTGCATCCCAAGAGTGTTAAATCTCCAAACCTAATCCAGGGCACTAACCTAATCTTGTTGATGATATGAAAATCAAAAGTTGGTCAATTTTAGATTAAGCGCCAATTTTAAGCGTAGTTTGTTTAGTCCCCCCTCAAAGGTATATTTAAGAAACCCTTATTAAGGAATTTAGGAATTAAAGAAAGCCTTAGTATAATGAGCAAATAGAACCATCTGGATGCAATTAGAATTATCAGGATGTAAATAAGGAGAATGCCAAAAAATTTACGAGTACTGAAGTTAATTTACATAAACACGTGTTTTACAACACACAGACCCTTAAAATTTTATTTATTTTAGGGTGTATTTTAAGGGAAATTACATTAAATCAACTTGCTTTTTATTGCACCGAGAGCAATGCTCTACAGCCTAGTATGGGGGAGATGTTGTCACGTATGTAACGTAACACTACATTACCAAAAATAAAAAGTAATTAAAAAAATACATGTTGGCTCATAAAATAAAAAATTATGAAAATTAATTTAAAAAATCCATGTCAACCTAGAAAATAAAAAAAATAAAACTTAAACCTGAATCTATAAAAAAAAAGAGGGATCAAATTTCTTGAGTATAAGATTAAAAAAAATTACACCTTAAGAAATTGGATCCCTTTCGGTGCTTGATAGATCTAGATTTAAGATAGATCTATGCTGGTTATTTAAATTTGAACACAAATCTTCTTGGTTCAATACAATGGATTCAATCAAGCTTTCATCCATCGTGGTTACACTACAAACATTTACAATTAATTGGTTACACTACAAACTATCAATTCAATGAAGTTGTTGAGAACAATCAATGCATTGATGTTGAAAACAATCAATGTAAAGTACATCATTATAAAATATTATTAAAAATTATATTATATATGAGATTTTAAATTGGATATTTGTATTTTAGAAATATAATTTTTAGGATGAATTGTGTTTTTGTTTTGTTTTATTGCATAAACCTAGGCTCCTATGTAATCGAAGGATTTTTCAATAGTGGGCTGATGGTTATCGTTTAGGGAGCCCTTAGATTTGCATGTGCTCTCCAATAACCTGTGTGTTGTGTGCTATGTTTTATCGGAGCTTTTTCGGCTTGGCGTTTAATGCCCCCTACCTTGCGACTCTGCCTAGGATGTCATCTTCATTAAACCTAGGGATTGAAAGCAAATACGCGGTCATGTCCATCAAAGTCCACATTCATTAGAATAATTATGCGGAGAGGGCGGGGCTTAAACAATTAACGATAACAATGTCCCAGAATTGATAGAAACTTATACAATTAAATTTTACGAGACAATTTCATAGCAAGTCGATGAGATTGCTCTGCAATACCATATGAATGAATTGGCGCAGTATTTTAAGCATTATTTGATCTAAGCTCCAGATGAATTATGGCACTGAGATTCACTTGATGAATTGAATTATGGCATACAAACGTAATACATTGTATATAATACTAAATGTCTTGTTGGGACGATCAATATCTGAAATATGTTCATTTCTGTCATGTACAACGTTCTCTCGAGGAAGAACGTTATAAAACATACAAAATATTAAAGGATAGTACTTTCATTTATTGATAAAATCACATTTGCCAAGGCCCGTGAGCCTTGTTTTATATGAATTTTTATAAATTCATTTTATGTTAATTTAAGAATGTTACAGTTGAATAAAGAAAAACTTTCCAGAACTATCAAAACAGGTATAGTATCTAATGACAAACATCAAACATACATTAAACGTTTATCCATAAATATTGATATAAAAATATTACATTAAATCCCATACATTACATGGTGATCTACTGTGATAATCAGAACTATATACAACTTTTTGAGAATCCAATGTTTTATGACTGGAAACTCATTTATTTATTTAGTATAATACAATATTATCTATGGCCACATTTTCATGACAGAATTAAAATGACGATGACCGTTGAGAACGGTGATCAGCATCGTCACCTTTAGAAAGTAAAGGGTTGTAGTAACGGTGCCGCCGGTAACGCGTAACAAGGAGACGGTAGAGAAAAGGAATGATGCCTGTGTATCCCTCCATTCCCATTCTCATTTCTATTTCAATTGCCCTGCAACAACTCCCAGGCTTCCCTTTCTTCTAAATAGATGTGCCTATTTTTCAAGCTTAGGCAAAATAGATGTGGCTATTTTTCAAGCATAGGCAGCACTAAATTTATAGTGATGAAGGTGGTCTCCGCTTTGGGTGGGGTTGGAGAAGAGCAGCGTGCACGTTTGTTATCGTATTTATCACGTCGACTCGAAGTGGCGCACACATCAATATCCTTCCACAAATAAAAATTTAGTCCGCCATCTGTATAGCCGATGAAATATTACGTGGGAGTCACTTAATTAGGAACAAAGTCAACCTTTAAAAATTATCCATTTATTAAGTGACGTATCTCTATTTTACTTTGTCGGTCTAATATGGATATCTTGCTTAGTTTTACTTTATTGCTATAAAATGGATATCTTAGTTTTACTTTATTGCTATAAAATGGATATCTTGCTTTATTGATATAAAATAGATAGCTGTTTGACGTGTTTTCTGTTCTACCCGATGGGCTTCTGCGACAAATATGATTACGCAAGCCATGGTAGCGTGGCTTTGTATTTTCGTATGCTCCGAGTTGACAACGAGATATATCAAATTACGTGAAAATCCACAATTAATCTCTAAACTAATTCAATAAGAGAAACTAAGTCATTTACAATTTCAATAATTTTTTAAAGGTTAAATAAATTTTTAAAAAATCAACATTTTTATCAAATGGTTAAGATATAGATTTTGTTTATTAATATTTCAATAACTATATTTGTATAAAGATATGGTGGCCCGTTGGTGGGGTTAGATGGATTTCATTTCATCCACCTGGGTTCAATTCCGTTGAGACATCTTTTGGCTTGGATTACCCACTGATTTGAAGGTGTTTTTTCTACTGAAAAAAATAATTTTATTCTTCAATGATGGGGATGGGGATAGTAATGAAATGTCTGAGTAAATACATTTTTATCATGAAATTTTCACCATAGTTATTTTAGTTACAATTTTAATAATCTTTAGCTTAACAACAATTTACATGATACTTTGTCAAAGCTTATTCATAACCTTTTCTACAAACCAACATAAACCAAACACCACTACAACTTCTCTAATAATATTGGTTTTGTAAACATGTCGGCACTATTTTCTTGTGTATGGACTTTCTTAGAGGCTACTCCACCTCCATAAAAAACTGAAGTACATCCCTTTTTGTCCAAAATTATCATGTGCAAAATCTCAATCAACATATCCACAAATTGAACCACTGCAACCATGGTAAGTGATACAATAAGCATTTGTGTGTCTAAGATACTGAAGCCCTCGATTTGATTGCTGCCCAATGCTCTTTACCTCGATTGTCCATGTATCTGGTGACAACAACTGCATGCAAAATATTTGATCTTGTACATATCATCACATACTTAAAACTTCCTACTACACTAGAGCATACAATACACAAAACATATAATCATTTTCTTCCTTATTACTAGGACATAAATTTCAAGAAAGCTTAAAATGGGAATCCAAAGCAATATTTTTTGGTTTCATGTAATTCATACCAAATTTCATGAGTATATCCTCACCATACTTCTGTTGTGATAACCAAATCTTTCCATTTTTCTTGCCTCTGTGTATATCTATGCCCAAGATTTGTTTTGTTGCTCCTAGATCCTTCATATCAATAATCCTAGCTAATTGAGCCTTCAACCTATTGATCTCAACCATGCCTTTTCTTGCTACAAGCATATCGTCAATATATAACACCAAGATAATGAATATACCATTATTCAAAGTTCTGAGGAAAACATAATGATCATACTCACTACATAAAAAAAATTGGCTCACCATGAAGCAATCAAACTTCTTGTACCAATTCCTAGGTACTTGCTTTAGGTCATATATTGAATTCTTGAATCTGTAAAAAAAACTTTTGTTGTGATCTAAAACAAGCCCTTTTGGTTGTTCCAAATATATTTCCTCATCCAAATATTTGTTAATGATGACTCTATGGGTAGTAGGATTCCACAGTGTGCATCCCTTAACTTCATCACCATAACCAATAGAGATATAATGCTTGTGGAAATTCAAATATTTTAAACCTGGAAGTGATTTATAGTGTATTAGTACCTATAGCCCTTTCTTGCTCGTATATCCCAATTGTTGATGCCATAAACGACAAGATTTGTTGGCTTCCTCAAATAACACTGTTGCTTCATTTATTTTAGTGCTCCTTTTCATCTTGTAAAGGTTTGAAATATTTATAGCCTTCTTTACCACCAAAATGGCCTTGGACACTTTCAACGATCCACCTTGACAAGTAACTTTATAACCTCTATAATCCAAAATTCCCAAAGAAATAAAATTATTTTTGAGTTTTGGAACATGTCTTACCTTTGTTAACGTCCTCATAATACCTTTGTTATCTTAATGCTCCCAAACCCAACAACCTTACAAGAAACATTGTTTCCTATAAGAACAACACCATCATCAATAGCTTGGAAAGTAAAAAACCAATATCAACGTGGACACATGTGATGAGCAACACCATAATCTAATTACCAACCCAAATGATATTGTGGGATATTACAAACAAATAAAACTTCATCAACCATACCTGAACTTTTTTTAATTGAATTTGCTTCCTTTATGGAGTCATCCTTGAATTCTAAATCCTCTTCCAATAATATTTCTTGAGATGGCCTGATTTATTGCAGTACCAACATTTTCCCCTACCTATTATACCTTTTGAATTAGATCTATATGTACCTCCCGAATCCTCCACCTTTTTTTTGTGGGTTAACCTCTAGCCACCATTGCCTCTAGTGTGGAGGCTTCTTTACTGGATTTCGTCCACACATCTTTAGACAACAAGGTTCCCAGAATAATATCACACTCAAGAGTGTTTGTTGTGCTAAGGTTAATAGAAGTGACTAAGTGGTCCAAACATTTAGGAAATGTACACAATAACATCACTTCCCTATCTTCTTCTTTGATCTTTTCACCCATACTAGTCAATTGACACATAACAGTAATGAAACCATTTAAATGACCAACTATTTTGGTTTCTTCTTTCAATCATAAACCAAACAACTACCTCTTCAAGAAGATTCAATTTGCCATGGATTTTGTCATGTAAATGCTCTCCATTGTGCTCCATAATCATGTTGTTGTTTTCTCTCCAACAACAATAATAAAACACCATCTTCAAAACACAAACAAATGGTGCTAAGATCTGTCATATCTAGATCTTCCTAGTCTTCATCTCTCATACCTATAGGTCTCTCTGTCACGTCCCCAATCCCCTTAGTTCCCTTTAGAGTGATGGGGGAACAAAAGTAAAACAACCTACTATTTTTTTTTTAAGAATCCAAACTATGCACTTTTACACAGCCGCAATCATCTTGTAACATCCCAAGAAAAATCACAAAAATTTAGAATTTTTGACATAACAATAAATGCCTATTCTAACTATGTGGAAAATAATAATGCATGAAAGTTATACTTCCGTATTAAAATCTCTGCTAGATTTTAAGATGCAAAGTTGCGACTAAATGTTTTATATGTATGCTTGGATGTTATTTAAATGCAGCTATACTTTTACAACCTTCCATGTTTAAATGTGATGATTGATGTTTTTGACTGTCTTTAACTAATGCACTTTCGTTGACTATGAAGTGGTCCTACGGATGCCCCGAGGCTTACTTAGCAGTAGTGCTAAAGCATGTGAAATCGTTCTTGTTGCAGTTTACAGGTAAGGTAATTTCATCATGTAATCGAAGGGTCCTAAACAGAATTCTGTGTCTTCTACGTCTTACTGATTGAAAGTTATAAAGTGATAAGTGTCAAAGGTGAGATCTTCAATAGCTTAGTAGGTGAAATAATAATCTCACAAACAAAAGTTATGAATAAAATATCTGTACCGACTGTCATTTAATTAGTCAGAATGGGATCCGTTAATTTCTACTTTTGTACATTTTATTATTATGAAAGAATGCTATCAATTACGACTTATGCGCAATGATCTAAGCCTATAATGTATTGGCTAAAAGCATTTTTACGGTATATGACGATATGCAAAACCTAAGAGATTCATACAATAAAAGAGTTGCTCGATTCTAAGAATTATTGCACTTCACTATATTCATTTGTTATCATGAGATCCTTGTGCAATTTATTATATTATCCCTATAGTCTATTGCAATGTGTATAAAATATGAAACAATTCTTATGCAATAAATATATGTGATATGTGGTGTGTGTATTTAACGTGACCCTATGTGATACTATTGAAAAACCCTAGCATCACAACTATATTGCACTAAACCTTACCATACGATATTGTTTCAAGGTCGCGTATCACGATTCACTATATATTATGCATAGAGAATAAATGTGTAATGATAACGTTCATTAAACGTAACCTACTGGCAGGTACTGGTATATCCTTGGCCATTGAATACTCACTACTGCCGAGGCAGTGGAGTTCCACCGTGAATAGCATCGTGGCTAAGGCACGTGATAGTAATGTGGCATTCGAAGTCCTGTGATGAGTTGTAAACGTACTGGATTCGAGGGTTTAAATGAGCTGGCTCCTTCGTGGCAGTAGTAATGATGTATCATTTAATATAGTAGGTTTTCTTGGTGTTCGTGAAGCTGCCCTAGTGATCTCCTCCATCGATCTGGCAGAGCTTCGACGGTTGTAATTGAAACCCTACCTCCACTCTGTTTATTGTGTTTAATGTCTATTGTTTCCTTGGCATTCGAAGGTAGTGGCTCTGGGGAGAAGGCCAATAGGCTGAGAGCCTTCAGGGTTCTGTTAGTGAGTTTTTCTGTTTGAGTACCAAGAATCGAACCCGTGATGAGTTGATATCTTGGGAACTTAACCAGTCATGGTGATTCACAGTGACTGATGGTTTTTAAAAGGTGTAGGGTGATCGATAAGATGCTCAGCTTTCTAGACTGTTCGATGGTAGTGTTTCCATGGTTGTTAGATATTGTCTATGTGAAATACTTCATGTTCGAAGACTTAGGGTTGTTGAGAGTTTATTTTTTAAAAACTGGACTCAATGAGAATTACAGTCTCAGCTTGCTATTTCAGGGTGAAAGATTGAGTTCTCCTGTAGTGGGTGTTGTCTTTGGATTTCGTAGTTGCTCAGTGATAAAGTTAATGAGAGGGGTTTCCTTCTTCTTGGCATATGACGACATAAAACAGTTATAGTCACATGAACTGGGCATTCTTGTTTTTGCTTTTGAAGGTAAAGTTCTTCGTCTCCATCCCTGTAGCTTCCATACTCAATTGTACAAGCTGTCACGGTTATTTTAACAATACTAAATCTTTGTTTAAATAATTTTTAACCACGTCTCATATGATTGCAGGCCCAATATTTTCGATGGCTTCTCCAATCTAGGTTCTGGTAATGGTTGCTGCTATACAGATCGGTAAACCTCGGACGTTACCTTGTATCCCTGGTTAGATGGAAGTGATGGCCTTCTTATGTGTGTTCCGAGATATTCGTGTTTATCTATGATAATTTGTATTTCGTCTATTTAGGGTTTGTAAAAAAAATGTAATAGCTTGGGGAGGATAGTACCTCGACCCAAAGGGCACGAGCCTTGTTGATTTTGATTTGAAATGTATAAACTGTAACGTTCATGGAGGATTCTTTCTATGTACAGACTTGGATAATGTAAAATCATATGTTTTCAATGAGTAATGGTAGAAGTTTTGATATCTATAAAAATGTTTCGGCCTGGGTGACGTTCGTCAAATTTAAAAATGTTGGGTTTTCATTCTATAAGAAAATCGAGGGTTAGGGTTTGACTCAGTTTAAAATGTATGGTTTTTATTTTTGCTCCTCATTAAGATCTCAACATCAAACTTGTTTTTGTTACTTCGGTTTAGAGTTGTTCTGCTGTCAATGTAAGAACAGGAACCTTGAAAAGATATTGAGATGTTTGACTAGCTCGATCTATAGAAACGAATGCAGTTTGTATGTTTAGTTTTATGGCGATGAAATATTTGGTTTGACGTTATGTTTAAGAACTGTTAAAATACTGGCAGTATGCCGAGAGTTGATAATACTATGAAGAACAAACGAAACCTTATTTTGGAAACCTGTTGTGAAGGATGATAATGTTAAAGCTAAATTTCCAGCTGCTTGTGATGTTTGAAACCATAACTAGGTTCTGTCTAGAATGTATTGATACTCTCGATGTTTTTATTACTATCGTTCAATGAAATCTTAATAGTTGACAGTTTGTTTTGAATGTGAAAAGTTTGAAAACCCTAGGTTTGAAACCTAAGACTCTACTTGTATAACAAGAAAATTATTTGCTATAAAGAATAAATAAATGACATAGTAATGAATAGTACTGTGCATGAAGAAATTGGTACTTATTAACTGTACACTGTTTTAAAAGGGAAGATAATAATATGTTGTATGTTGAGATTAAATCTACAACTGTTATGATATAAATATATATATTTTAAATACTATAACACAGAAAGATAATTCTTATACTTTAGAAAGGGAAACTATTTGTTTTCGAGACAAAAGATAGATATAAAATGAAGAAAACATTACTGTGCATTTAGGAAAAAAATTATCTGTAAAGAAAAATGATAACGAAGACATTGACATATGTATACATAGAATTTTAACAGTAAGCAGAAACTTAAGAAAATATAACATTTTTATCTACTCAATCACATGGCTATTTTTCCTATCATTTATCTATCTGACTTAATTTATCTCTGTACTAGAGTATGATGTAGATCCACTTGCATGGGGAAAAATGCAGAGAACTATTTTATTCAATCAAAATCATTTCTATACAGAATCTTAACTTACTCAGAAACTGAAATAATTGCATTTGTTTAAATATACTTACAAAATAAAACAGTAATTTTATTTTAGTTAGAAACTTTAAAATGTTTGAAGATAGAAAATATAATGGAACCTGTAGATGAAGATAGGGCCGACAAACACCCAAGGAGGCCTGTTCCTCCCAACCTATTCCAGAAGAAGCAGCCTAGATGCTGGCTTCTTGTGAACCCCCGAGCCTGATTATTGAACCACTAAGTGGATGGAATCTGTGTAGAAGCAAGGCACTCAATATGCCTTCAACATTCAACATCAAACTCCTAAATTCAAAACATGCCTTCAGCAGTCAGCATCAAACTCCTGAAACTCAATACAATTTTGTAGACTCACAACATTATCAACAACTTAGCATATCCCCTCATCAAATCTCTTGGGTGCAAACACAGCAAAACCCCAAGGTAAATTTCCTCGTCAGGAAAAGTGATGAACTTCAGTTCAAAATTTGATGGCTATTATATAGACTGCCTAGGTCTTTAGTGGTCAGTTTGGAATAAATGAGCCTCAAGCTCCAGTCCCATCTTTCAGGGCACTATGACCACAGTTCAAGGGAGTTGTCCCATACCAACAACTAGTTAGTTGCATCATGATGCTGCCATTTGTCCATTGCCTTCTACCCCAGATTCCATTCCACCTAGTGGGTTAGTAACCACTCTTTCAACAGTCCTCTTAGGTGTTTGTCTCCTATTTTATTTATTAAATAATAAATATTGTGCAAATTGATAGTCATCCTTGGACACTTGTCCAACATAGAACTTTACAATAAAAGTTAACATAATGTTTCTAACACAAAATGTTCTTCAACAAAAAGGGTATGTTACAAACACCCCACTTAAGCTCAACATCGTCCTCGATGTTGCTTATTCTTCATCAGATTCCTCATGGTACAGAACTGGATATGCTGCCTGCATATTACTTTCCAGTTTCCAAGTAGCTTCATCAGGGCTAATGTGCTTCCATTGCACCTTTACCTGCCCTATGGTGCGATTCCGAAGCACAATTTCCTTCCAGTCAAGAATATAGTCCGGTTCCACCTGAAAATATCCTTCCGGTTCCACCTGTATGTCATTCCAATTCAGCACATGAGTAGCATTGTGCACATACTTCTTTAAAATAGAAACGTGAAAAACATTGTGGATTTTTAGGTTATATGGCAATGCCAATTGATATGCAATAGCTCCAATCCTTGATAGGATTTCGAATGGTCCACAATATCTTGGTGCTAGTTTAGCACAACTTCCAAGTTTCAAAGAACTTTTCTTAGGTTTTACCTTTATAAAAACATTGTCTCCTACCTGAAATTCTCTTTCAGTGCGTTTCAAATCTGCATAGCTTTTATGTCGATCTTGGGCAACCTTTAAGTTACCTTGAACATGTTTCATGGTTAGCTCCATCTCTTTTAATAAATCTAGTCCTAACATTAATCTATCTACAGGGTTATCCCAAGAAATAGGAGCACAACATTTCCATCCTTACAAAATCTCAAATGGACTTAACTTAGCAGATGCTTGATAATGATTATTATATGCAAATTCTGCTAAATGTAAGTAATCTTCCCACTTAGATGGCTAATATTTAACATACAATCTTAACATGTTTTCTAAAATCTGATTTACCCTTTCTGTTTGACCATCAGTTTATGGGTGGAAAGAAGTGCTGAAATTTAGTTTAGTGTTTAATCCCTTAAACAATGTTGTCCAAAAATTCCCGGTGAACTTAGAGTCCCGGTTAGAAATAATTACCTTTGGAATTCCATACAAGCAAAAAATTTGTTTCATGAATACATCTGCAATGTTAGAAGCTTTAAAAGTGGTTTTAACAGGAATAAAATGAGCAGCCTTACTTAACTTGTCCACCACCACCATTATGGAATCATTTTGTTTCTGATTTTTAGGCAAACCTGTAATAAAGTCAATACTTATAATCTCCCATTTCCATTCTGGAATTGGTAAGGGCTGCAATAGTCTAGTTGGATGTTGATGTTTAGCTTTAATAGTTTGACATTCAAAACATCTAGCTATGTATTCAGCTACTTCATTTTTCATGTTGGGCCAAAAATAATCTTTTCTTAACATAGTTATCATTTTCTGATAACCAGGATGCCCTGAATAAGGACTCTTATGAACTTCATCCAAAATCAGCAACTTGACTTTCGACATATTAGGCACATAGATTCTGTTTTTATAAGTTAAGAATCCTTTTTCATTAATACTGTAATATGTTATTAAATTTTCAGCCACTTTAGCATGTAATTTTCGGTAATTTTCGTCTTGCTTAATTTCTTCTTCGATCTGATTTTCAAGATCTATCTTAAACATGCTGATTGCTGCCACAAAGTTTAATTTGGCATTTCTACTCAAGGCATCAACAACTTTGTTTTCCTTCCCTTTGATGTGTTGAATCTCGAAATCATACTCGCTAAGGAAAGCTAGCCATCTAGCTTGCCTTGCGTTAAGATTCGTTTGATCCAATAAGTACTTTAGGCCTTTATTATCTGTCATTAGAATAAATTTTCTTCCAATCAAGTGATGGCGCCACATTTTCAATGCATGTATCACAACTGCCAACTCAAGATCATAATTTGCATAATTCTTTTCATGAATTTTTAATTTTCTCGACTCAAAAGCAATGGCATGACCTTCCTGACTTAAGACCCCTCCAAGTCCATCGTTGCATGCATTAGTGCATACGACGAAATCCTTATTGGGATCTCTAATTTTTAAGATGGGTGCAAAAGTTAATAATTCTTTTAACTTATTAAAGCTTTCTTGACACTTTTGATCCCATACGAATTTCTTCCCTTTCTTCTGCAAAGAAGTGATGGGGTTAGCAATTCTAGAGAATCCTTCAATAAAATTTCTGTAATGACCTATTATCCCCATGAATGACCGTACATCAGTTATGTCTTTGGGGACAGGCCATTCATTAATTGCTTTTATCTTATTAGGGTCAATAGAAATTCCGTCTTTAGAAATTATATGACCTAAATATTGTGTTTTATCTTTATAAAAGTCACATTTACTGAACTTAGCATAAAGCTGATGTTCTCTTAGTACTTGCAAAATTATTTTTAAATGTTTGTCATGCTCTTCTTTAGTTTTTGAGTAAATCAAAATATCATCAATGAATACCACTACAAACTTATCCAAATATTTATGTAGAATGTTGTTCATTAAACAAATTAATACTTCCGGTGCATTGGTTAGCCCAAAAGGCATAACTACGAATTCGTAGTGTCCACAATGCGTTTTGAATGCAGTTTTGAATATATCTTCGTCTTTTATTCTGACCTGATGATATCCCGACCTTAAATTGATTTTAGTGAATATCTCTGCTCCGCGTACTTGATCAAATCGATCATCTATGCGGGGTAATGGATATTGGTTCTTAATTGTCATTTAATTATTAAGCTAACGGTAAACGATGCACAATCGCATGGTACCGTCCTTCTTTTTAACAAAAATTACTGGTGCTCCCCAAGGAGACACACTTGGCCTTATGTAGTTTTTATCTATTAATTCTTTCAACTGAGATTTTAACTCATTTAACTCTAGAATATTCATCCTGTAGGGAGCCTTCGAGTTTGGTACCGCACTGGGTACTAACTCAATGGTGAAATCAAGTTCCCTTTTCGGAGGTAATCCTAGAATTTCTTCCGAAAATACGTCAGAAAAGTCCCTAAGGATGGGAATATCCTCTAGTTTTAACTTGTCTTCTTTAGATGAACACTCATCATTAATAACATTAACAACAAACATTTTACAGCCTTTTCTGGCAGCTCTCTTTACTTGTAGAGCAGAAATCTGTCTTACTGAAATCTTCCTATGAATTCCTTTTACTGTTTCTATATTACCTTCATTATTTAAACAGGTAAAAGATTTTTCATAACAATTTAGTAAAACTCTAAGGTGTTCAAGCCACTCCATACCAATCAACAAGTCATATGACCCTAAGTGTAAAACATTCAGATTAATTTGCGTTTTCAACTGACTTATAAATACTTCACAATCCTTGACAAAATCTGTAAATTTTCTTTTTGTACCTGTTCCAAGCTGAACTAACCATGCATTATCAAATTTCTCTACTTTTAACTTGCAACGGTTTACTAAATTAGGTGAAATATAACTCAGATTTGCACCTGGATCTATCAGAATGGAAATAGATTTGTTTTGTATCATACCTTCAATTTCGACCATGGATGTTTGATGGTCAACTTGACGATTTTCTAGCGCTGCATTTATTCTGGTCATTTCTCTTGCGATATCTCCAATTGTAGGTTCTGCTTGCATAGTGTGAATATTGTTGGCTGTCCTCTTGTTGCGTGGGCAATCTGCTCTCTTACGTGGTCCACCACAGTCATAGCACTTCATAGGTCCTTTCTGTTTAGCATACCTATTGTTGTTATTATTGTTATTACTGTGATTATTATTATTAGGTACGTTTCTTGCAGCAGGAAAGTTCTGAGATGCATTATTTCTGTAATTATTATGACTAGGAAAATTTCTGTTATTAAAACTTTTCTTAAAACTTCCAGAATTATGATTAAAATTCTTCTTTTTATAATCAAGCTGATTCGTCTTACTACTCTTCCAACCAGTTGTTCCTTCTCTTTTTCTGTTTTGATCAAAACAGAAATTGGCTTTTCTCATGGCCTCTTCCAAAGTGGAAGGGTTATCATATTCGATACGGTCCTTTATGTTGAAAGGTAGACAACTGAGAAACCTTTGCACTTTAGGCTTTTCCTCGACCATGTAAGGCACATACCTCAGCAAGCTAAGGAACTTGCTGCAAAATTTTTCATGTTCATTGTTCCCACCTTCAAATTGTAAAACTCCTTTGACTTATCTTCAAAATATTGTTCTGACAAAAACTTCTTTTTAAACATATTCCAAGTTACTTCTTTTTCTTTTATACTTTTAATTCTTTTGAGATCCTGCCACCTAATATCCGCCTTCCCAGTCAAATTGTAAATAGCCATCTTGGATTTTAATTGAGAAGAGTAGTCGTAAATATTAAAGTACTTCTTCATTCCAGACAACCATGCTTTAGCTGTCTCACCCTTCTCACTTTCGCCATTAAAGGTTGGTGGCTTAATCTTTTTAAACTCCCCAGTAATCTGTTCATGATGTTTATATTTTCTCTTTTTAGAGCAGTAATCACTATTACTGCTATCATGATCAAAGTCGTTATTACTTGGATCAAATTTAGAGGATGAGTAACTGTTCCTTTTATCATTTCTTGCTTTCTTATGCTTATGTTTGTGGGACATTGTTTTAGAATCAACCTTCATTTTTGATTTTCTGCCTCTTTCATCATTATGACAATTCTCCCTCAAATTCTATTGTAGCTCCTCCTGTACTTTCAGGATCCATTCATTCTCTTCTTTAACAGCTCTTAATTTAGATTTTAAATCCTGTACAGTGCGTAAAATTTCGGAAGATTGGTTATTTAATTCAACATAAATTCCTTCAGGGTTATTATTATTAATATGTTCATTACAAGGAGATATATCCTCTGCTGATTCTTCTGGTATTTCCAGACTTGCAATTCAATGGTCAATCTGTTCTGTGCAAAAATAAAATTGAATTAAAAGTTAGTAACATAAACTTTCTGATTTGTTTTCTGTTTTGCACACGTGAGCCTAATTCAGGCCTAGAGTTTGAACATGCGCTTTGATACCACATGTAACATCCCAAGAAAAATCACAAAAATTTAAAATTTTCGACATAACAATAAATGCCTATTCTAACTATGCAGAAAATAATAATGTATGAAAGTTATAGTTCTGTATTAAAATCTCTGCTAGATTTTAAGATGCAAAGTTGCGACTAAATGTTTTATATCTATGCTTGGATGTTATTTAAATGTAGTTGTACTTTTACAACCTTCCATTTTTAAATGTGATTATTGATGTTTTTGACTGTCTTTAACTAATGCACTTTCATTGATGATGAAGGGGTCCTACGGACGCCCCGAGGATTACTTAGCATTAATGCTAAAGCATGTGAGATCGTTCTTGTTGCAGTTTACAAGTAAGGTAATTTCATCATGTAATTGAAGGGTCCTAAATAGAATTATTTGTCTTCTACGTCTTACTGATTGAAAGTTATAAAGTGATAAGTGTCAAAGGTGAGATCTTCAATAGCTTAGTAGGTGAAATAATAATCTCACAAACAAAAGTTCTGAATAGCATATCTGTATAGACTGTCATTTAATTAGTCAAAATGGGATCCGTGAATTTCTACTTTTGTACATTTTATTATTATGAAATAATGCTATCAATTACGACTTATGTGCAATGATCTAAGCCTATAATGTATTGGCTAAAAGCATTTTTACGGTATACGATGATATGCAAAACCTAAGAGATTCATACAATAAAAGAGTTGCTCGATTCTAAGAATTATTATACTTCACTATATTCATTTGTTATCATGCGATCCTTGTGCAATTTATTATATTATCCCTATAGTCTATTGCAATGTGTATAAAATATGAAACAATTCTTATACAATAAATATATGTGATATGTGGTGTGTGTATTTAACGTGACCCTATGTGATACTATTGAAAAACCCTAGCATCACAACTATATTGCACTAAACCTTACCATACAATATTGTTTCAAGGTCGCGTATCACGATTCACTATATATTATGCATAGAGAATAAATGTGTAATGATAACGTTCATTAAACGTAACCTACTGGCAGGTACTGGTATATCCTTGGCCATTGAATACTCACTACTGCCGAGGCAGTGGAGTTCCACCGTGGATAGCATCGTGGCTAAGGCACATGATAGTAATGTGGCATTCCAAGTCCTGTGATGAGTTGTAAATGTACTGGATTCAAGGGTTTAAATGAGCTGTCTCCTTCGTGGCAGTAGTAATGATGTATCATTTAATATAGTAGGTTTTCTTGGTGTTCATGAAGCTACGTCGATGATCTCCTCCGTCAATCTGGCAGAGCTTCGACGGTTGTAATTGAAACCCTACCCCCACTCAGTTTATTGTGTTTAATGTCTATTGTTTCCTTGGCATTCAAAGGTAGTGGCTCCAGGGAGAAGGCCGACAGGCCAAGAGCCTTTAGGGTTCTGTTAGTGAGTTTTTCTGTTTGAGTACCAAGAATCGAACTCGTGATCAGTTGATAGCTTGGGAACTTAACTAGTTATGGCGATTCACAGTAACTGATGGTTTTTAAAAGGTGTTGGGTGATCGATAAGATGCTCGGCTTTCTAGACTATTCGATGGTAGTGTTTCCAGTGTTGCTAGATATTCTCTATGTGAAATACTTCGTGTTTGAAGACTTAGGGTTGTTGAGAGTTTCTTTTTAAATAACTAGACTCTATGAGAATTACAGTCGCAGCTTGCTATTTTAGGGTGAAAGACTGAGTTCTCCTATAGTGGGTGTTGTCTTCGGCTTTCGTAGTTGCTCAGTGATAAAGTTAATGAGAGGGGTTTCCTCCTTCTTTGCATATGACGGCATAAACCAGTTACAGTCACACGAACTGAGCGTTCTTGTTTTTGCTTTCGAAGGTAAAGTTCTTCATCTCCATCCTTGTAGCTTCCATACTCAATTGTAAAAGCTGTCACGGTTATTTTAACAATACTAAATCTTTGTTTAAATTATTTTTAACCATGTCTCATATGATTGCAGGCCCAATATTTTTGATGGCTTCTCCAATCTAGGTTCTGGTAATGGCTGCTGCTATACAGACCGATAAGCCTCGGAGGTTACCTTGTATCCTTGGTTAGATGGAAGGGATGGCCTTCTTATGTGTGTTCTGAGATCTTCGTGTTTATCTCTAATAATTTGTATTTCGTCTATTTAGGGTTTGTAAAAAAAAATGTAATAGCTTGGGGAGGATAGTACCTCGACCCAAAGGGCACGAGCCCTATTGATTTTGATTTGAAATGTATAAACTGTAACGTTCGTGGAGAAGTCTTTCTATGTACATACTTGGATAATGTAAAAACATATGTTTTCAGTGAGTAATGGTAGAATTTTTTATATCTATAAAAATGTTTTAGCCTGGGTGACGTTCGTCAAATTTAAAAATGCCGCGTTTTCATTCTATAAGAAAATCGAGGGTTAGGGTTTGACTCAGTTTAAAATGTATGGTTTTGATTTTTTCTCCTCATTAAGATCTCGGCATCAAACTTGTTTTTGTTACTTATGTTTAGAGTTGTTCTACTGTCAATGTAATAACAGGAACCTTGAAAAGATACCAAGATGTTTGACTAGCTCGATCTATAAAAACGAATGTAGTTTGTATGTTTAGTTTTATGGCAATGAAATATTTGGTTTGACGTTATGTTTAAGAACTGTTAAAATACTGGCAGTATGCCGAGAGTTGATAATACTATGAAGAACAAACGAAACCTTAAGTTTGGAAACCTGTTGTGAAAGATGATAATGTTAAAGCTAAATTTCCAGCTGTTTGTGATGTTTGAAACCATAACTAGGTTCTATCTAGAATGTATTGATATTCTCGATGTTTTTATTACTATCGTTCAATGAAATCTTAATAGTTGATAGTTTGTTTTGAATGTGAAAAGTTCGAAAACCTTAGGTTTGAAACCTAAGACTCTACTTGTATAACAAGAAAATTATTTGCTAAAAAGAATAAATAAATAGCATAGTACTTAATAGTACTGTGCATGAAGAAATTGGTACTTATTAACTATACACTATTTTAAAAGGCAAGATAATAATATGTTGTATGTTGAGATTAAATATGCAACTGTTATGATATAAATATATATATTTTAAATACTATAACACAGAAAAATAATTCTTATACTTTAGAAAGGGAAACTATTTGTTTTCGAGACAAAAGATATTTATAAAATGAAGAAAACATTACTGTGCGTTTAGGAAAACAATTATCTGTACAGAAAAATGATAAGGAAGACACTGATATATGTATACATAAAATTTTAACAGTAAGCAGAAACTTAAGAAAATATAACATTTTTATCTTCTTAATCACATGGCTATTTTTCCTATCATTTATCTATCTGACTTAATTTATCTCTATACTAGAGTACGATGCAGATCCACTTGCATTGGGAAAAATGCAGAGAACTATTTTATTCAATCAAAATCATTTTTATACAGAACCTTAAGTTACTCAGAAACTAAAATAATTGCATTTGTTTAAATAAACTTACAAAATAAAACAGTAATTTTATTTCAGTTAGAAACTTTAAAATGTTTGAAGATAGAAAAGATAATGGAACCTATAGATGAAGATAGGGCCGACAAACACCCAAGGAGGCATGTTCCTCCCAACCTATTCCAGAAGAAGCAGCCTAGCTGTTGGCTTCTTGTGAACCCCCGAGCTTAATTACTGAACCACTAAGTGGATGGAATTTGTGTAGAAGCAAGGCACTCAATATGCCTTTAGCACTCAGCATCAAACTCCTAAATTCAAAACATACCTTCAGCACTCAGCATCAAACTCCTGAAAGTCAATAGATTTTTGCAGACTCACAACATGATCAACAACTTAGCATATCCCCTCATCAAATCTCTTGGGTGCAAACACAGCAAAACCCCAAGGTAAATTTCCTCGTCAAGAAAAGTGATGAACCTCAGTTCAAAATTTGATGGCTATTATATAGACTGCCTAGGTCTTTAGTGGTCAGTTTGGAATAAATGAACCTCAAGCTCCAGTCCCATCTTTTAGGGCACTATGACCACATTTCATGGGAGTTGTCCCATACCAACAACTAGTTAGTTGCATCATGATGCTGCCACTTGTCCATTGCCTTCTACCCCAGATTCCATTCCACCTAGTGGGTCAGTAACCACTCTTTCAACAGTCCTCTTAGGTGTTTGTCTCCTATTTTATTTATTAAATAATAAAATATTGTGCAAATTACGGTCATCCTTGGACACCTGCCCAACATAAAACTTTATAATAAAAGTTAACATAATGTCTCTAACACAAAATGTTCTTCAACAAAAAGGGTATGTTACACATCTTCAGTCCACAATCCGCAAGCTGCAGTCGGAAGTCGTATCTCCAAAATACACAGCATCGACGGAACACCTCTCTGAATTCCGCAATCTGCGATGTGGGACTCGGAAGGTCGGAGAACCAATTTCACAGCGTCGACGAAACTCCTCTTCAACTTCCGCAGCTCTACAATCCGGAACGCGGGACTAGAAAAGTCGAAGCACCAATTTCATGGTGTCGACAAAACTCCTCTTCGACTTCCGCAGTTCCGCAATCCACGATGCAGGACTCAGAAATTCAGAGCACCAATTTCATGGCATTGATAAAACTCCTCTCTGACTTTCATAGTTCTGCAATCCATGATGCAGGACTCAGTAAGTCGGAGCACCAATTTCATGGCGTCGATGAAACACATCTCCAAATTCCGCACTTTGCAATTCGGCTTGTGGGAGTTGGAAAGTTGGAATGTTGAATATCCAATCCTTGAATATTTACGGTCTCAACTTCCACACCACAGTCTGCGATGCGAGAGTCAGAAAGTCAGAATGCCAATTCTCCAACTTTGAATATTTCTACTTCCGACTTCCGCACTCCACAGTCCACGATGCGGGAGTCAGAAAGTCAGAACATCAAGCATCATGCCAAGAATTCATGCCTTGGGCTTCCGTGATTCGCAGTTCGCACTGCGGGTTCGGAAGGTTAGAAGTTAGCTAATTACCCCTGTTATATCCAACTTCTCAGGCCGATATCTTCTTCATCCTAAGTCCATTTTGGAAAAATCTAATATCGTTGGAAATCTCTCGGCGATCCCTATGCAACTGCATGATCCTCTGCCACATCCGATGTCTCTGATCCTATCCTTATTCCAACCTAAAAGGTGGCCCCAATATTCATCCATGCCTCTTTACCACTCTGTAAGGACTCTTATGCTCCACATTCATGGCCCTTCCCTTCATCTGATCCACAAGGGGAAGCATGAACACCACAGGGGGAGTGTCTATTTCCTCCCCAAATCCCTAACTAAACCTTCTGCACCTCTAGCGCCGCCTCTAGCGCCGCAACCAAACTTATCCCAGCTTTCATCATAGGAAAAATAACAACATAAATACAAGTATTCAACTCCATCACTCAGCTGGATCAATCCATGCATTCTAACATAACAAAAAATCATTCTTGTATATAAATTGGCATAAACAGAGGCAACAACAAATACTTATCTTTAAGATGAAGTCACCAAGAAATTGGCTATGGACTGCAACGTTCCAACCCAACCATAGGTCTCTTCCCAACCTGTATTATTTCAGCACTTATAGACCACCCTTGAGCTGGGGCTATGTATCCACTAAGGAGGAACTACCCAGGTTTACTCATAGCCTTGGTTTCACACCAACAGTCATGCTAAGTCAACACAAAATTGGGTTTATCAAGCATGCTAAGGGACCAGGAAGGAGGAAGCTAATCCAGTGAGCTCAACCATAGAGCCACATACATATCCAACTCAAAAAACAGTCTTCACCGGGTTTATCAAGCGGTTTCAACCTCTGCTCTCTCTTTCGCACTATCATCCATCCTTGGATCTCCTCACGGTTACGGCCGTAAGGATCTATCCTGCATCTGTGATTTTAGGCTATTAGATATGGGATTCCCTATGGGTTGCTGGGCATCTAAATCTCTCCAAATCGCACTAAGTTTCGGATCTATGGATCCTCCCCACGATTTTCCCTTCCCACACAATTTCTGAGCGATCTAGGCATTGCAAATCATGGCTCTCTCCCAAATTGCAATTTCTAGTTCTACCTCCTCCTCCCTCTGTGTATTTCTCCTAACTGAATCTAGAATTAATCAACATGGCATGGGGATGATCGAAAATTTCCTCCCATGAGGTGGAGTGACTTATGGGACAAGTAAGACAGAGCCCATACCCTGCCTTATGAAATCCATGTCTTCCCTTACTCCATCAACCTCATGAATCATATTTCTGAAGTACTTACTTACAGAAGAAATAAATGGCAGTCAGGACAAGTCAAAGGGGTTCTAAATATTAAATTTGGAAGTCTATGGCTCAATCCCACAACCTCCTCACCTCTCCCTAGTGGACACACATAGTCCCCTCATTTAGTTGCATCCATAGCCATCCCCTTGGTATTTTTATTACATGATATTTACATCATTTTACAATTTCCATGGCTTAATAGCACATGGATTACAAAATGTCAAATACTTGCCTCTTCAAGCTAAGCATTCATTAGCGGGGCCTTGGCCTTAATATCCACGCTAGGAATTATACATCACATGCATACAATGTTTACATAAAATCCAATATAAGGGTCAAAATGGGGATATTACATTTCCCCCCCCCTTAGAATAACATCGTCCTCAATGTTCCAATACTTAGGAATACATACACAATTTACACATGTCCAAAATTCATAATATGTGGCAGGCCTGTCCTGCATTTCATCTTTTACCTTGAGCTTCCAGTACTAAGTCCTTGGTTTCAACAGGTTGCTCCTACAGGCTTTGACCTTCCAGCTCTACAACAATCTCTTCCTTTTATTTACCTTCCAACTCTACAACAATCTCTTCCTTTTATTTACCTTCCAGCTGATCCACAAGTTTGGAAACTTCATCGCTACAATTCTTCTTGTTGTCCTTTGTTGGGAAGCTACAGAGGCAATGATTCCCTCCACATTCCCAACATTTTAGTGGATTATTTTTCTTTACCTGCTCTATTTCCCTCGAGTCTTATAGCCTTGAGCATTTCTTAATGGGATGATTGGGTGGCTGCCTCTTCATTGACACATTGTCATTTCCACTACAACCAGAATTCCTTTTACCTCATTTTGCAAACAAATAGAGTCCTGCAAAACCTTGTGGTTCATCTCATTCTGTTGCTTTTGTATCTTGAGCATTTCCCCAATATTTTCTTGGGTCTTGGAAATTGTTTGAAATTTTTTTTTAGCCAAGTCCAATAGCTTTTGATCTGCTGCCATGATCAATGTGCACAATTGTCCACACTTTGTTTACTATCAACACTTATCTTGTAACAGCTGCAACCAATTGATTTACATTTCATCTGTGAAATTCATCATTGCAATTCTTGTTAGGCCAAGCATAACATAAGCATTAATATCAGTCAATTATTTGCCGAATTGACATGGAAAGTTCATGCTTTATCCATGAGACTTCCACACATTTCATTCTTTCCCAACATAAAAATGAACTCATTCATGTTCATCCTTTCACAAGGAATTAACTAATTCAACATTCACAATTTATTTCAAGCAAAATAAACACAATCAACTTTCAACCATGACATTCATTCAACAATTTTTTGTTTCTAAAATGCATTAATCAAACAGGAAAGAGAAGAGTAAGAGTTTTCCCCTCTTAGCCTTGTTCCAATCCGGAGCCCCACCACAACTGTGGTTCCATGCTCTTTGGTCTCTTTCACTTCAAATGTGAATTCTTGACTCGCCCTTTCCTAGTAATTGCGATGACACTTGGTGTCTAAAGTATGTCCAAGGCTTCCCATCCAAGGAACCCTTTCCCATGGTGGCCTACAGAACCTTTGGTTGCTAGTACCCACACAAGTTCACTAGCACCACTTTCCATTGTTACTCATACTGAGCTTCTTAGGACATTCACATGTCCAAATTCATCCTTAGGATTCCTTCAAGGTTATTGCTTCCAGCAATACCTACACTCAAACATTGAGTCAATTCACATGTCAAGTTCATTGTCATAGGATTTATCTCTAAAAAATAGTTTAAAAAATCATATACACACATGTATTCATGTGAAATAAGAAAGAAGATGCAAGATAACCAAATACTTATCTGCATTGGACGCCTTCACGTTATTCCACAAGCTCCTTCTTTGTTTTACAAGCCTTTGATTGCCTGTGGATACAATAATGAATGTTGGGCTAGCACGCAGGCTGCTCCACAACATTCAAATAGAAAATTCCAAGCCAGTACTCTGAATGGGTTTATCAAGCATCGCATTAACCAATATGCTAACCCAATACTCCGACTGGGTTGATCAAGCATTTAAGGAATGTTTGGACAACGCACAGGCTTCTCCACAACATTCAATGCTCAACCAGTGTACCATCTGGATTTACCAATCATTTATGGTGCCAAACCAGTCCCATACCTGGTTTTCCCTCTCCATTTCCAAACCAGCACTTCCGTCTGGGTTAACAGACTAATGGAAGGAAACTGCACCATAACCATTTCCAAGACAAAGGATCTACTACGAAGCCCTATGCATCTCCACGTACTCCAGCCAGCTTTTGAACCCACCTCACTTTGATTCTTATCATGCATCACCAATTGCATTTGTAATACTTGACAACACAATATGGGTAGGTAAGCTCATCAATATTGTTGATATAAAATCGTAACATACTTCATACAAATTCACTCTCAAATATTGAAACACCAGGAATGCGTCCATTGCTTTAGGGTGTAGTCAATGTTGACAACCATAACAAAACACAACACCCAAAAGGTGTGCACCCCTTTTTGATTTGAGTCATGTAGGCCCTAATCACACTCAAGAAGTTTGAACTAAAACATGCACACTCGAGTAGTCTGAAATAAAACATGCCCTAGAAATTAATTCTAATAATCAGACATGCATATTTTTAACAAGGGTCACAAAGCACTTATCGGTTTGTAGATGTGTTTTCTCTTCCTGTAATGTGTCCTCCTGACACACTTCTCAAATATCCAAACAGTCAGCAATATTAATAATCAAGCTCAAATCTGAATTTACAATTCTTTTCACTACATAATTTATATTTATTTAACCATGAGTCCATGCTCATAAACTTAAATCAGAAATTTCACAAATCTATTTTACACAAAAATTAGATTTCATCTCCATGGGATCCTCCTCACAGTTTTTGGCTTTTGTACATGGCAGGTTCTAGTGTTATCATGGATTTACCCACATTGCCACACCTAAGAAATTTCTACCTGTAATTCTGAAATTTCAATCATCCAAGCATTCGGTGAGTACCCATGCACATAATCATTTCATTGAAGCATTTAGAACAACCACTGGGGTGGCCTTAGAATTATAATCAAACCATAATTCAAACACTATCAACTATTATTATCTCAAATGCAATGAAATACAATTACTTTATGTGCACTTTATTCACAATAAATTGCAAGATATATTCACATCACATATACATGAAGTTAAATAAAACTTTCATCATTCATGATTACACCATAGAGCACTCTAGTAGCCCATCAAACACAACTACCCTTTTCATACAATTCTTTCCCCATAGCATCTCATGAAAGGATCTTAGAATTTTCAACAATTCTACTATTTCATCTATTATCTAATTTCAATGAAATGTACACCATAACCATGTATTCACATAATGCATCTTAACATATATGTAACCACACATATTCATGCATAATCAACAAGATTTACATAATACCTTTTAATTGTACATTTTCTTAGTGCACCCAATGCACTACAGTATTGATCTAGAACATTCTTGTGCCTATACATGTGTCCTTCCATGGTAAGTTGGGCATCTTAGTCAATGCTTCAACACAATACCCAACCATCCCCCAATTACTTGGTTAACTATCTGGGTTCCTTCTTTTTCATCCAAACAAAACACATCAGGAGTTCTCTCACTCCTTGGTTGTTGGCAAAGAGATTTCAGCTCAAATTAACACCAATAGGGAGTTCATGGAATAATTGTTGAGCACTGTAGGCTTCACAACCCAACATTCTCATGGTTTCACACATGGAATGCTCTTATTTCTTACGGATGCATTCAAAATTTTAAACAGTCACATGGTATAATGTTCGTTTCCCTTTACTACCACATACTTCACCATACCCTGTGGAATGTCATTCACATAAATGCATTCACTATTACATGCATACCATTTTATGATGATTAAAACATGGTTAAAGGATTCTTACCCATCCTTTCTCAACACTTGTACAATCAACAGAAATAAACATTACCTACATGGATTCCATCAACATATATGAGGTTTCTTGATCAGTTTGGCCTCTTACCAAGGACGAGACAGTCCTTTCACCAACCACTTGATCATGGATTTGTACTCCAACATTTCTTCACAAGGCTAATAGTCATATGCAATATCATCATCAACATCTTCGACCATGCTTCTATTATATTGGTAAAATGAAGAACCACCATAAACAACACTTTCATCATTTCTCAAGCAAAGTGTAAGCGAGGCATCTCAAAAATATTTTCTCCATATATTTGTGCAACATTTCAAGAATCAAAGGCATGCAACATAGGCCTTTCCTGCAATTCCTTTAGTGGATGTGCATCCTTGTTAGGTGTGCATTCAAATTAAAATGCAATGTGCTTAGCAACATTTTTGATCAATATACAATATCATATGCAAGCACACATAAGTTTACATGCAGTATGAATTATCTCTTAATATGCCTACTATGCATACACATTTCATCTATCTAATCTTTTGCATTTTCAACATTCCTATACCATAATTTTGTATATATATAACTTAGAAAATATAGTTATATCAACAAGAGAAGAGTTAAGGAGGTCTACCATTCCAATTCCTTATCATAGTGTGGAATTCCTCTCCCACATCATGGCTAACCCAATTTCATGGCTTCTCTACCAAGCACACAAGGAGTTATTAGCTATGATCTTCTCACCAAAATCAATTCAATACATGCACATATGTATAACCTTTATACTTGCTACTTTCTAGGCATGCAATTTTGATGCTCTAAATAGAAATAGTTTAAGGTGAGAATTGCTTCTTTTATTAACATTGCAATTTGTTCAATTCCAACTCCAAATGGAGTCCCTCAAGGCACATTGTACGCCCTTGCACTTCATTCAAAATTTGGTTACCTGCTTATAAATCATACTTTGGCCCAAGCAACCCTATGGCTGCAACCTTGGGATTTGATACCATTCTATCACAACCCCAATCCTCTTAGTGCCCTTTATAGTGATGGGGGAACAACCTTGAAACAACCTGCTAATTTTTATTTTTTTTAGAATCCAAACTATGCACTTTTACACAGCCGCAATCATCTTCAGTCTGCAATCTGCAAGTAGAAATTCACAAGCGTAGTCAGAAGTCCAAATTCAGATCTCGAAAATACACAGTGTCGATGGAACACCTCTCTGACTTCCGCAGTTCCGCAATCCGCGATGTGGGACATGGAAGGTCGGAGCACCAATTTCACAGTGTTGACGAAACTCCTCTCCAACTTCTGTAGTTCCATAATACGCGATGCGGGACTCAGAAAGTCGAAGCACTAGTTTCACAGCGTCGACGAAACTCCTCTTCATCTTCCGCAGTTCCTCAATTCGTGATGCGAGACTCGGAAAGTCAGAGCACCAATTTCATGTCGTCGATGAAACTCCTCTTTGACTTCCACAATTCTGCAATCTGCTATGCGAGACTTGAAAATTCGGAGAACCAATTTCACGGCATCGATGAAACATGTCTCCGAATTCCGCACTCCGCAATCTAGATTGTGGGAGTCAAAAAGTCGGAACGCCAATTCTCCAACTTCAAATATTTGCACTTCCGACTTCCACACTCTGTAGTCCACGATGTGGGAATCGAAAATTCAGAACATCAAGTATCATGCCGAGAATTCACGCCTCTGGCTTCCGCAATCCGTAGTCCGCACTGTGGGTTCGGAAGGTCGAAAGTTATCCAATTACCCCTGTTATAGCCAACTTCTCACACCGATATCTTCTTCATCCTAAGTCCATTTTGGAAAAATATGGTACCATTGGAAATCTCTTAGCAAGCCTTGTGCAATTGCATGATCCTATTCCACATCCGATGTCTATGATCATGTCCTTCTTTCAACCTAAAAGATGGCCCCAATAAGGACTCTTATGATCCACAGTCATGTCCCTTCCCTTCATCTGATCCACAGGGGGAAGCATGAACACCACATGGGGGGTGTATATTTCCTCCCCAAATACCTAAATGAATCTTTTGCACCTCCAAGGCCTCAACCAAACTTATCCTAGCTTTCATCATAGGAAAAATAACAACATAAATATAAGTATTCAGTTCCATCACTTAGCTGGATCAATCCATGCATTCTGACATAACAAACAATCATTCATGTATATAAATTGACATAAACAGAGGCAACAGGAAACACTTATCTTTAAGATGAAGTCACCAAGCAATTGGCTATGGAATGCGGCGTTCCAACCCAACCATAGGTCTCTACCTACCCTGTATTATTTTAGCACTTAGAGACCACCCCCGAGATGGGGCTATGTATCCAATAAGGAGGAACTACCTAGGTTTAATCATAGCCTTGGTTTCACACCAACAACCATGCTAAGCCAACTCATAGTTGGGTTTATCAAGCATGCCAAGGGACCAGGGAGGAGGAAGCTAATCCATTGAGCTCAACCACAGAGCTACATACATCTCCAACTCAAGCAACAGTCTTCATCGGGTTTATCAAGTGGTTCAAACCTCTTCTATCTCTTTCACACTATCATCCAAGCTTGGATCTCCTTAGGGTTACAGATGAAAGGCTCTATCCCGTGTCTATGATTTCGGGCTGTTAGATTTGGATTTCCCTATGGGTTCCTGGGCATCTAACTCTCTCCAAATCGCACCAAGGTTTGGGTCTATGGATCCTCCCCACGGTCGTCCCTTCCCATGCAATTTCTGAGCGATCTAGGCACTCCAAATCGTGGCTCTCTCCCAAATAGTGATTTCTGGTTCTACCTCCTGCTCCCTCTGTGTATTTCTCCTAATTGAATCTAAAATGAATCATCATGGCATGGGGATGAGCGAAAATGTCGTCCCATGAGGTGGAGTGACTTATGGGACAATTCAGACAGATCCCATACCCTGCCTTATGAAATATAGGGTTTCCCATACTCCATCAACCTCATGAATCATATTTTTGAAGTACTTCCTTACAACAAAATTAAATGAAAGTTAGGACAATTCAAAGGGGTTCTAAAGATGACATTTGGCAGTTTATGGCTCAATCCCACAACCCCCTCACCTATCCCTAGTGGATACACATAGCCCCCTCATTTAGTTGCATCCATATCCAACCCCTTGGTATTTTTATTACATGATATTTACATCATTTTACAATTTCCGTGGCTTAATAACACATGGATCACACAATGTCAAATACTTTCCTCTTAAAGTTGAGCATTCACTAGCGGGGCCTTGGCCTTGAGCTCCATGCTATGAATTATACATCACATACATACAATGTTTACATAAAATACAATATATCCTAAGGGTCAAAATGGGGATATTACACTTTCCTGCCAACACCTTATACAATCCTTGTTTGTACCAGCAGATCCCACATATTGAGCTTCCCCAAGTTAAAGTTGATTTTCTCATTGAATTTCTCCACCTCAAAATTAGCAATTGAAACATCTACCATATTGAGTAAAAATAACTTTGGAATTCATCCTTGTTGGTATCCCTAGAGGGCCTTTCAACAAAACACCAAATTGTTAATAAAAAACGTTATGTGCCTGCGAAAGATGAAACCAAATAGTATCTTCAATGATTCATGGTAGAAATAGTAGGTAGATATGGTAGCAACTTCAGGGATTGGTGATGACAGTCATTGATTCCAATTGCACTTAGTAAAATCCAATGATTTCACATTTTCATTATTCTTAGCAGCATGAAATCTAATATGGATCTCGAAACCACACTTGATCAACCACCATTTTTGTCTCTCATCACTTGAAATATCATTGAACCTTGAATTTCATTCCAATCACAAATGCAACTCTGAACTACAGTGGATGGGATAGAATTTCCCTCTCAATAATTACAAGATGACTCAGGTTATATAACAATCTGTAGCCCTTTCTCCCCCAATCCACAGATCTGTGAGATGGGAACAAGATTTTCTTCCACAATAGATTTAGACCCTCTCTGTAGGCATCGTCCACGCAAACTTCTCTTTTGATTTCCATCTCCTTTATCCATCCCACAGGTTTGGATGCTCCCTCATATTGAATCTTCAAATGGTGTTCTCAATTGGAAGCTATCCACACATTTCAACCTCTTCTAACAAATGACTTCTTGTAATACCTTAATGAGATGAGATTTCCCTATTTCATGCCTTGAACATGGCGTCTTCTCAACAGATCACCTGAAACACTTGTCCAAAAAAAATGGAATGGATTCAAGTGGTTTCCTGACGCCTATAGTTGTCCGATCTATAATTGCAATGCTTCTAAGAGCCCCCTCCAAATATGAAGTCTCCACAAGCATTGACATGTCAATTTGTACCTAGGCAGGCACTCATCTTCCTCAGCCCTCGCCATGAAGCTCACCTCCAACTCTATGATTACATATTGATTTAATTATGCACTTTCCTCACACTCAAACTGCACATGAGCACACAATAATGGATTCATCTCACATGTCCTCACATTGAATGGGCTCTCACAACCTTTCTCTAATACCACTTGTTGAGTTTTGTAGAAGCACACAAGAATTTTCTGGAAAGAGATAACATAATTGAAAACAAGAAAGCAATCACACACAACAATGAACAAATTTTTACATAGTAAAACCTTTACAAGACATCAAGGGAACATCCACGAGGCAATATCGGTAATCTTATTACTCAATGATGGAGATTACAATGTGCCACAAATTGCTTACAACATTACCGCATAACTCTACATCAATGCCTCAAAAAGCTACATTAATATAATATATACAACCATAACTAACAAAGATGGGTTCATTCCCTTTAGAGAATTTATATTCAACCATAACTAATAAAGATGGGTGCATTCCCTTTAAAGGATTTATATTTACTCACTAGACAATTTTACTTAACCTATGACCAAACTCAAGACAAAAGAACATCCCATTTCTAGCTTGGAATTACATGGATAACATGTTATGATGTTCAATCCAATGCCCATTAAGTGATCATAAATATATACACTAAGGAAAATATTTTTTTAGAATATACAGATGCATACATATAAATCTTATTATATGTTACATGTATAATGGAAAATGTAATAAGTTTCAAATACCAAGCTTCGAATACTAGAGCAATATTTCTATTTCTTAATTATTTATTTATTTCTTTGGAAATATGGCTTTGTTTTTTTTGTAAAAAATGAATGGAAAGGGACCTTGCTGACCTATTTATTATGGGTAATAATTAACACTCTTAGATTCCTTCATTGAAAGAAAATTAACTTCTCAGTTTAAAACTAAGGTTTTGTATATCATTCACTAGGTTTTGGATATCATTCAATGGTATATCTGTTGAATATTTGAAATAGGACATGTTAGGTCACTTAAAGAAGATAAGATAAAACTTGAAAAATCCCTACATAAATAAAATGAAAATTCCAAATCATGTTAATTAAATTACTTTTTTTATGATGCCATATGAGTGTCAAAATAGGGATCAAAATGGTTTTCCCATGTTAAGAAATTTATATAAAATGAAAATTCCAAATCATGTTAATCAAAGTATTTTTTATGATGCCATATGAGTGTCAAAATAGGTATCAAAATGGTATTCCCATGTTAAGAAATTCATGTGAAATGAGCTATTTTTCAAATACTATCTTTACACCATAATTTACATATTTTGTTATGTACCATAAATGCATGCAATTTATCCTACCAATTGACTCAACTTTGCACCATAAATGCATAACTACAATCATGAATGGATCAACTACAATTATATTATTTCACTATTTAATGAAGTTGGTTAAAGAATTTTCCCCACACAAGTTAAGTGTTTTTAGATGGAGTTAAGCATTTTAAGGGAGATTTGAGAATTTTCAAGTGAGTTTTAACATTTAGTACCTCACTCAAAAATAACATCTTTTGACAAAAAAAAAGTGGAGCATTCTCACTTACAAATTAATTAAAGGAATGAGTTACAAGGGATTTATACGTTGGAGATGAATTACCCATGAAATTTACCAACTCATATCAATTTTTGATTTAATGTATAATCTCGTCCAATAATAGAGTCCTCCCCCACTACTAACTTTGCAACTTCCACCTTTCATAGTCACCATAGTTGACCTCTTATTGTTCAACTTAGTAAACAACAATGTATTCCTCTCATTTTCATTTTGACCATCCTTTGAAACCCTAACCATGCCCTAGCCAAGGAAACCCAAGAACATTATCTATATCTCATGACATTCTCCTTCACCTAGTCAAAAGTAGTGATCCTTTGAAACCCTAACCATTGCCTAGCCAAGGAAACCCAAGAGCATTATCTATATCTCATGACATCCTCCTTCACCTAGTGAAAAGTAGTGATATTTTTCTAAAGATAAGGTATCAAGGTTCGACCAAAAAAAAATAACTTGATTTAAATGACATGGTAGTGAAACACATGTCGTGATAGTTGAATTAATGTTGGCCATACGTCGATCCTTTCCACCAAAACATGATTTGAGTATAGGTAGCTCATTCGTCTTCTATTGTTTGCATTAATTACATAAACACCTCATGTCTAAAAAAATATTCTCTAAAATTGATTATATTTTGTGTAGCATAATGATTAGAGTATGGTCCACCCTTTGCATTAACTACATAAACACTTTATGTCTAGAAAAATATTCCCTAAAATTGATTATATTTTGTGTAGCATAATGATTAGAGCATAGTCCACCCTTTGTTTCAATTTACAATAAGCTCGGGCTCACCATCCATGGAACTTATGATCCATAGTATTATGATTAAACTACGTGATGCTTAAAAATAATTACTTTAAAAAAACTTTGAGACCTCCATTGGGTCTTCCTTTGTCAAAACTTACCCTTTATGTTCTCCATCTTAGTTATTAAATATTGGGAGGATAGTTCCTATTTATATAAGAAAAGAAAAAGTAATTTGTTAAATGTTCAAAATCAAATAACTCTTTGGTTTTATAAACAAATGTTTATATATATATATATATTATATTAATAGTAATATTGGTTTTATAAACAAATGCATATAGATATATGATTTTAGTAATTTTTAATATTTATAAATTTGTAAATAATAATATTAATAATATTTTAATTTTAAGTTGAGTTGGTTAATTTGAGAGGTTGAGAGTTGTTTTTGCAAGTAGGTCTCGAGGTCAAATCTCGAGGTAGTTATATATAGATTATATGGGGTCTCATTTGATGTCCCCACCGGATTAGACCACATAATTGGGATCAATTAATTTACTCATAAAAATACTTAACTTCCCTATATTCTCCAGATTTTGAGAGGTTTTCCTTAAATGTAACTTACAACCAAGCCATAAACCACATTGCAAAAAACAATATTTTAATTTTAATATCATAACCCTTACTAAATAACAAATCAGTGTATTTTATAATGTGAGAATTTAAAAAACATTATTAAGTATATTTTAAAAAAAATTAATTATATATAAACATAAAACTTTATTGATTTATATTATATTTTATAATGTGACCATTTAAAAAAAATTTATTAAGTATATTTTTAAAAAATTTAATTATATATAAACATAAAACTTTATTGATTTATTATTGTATTATAATTCATGATGTTTAAAAAAATCTTAACCTAAATTAAAATGGAAGAAAGCTATTGAAAAGTTGGTTCTTAATCAAAATATTCACTCCATAAAACGAAACAGCTAACATACAATTTATTACCACACAAATGTGTCCATGTGCCGACGATTGGGTAAGAACTAGTGACACATGTATTTATCAGGTAATCTTGCAACGACGCGTACATAAGTTGTTTAAACAAATCCAAATTTTAATGGGACCAGTTGTCTAAACTTATGTTATTGTGTCACTCTAATTTGCTTTTTTGTCATGATGATGACGAAGGACAGCAAATATCGTTTCCAATGTTTGGGCTTTTATACTTGCTAACGTGTTTCCTCTTCTCGCCAATTGCTTGTGATAACAACTATGATTACCCACGTCATTGTAGTCACATAGTTATCCACAATTTAAAGAAAATGGAGATCTAATCTCATACGGAGTTTGCTTTGGACTCGGAAGTTGGCAATATTGTGCGGCTATCCACTGAAGTGAGAGTGTCGCAACCCTAGGCTCTTAGGAGGATTTGGTGTGCGAATCCTCGCACGAGGATGTTTTGGGTAGGATTTGGCAAGTTTGAATGGTTAACCAATATTTGGTAGTTTCGGTGGTAAACTCGTTTGTGGAAAATATGAGTTGGCTAAGATGGCATATTGGCTTGTAGTTAGGACTCAGGAGGACCAAGGATGGCTTGTTGAGTGAGGGAACACAACCAATGAGGCATTAGGGTTCAAGAACGACATGATTGGTGATGTGTTGTATGATGTGTTTCCTATGTTGGGACAACATATTGAGATGTGGATCAAGGGTATGCAAACACCTCGTGTTGGGAGGGGTATGGTCTTCAAGCATTGCCAAGTGTTAGGTTAGATGGATGGAAACATCATCATACATTGGTTGGTCGATTGTTCGACTATGATAGCTCGGGTGAAGTCGTAATAAGGTTTCCTGTGGTTGGGTGGTCATGGCATAATTACCTATGGTGGAGCAAGGAGGTTCATATTCTGCAAGTATAATGTACGGTTGGCTTGGGTTTGGTTAGGATGTGTCAATGAGGCATAGTCCACGTGATACAAGCAGTTGTTGGTCATGCCAAACTAACAAGGTCACAATGGTGTTGAATGATGACTAGACTTCTTGAGTGGTATGGGATGCTCAAAGGGAATGATAATTCTAGCGCCGTTATAGATGGTATTAGAGCCATGTTCGAACGTAGGACTTGTGAAAGTGTCTCTTCACAACCAACAACCCCTTCATTGGGATGTTGTAATGGTGGCACTTTGACGAGGACATCAACTTATTTAAGTGGGGGAGAATGTCGCAACCTTAGGCTTCTAGAAAGACTTTGGCACATACGAACCCTCACACACGAAGAGGCTATATGTTGGGAAGGACTTAGCAAGTATGCATGGTCAACTGATATTTGGTAGCCTTGGTGGCCAACTCGTGTGTGGAAGACATGAGTTGGTTAGGATGGTGTACTAACACGTAGGTTAGGAGGACCAAGGATAGCTTGTTGAGTGATGGTAGGAAACCAATGATACCTTGAGGTTCAGAATGTGATGGAGAATGACGCAATTGGCAATGTGCTGGATGTCTTGTCACCCATGTTGGGACAAGACATTGGGGTGTGGACCGAGGGTATACAAACACCTCGTGCTGGGAGAGACATGAACTTGGCGCATCATCAAATATTGGTCTTAATGGATGGCAACATCATCGTACATTGGGTTGTTGGTTGTTCGATTGCGGTAGCTTGGACGGAGGTGTAACAAGGTTTCCTGTGGTTGGCTGGCAATGGCATATCATATTCTATGGTGAAATGAGCATGCTCATATTATGCAAGCATAACATATGTCTGGCTTGGTTTTCATTAGGACAATTCAATGGGGTGTAGTCGATGTGATACAAGATGTTGTTGGCCATGCCCAACTTGCAAGGTCATGGTGGTGCTGGGCGACGAATATACTTCTTGAGTGGTATGGGACACTTAAAGGGAACGATAAGTCTAGCCCTGTTACAGAGATGTTCTTGGAAGGTGGTGGTGGTTTAGTGAAATCTTAGAAAATTATTCCCATTGGATCTTAGTAGGGTTGAATACACAGTCAATGATTGTATTCCCTCTCATGCCCTTGATGCACACATATTGTGCAATATACATTATTCTTTCTTACAACTCGAAGTCTCTCAGCAATGGTCACAATGGACATTCTATAAAGCTCCATTGCAAATATCATTCTCTAATTTTGGCCAACAACTCCTTAGGTTATATCCACCTCAATCATTTAGCTTTGGTATGAGACCATTGTTAAATATATAGATAGTGGTGGACTTGAAAATTTCCTTTTTGGCACAATCCTTAACGACATTGGCTAGATTAGTCTCCCCCAACAAACTTCAATACTCCTTTTCAAGCTTCTTGATGGTACACTAATGTTCATCTCTTGATATTAAATGTAGCATTCTAGGGACTACTACACTAAGGAATATTCTATTCTATGAGTCCATTCTTAAATCGGGAGGCATTGATGGATTTTAACCTTTCAGTTATGCAATATCTTTCAATAGTCTCAACCCATTCATCAGTAGTTTGCCCACAACACTTCATCATTCCTCCACATTCAGTAAGGTACAACAACTTTATATGTAAACACATAAGTTGTTTGGACACATAGCAACAACCTCCAACACCTTTCTCTACAACAATTCCAAATTAGTTTTCCTCTTCCAATTCTCTACAAGTTTAGACTATTAATAAAATACATCAACAACTATAGGATCCCATAGTGCCAGAATATCCTGTAAGATTAGCCAACCTCTTCAATGCATATATTTTTCCTTTTCTTATGCTCCATTGTAAGTCCTACACTAGGATGAAAGTGGGGATGTTTTTGAACTAAAATGAGCCGAACTAATGTCCATAACGATTTGGAAAACCTTCCCACATCTTTCATAATAGCCACATACAACTCCATTGACCTAGAAAATAGCCTAGGCATCCTCTTCAAGGAGAATGCACACATATGACTAGTGCATTCTAACACAACGGGTTATCGATTAAGGGAATTCTCCTTATGTATTTATTTCTATTGTGACTTATGTTTTATGTGCATTTATATAGATGCATGTTTTGATCTCTTACGTTAAGGAGTTTTTAATTATTTTCCATATTATTGTGGACCATTTTGTACTGCATTGTTAATTAAATACTAGAGGTGGGAAATAATTTTAGTGGGTGGACTTTGGACTATTTTGCAACCTTCAAGATGAGGCGTGAAGCTCTGACATATGCAATAGTTTATACCATTTCTCAAGCATTATAAATCTTGGCATATTCCCAAAAAAATCCCACATGTATTTTTCCAACATCTTGGGCCCACCAAAATTGAGGATTTAACCAAAATTTCATTATAAATCAAGGATACACCAAGACATGAAAATTTCCATGTCTCTCGGGTATGACATGATTCAAAGAAGGCCCATTAGCCTTGGCTAGGTCCTACATTACTCAGATTCCACTTTCCTTTGAAACTTAAATGCTAGAGTTGATGGAAGGGCTCTATAATGAATGTTCATCAGGTAGAAACAAATGTGCAGTCATAGGAATATACAAATGTAGCTTCTAGCAATGGTTTTTTCCGAGCCACTAAAGATTGCAATCTACACACCAATACATGATTACTGAAAAATCAAACTCTACTACAAATTTCTCTTTGCATGGTTTCTCCTTTGGAGAAGAGAAGAAGAGGCTCAATTTGGGCAATGAGGACCCTTTTGACATTATTGTATGATGCAGAGTAATTCGTGTTATTAGAATCTTCATTAATCTTTGTTGCAGATATATAAGATATATACTAAAAATAAAGATTATTTTAATTTAAAAAATATATACTAATTTGTTCTCACACCACAGTTTTTCTTTAAACTTACAAATAATAATTTATTTTCATACCACAGTTTCTCTATGTAACAATATTTTTGACATTATTGATATTTGCAAAGTATCATTTTCATCTTTATCCAAGTCATGTTATATATACCAATGTTGTGATGTCATGGCGTTACGGAGACAATATTGTTTAGAATGCTTGCCGCAAATTTTCTTTACGATGTTGTTATGAGATGGCGATGACATTTCACTCACAATATTTACTTCGACGAGTTGTGTGTTCTATTTCTGAAATTCTCTTGGATACCATAATTAGTGCCATTGGATGGCATTGCATATAGTATTCAACTATACAAGGGTTGACTACCTTTTTTAACAGTGAAAGTGATAGATGTGCAGAGAAAGAAAATCCATGACATGAAAGAATGGAGGAATGATTTAGAGTAAGTGAAAGAAAGATAATAAAACATACTTAATGGTAATGTTTTACTTTAACGTTTAGATTGAACTTTTTCAGATATTTAACTCCATAAATTTTTTCACACGTTGGAATTTTTTGAATATGCTTAAGTTCATGACCCAGAAACATCTAAATTGGTAAACCATCAAAAATCATCTTACAAAAAATCATTTTACAAAGGATTACCATCTTAATAAGATTTCAATTTATTCTCGCTCAATCTTTAAGACATCAATTTGTATACACATGCTTACAAACCAACGCCTACAAATATGGAAATACAGAGCTACAAAGTTGGATGAAATGAATTACTACATAGAAAACACATAAAGCAACCAAATATCTGAAATAGAAGCTGGAAAATCCATAATAACCAGATTTTCACACTTAAGATTTTCAAGACAGACAGCAGGCGAGTCGATGGAAGTTAAAATGATGATGAAGTCGATGATGAAAGCCATGAGAACCGCCATCGCCTTCTTGAAGCAAAGGGGTGTAGTCGCCGTGCTGGTGATTCTCATGCGTAACAAGGAGACAGTAGAGAAAAGGAATGATGCCTGTGTACCCCTCCATTTCCGTTCTTAATTTCAATCCAATTGCCCTCAACCTACTATTATTATTATAATTCACCGCACACCACTGATAAACTGAATATTTATAACTGATGATGTTGAAGATGCAATCACAAATTTGAGGACATTAATAGCGCGCCTTGCTTCCTTCCCGCAACAACTCCAATTAACTTTCCTGTTCTTCAGAACGGACGTGTGTATTTCTGGAGATTCTACAACAATGAATTTATAGAGATGAAGCTGCTCTTTCTTTTGACGGCGATTAGATAAGAACGAGGGAGGCGCAATGAATTTATAGAGATGAAGCTGCTCTTTCTTTTGACGGCGATTAGATAAGAACGAGGGAGGCGCAGCGTGCACGTTTATTCATCTTCTTTATCGAGTAAACGCGCAGCGGCGCAGAGATATTGGATCTGTCTAAACAAATCTAAATATTAAATCCAACCAGTTGTATAAAATGTTACAATATTTTGTTAAGCTTTTGTCGTTGATTAGCAGCTGGACACATGTGATTAGCCGCGTACGGAAAAAGATGGCAATCTAATCTCTTACGTACTCCATTCCTGCGGAGTTTGCTTTGGACTAAGAACACTGCATTCCTGTTGTTTTCGGAAGGTGGGGCGTCAACGTTCATGGTTCTCGGAAGGAAGGTGGGGCGTCAACGTTAATCGTCTTCTAAAATTATTATTTACGTTATTTTCCAAATTTGTGCGTCAAAGTAATCATTTTGATTTTTTATTTTTTATTTTTTTCTCAAATGATAGTTCATCATTTATTAGAGAGTTGCATCTATTTCTAAATTTCCAACACCTGTTATTATTCAGGAGAATCAAGATATGACCAGCATTACAATCATTACATTGTCAAAATATGTTTCCAAAGAGCAAGTGCGGTAAAGCTAAATTTAGATCCAAATGAAGAAAACAACCATTCCTCTCAACCAAACCCATTACATTATGGAGTTCCCATTCAATGTTTATGTTTATACTCATAATATGTTGATTCCATATCTTATTGTAATGATCTATGGAGTTCCACATGTGTGTTTATACTAATTATATAAACATATGTGTGTTTATACTAATGATTTATGTGTGTTTCAAATTTGCATATCAAAGTTAGAGATGGGAAATAAATTAAAAACACACATATAAGAAAATAAGAAATGAGTTTGAAATTATAATTTATAAAAATAAAATAAAAAAGTTAAATTATAGGATTTAATTACTTCCAAATTATTTTTTATTATCAAAATATCTATATTGTTTTTTGTTTTTGTTTTTTTTAAATATATATGATAAAATTTTTAATTTATTATTTAAATATCATGTTTTGCAACATTGCAATATATATATATATAACAAATACAATACACATTACACATTAAAACAAACATACTTGGTACGAACCTTAAACGATGTGAGGAAGTGTCCAACCCAAGAAGTAGCTAGCAAGGTACACATCAATTCAAGCACGAGTACAAGTATACCATACATACTAACTTGCTTGGACTAATAGGAACTCCTTCACGGTACTTTATCTTTATATAAGCAAACATCCAAGTTTAGGAGGTGAAGTGTGATGTCTCACTTTCAATTTTTTGGAATTTTCTAATTATGTTGGTGTTTAAATATTTTGTATAGATATTTATATTGATAAGTGTTTATTACATCGATAGTGTTTAGATATTATCTAAGATTTTGGACTTCTTTAAATGGATAATAAGATTAACTTTAGCTTAACAAGTGTACACTGTGGATTCATTTCATGGTCGTGGTATCTTGTTATGCTCAAATGCATCTTGATTAACATTTAAATACGTTTCATTAAGCCGTGCATAAGAAAAAGAGTATGTTTATTAAATAACATTTGTTTTTATGTTTATATTAATTAGTTTAATGTTTAGGATAATTTAATGTTTATATTAATTAGTTTAATGTTTATGATAGTTTAATGCTTATATTAATTAGTTTAATGTTGGCTACACCTATTTCAGCACCCACTTTACTTGTGATTGTGTTAGTATTATTATGTTGTATTTAAACTTTTATGTATGCATAGTATGGTGATTTTGAATATTTGTAAATATTTTTACTTTGTATTTAATAAAAAAATAAAATATAAGTGTGAATACTTAAAGGGACCATGATATGAAAAATGAATGGTAAGTAAATAAATATGTTGAGCGATGGCGGAGGCTAGGGTTTCAGTGATTTTTTGGCGCTAGGCACTGTTCTTGCAGTCTAGGCATCATGGTTTTCGGTCTGTGCCTATGTGCTAATTTATCTGGTGATAGACACTATTGTGCTTTCACCCTTAGCTTATTGGGCTGCCCCTTTGTCCGATTTTTTGGTGGATATATGTTTTACTGTAGTTTTAGGGTTTGGTGATGATTATGACTTTTGGGATAGTGGTTTCCAGGTGTCAGTAAGGACACCTTTCTTGTGCTGTGACGGACAGGTGTCAGTGGGATCACCTTTTTTGGTTTCATATGGCTTCTACGGAGTTGCATTGTGGTTCCTTTCCTCTTTCTTCTGGTGCCTCTCGGGATTGGTTTTTGTTGGCGAAGAACCATTTTTCTCAGGGAACTAGAAACCCTAATCTTTCTGGAGCCAGAGCCTGTGTGTGTCGTAGGCTGAAAACTTATAAGGCACGGACCTCCCTTGCACGATTTGTCATTGCTGAAGATTCAAATTTAGAAAGGGTGGCTATGCTTGCAGATCGTGCACTTGTTGGACGGTTGGAATTCACATCAGGTTCTAAGGAAGAAATTTTAGAGTGGGTTAGGGCTAATTGGATGTCGGGTTCTGATTTGGCTCCGAGAGTTAATCTACTCCTGAATAGATGGATTCTGTTCGTGTTTTCGGATGCTGATATGTTGGCTAGGGTTTTGGAGGGTACTTGGCTTTTCAAGTCTGGGTCTTTGATTTTAAAGAGATGGCACTTGTCTTTCGACCCTCTCACGGAGAAGCAGAGGTTCCGGCATCTGTGGATGTTAATTCCTGGGTTACTTATAGAATTGTGGACTGAAGAGATTATTGTTGGGTTGGCAAACTCAGTCGGTCATTTTATCCGACTGGATAGAAAATATTTGTTTGGTATAGATAAGAGATATGCTAAGGTGATGGTTGAGATTGATATGGAGTTGGGGCTTCCGGCTGAGATTGAAGTTGTTTGGGGTAGTCGTTGCTGGAAGCAGAGACTTGATTTCTTCAGTATTCCATTTTGATGTTTTGCTTGCAAAGAAATTGGACATATAGCAGCTAAATGTCCCCATTTATTGTAGACTTCGTCTGCTTCAACTAATGATTTGGAACATTGCACTTCGACGATTGGTACTGGTAAGTTTGTTCCTGACCCTGATAAGGCTTATTCTAATGTTTTGAAGGAGGATTTAGACTTTTTGGAAGTTTCTGAAAAGGATTTGGATGCTTGCATTGCATCTGGGGATGTTGTCCTGCGTCATGGTATCGGTGGGTCAAATTTTGAGAAACGGCCTTTGCCTGGGGTTCTGCCGAAACCTTCTGTTGTCCGAAATCTTACATCTGACTTAGCTTTGGTTGATGATAGGGTTGTTGAGGGTTTGGAAAATTTTGGGGCTATTGGGGCTGATGTGGTGGTTTCGGGTTCTAATATGCCTCTGTCTTTATCATCTACGGATTGTGTACCTGTGGATGGTGAGAATTTGAGACCTCCTATTCTCCCTGTTGATGAGTCGGGATCTTGCAGTAATTTTGACCTAAAAATTGATGGGGTTTTAAAAACCCTTTCGCCGATTCAGACTTTTTCCAAAACCCCTCTGGATGGCACTGATGCCCTACCTTTACACTCAGTAAAGTTTCAGAATGTCACTATTCGGCGGGGAAAAAAGAAAAAAGTGGGGGAATCTAGCAACCTTAGGTTGACTAAAAAACAGCCTGATGGGGTCTTTTCGATGAGGGTCTTAGAGCTTTGACACCCTCTGATACTGGTATTTAATGTCTATTTTATCTTTGAACTGTCGAGGGTTGGGGAAGGCTACTAGGGAAAAGGCCTTCTCCAAACTTTTTTTTGCTATTTGTCCTTGTGTTGTTCTGATTCAGGAAACTATGTGTTTGAGTTTGTTTGCGGTTTCACGATTGGGTGATTTTCTTCCTAGATGGAAAGTCACGGCGAGCAGTTCTTCTGGTCTTTCGGGTGGATTAGCTGTGGCTTGGGACCCTTCTCTGTATACTTTTCAGGTTTTCTCCACACCGTGGGGGTTGCTGATGAAAGGTATGTGTTTAGGATTAAATCTACAGATTAATATCCTAAATTGTTATGCTCCATACGATGGAAGGAGGTTTTTTTGGGATGCTTTGGCGGATTCAGGGATCCTTAATTTATCACATTTGGTGATTGCTGGAGACTTGAATTTTACATTATCTGCCTCTGAAATCTGGGGGACGAGTGCTAGAATGGATCCTATGGCAGAATATTTTGTGGATCTTATTGGCCGTTTTGACCTGGTGGATTTAGCTCCTGTAAAATTTATCCCTACTTGGACGAATGGAAGGCAGGGCAGAGATGGGGTTCACAAGAGATTATATCGTTTTCTGGTACATTCTTCTTTCTTAAATCTCTTTCAGAGGTCACGTTCTTGGGTTCATGAGAACAAATTTTCTGATCACTGGCCTATTGTTCTGCAATTTGATGATTTGGGACAAAATATATGCTATCCTTTTAAGTTTAACTGCTCAAGGTTATTGGAAAAGGATTTTTGTGATTTGGTTATATCCTCCTGGTTAAATTTTGATGTTGAAAACTTGAACCCTGTGGATTACTTCTGTCAAAAATTATCGAAGCTTAAGGATGTTGTTAAAAATTGGATAAAAGAGAGAAAAAAGACAGATGAGGCAGAATTGAAGCAGCTGGAAAATAGTATACAATTCACTTTTATGCAAAATTTGGATGGTTCATTAAATGAGGAAGATTTTGAATTATTGAAGAAGTATGATAAAAAGAAGGAGGACATTCTTATGATGGAGGAACGAGAGTGGAGATTGAAGAGCAGGGCGGTGTGGATTAATCTTGGGGACCGAAATACAAAATTTTTCCATGCTTTTGCTTCGGCAAGGAGAAATTCGAAATTGATTTGGGATATAAATGATGAAAATGGTACTGTGCTTAAGGGTTTAGATTCTTTAAGTTCAGAAGCTTTGAGGTATTTTAGCAATATTTATAAGGAGGAAGGTGGCTGTGATCTTTTAGATCAGATCAGATTGGCTGAGCTATATCCCAGATGTATTGAAGACAATGATGCTGTTGCTTTGGGCTCAGAAGTTTCTTTAGAGGAAATTGAGAAGACTTTAAAATCTTTTGCCAGGGACAAAAGCCCTGGGCCTGATGGTTGGCCAGTGGAATTTTATGTCCATTTCTTTGATATTTTGGGTGAGGACATTAAGAGGCTTGTGGAGTATACCAGGGTTCATGGTTTCATTTCAGGTGCATTAAACTCCTCTTTTATTACTTTAATTCCAAAGAGTAACAAGCCTGTTACTTTTGGGGAATTCCGGCCTATAGCTCTTTGTAATCTTATTTATAAACTTGTGTCTAAAATTATTGCACAAAGGCTGAAGGATCTTCTATCCAATGTCATCACGCCAGAGCAATTTGGTTTCTTGAAGGATAGGCAGATTCACGACTCAATTGGTCTTACTCAAGAGATGCTACATACTATCAGATCCAAGCAACTGAAGGCATTGATTTTAAAAATGGATCTAGAAAAAGCTTATGACCGAGTCAATTGGTCTTTTCTTAGGTTGATTTTGATCCAAATTGGTACTCCACCTTTGGTTATAAATTGGATTATGGCTTGTATTACTACTCCTTGTATTTCTGTATTGGTAAATGGCAATCCTACAGCTTTTTTTCGATGTACCAGAGGTATTCGACAGGGATGTCCGCTATCACCATTGTTATTTCTTCTGATTATGGATGGACTCAGTCGACTTATAAAGCAAGCAAAGGAGTGGGGTTTGTTAAAAGGTATAAAGATGGGTACAGACTGCTTTCTCACTCATCTTCTTTTCGTAGATGATGTCCTTCTTGCTGGCATTGACTCTGTTTCAGAATGGAGGGTATTTTCCAATATTATCCATTTCTTCTGTAAGGTTTCAGGTATGAAGGTTAGTATATCGAAGTCATGTTTTTATCAGCACAATGTGGATGAAGGTAGAAGGAATGATATTTGTGCTTTTTTTCCTTATAAGTGTAATGATCTGGTTGATGGGCTTAAATATTTAGGTTTTTTGTTAAAACCTAATTCATATAAAGCAGATGATTGGCGTTGGATTGTAAGTAAATTTGAAAAAAGGATTGACCATTGGACATACCGGTTACTCTCGGTTGGAGGAAGGCTGGTTTTAGTTAAAGCTGTTTTATCTAGTATACCGATTTTTTGGTTATCTCTCCTTGAACTTCCTGTTTACATCATCAACAAGTTGAGAAGACTTATTTTTAATTTTCTATGGGCGGGTAATCGTGCTGGAACAAGCTTGGTTATGGTCAAATGGCAGAACTTAGCTCGGCCGGAGAGATGTGGTGGGTGGGGTATTAAAGATATATCACTTTTTAGCAAAGCTCTGAGGTTGAAGAGCCTTTGGCGAGGTTTATTCAGCAAATCCTTGTGGTCAAAGGTTCTTCATCTTAAATATATTAAAGATGACTTTATTAGTTGGATAAGGAGGCCTAAGAAAATCTCTGGTTCCCTATCTCCTGTATGGAGAGGTTTTATCAAAGTCTTTGATTGGTTATCAAATGATCTTTGCTGGAGGCTTGGTAATGGTAGCTCTGCGTTGATAGGTGTGGATCCAGTGATTGGATTGGAGGAAAATTATCAGCTGTCATATAATTTGGTTGCCTGGATAAATATGCTGGGTTTTAAATATTACAAGGATATTTATGATATGGAAATGTTTCAGAATTCTGGCATTGGATGGTTGCATTCTATTGATGGACTCATACCGGAACAGGCTAGAGAATGGGAATTATTTATTCAGGCTGTGCGTTCTGCTGGTATCACTCTATCGGGGTCTCCTGATATGATTGTTTGGAATGGTAATCCTAAAGAGGGGACTGTCACAGCAAAATGTGCTTATGATAAATTGATTCAGACTCAGTGTATATTTCCAAAAGATTGGTGGTATTCGTGGATCTGGAAATGTTCCTTTCCTTTGAAGATTAAATGTTTTCTTTGGCATGTACTAAATGGTAGCTTGAAGACCTGGGAAAATCTACAGAAGAGGGGATGGAAAGGCCCAAGCTGGTGCTGCTTATGTAATTTATCTATGGAGACTGCAAACCATATTTTGGTAAAGTGTTCTTTCTTTCAGGAAATCTGGGTTTTGTGCTGTAAAGAAATAAATGCAGACTTAGTTTGGAATGATATGGATTTTGGCATTGGGTTACATAACTGGGTTCGTTGTTATAAAAAACCTCCTTTTCTCCCTATATTTATAGCGTGGATTATATGGTATACTAGAAACTCTGTAATCTTTCAGAACATCAAACTTGATGCCATACATTGTGCGAAGATTGTTTGTAATTTATTACAGACATTTCCAGAGAAAGAACATCATAAGAATGCTGTTGTATTGGATACTTTTTCTTTTGAGGTATCACAGCCGGTATTATTTTTTGATGGTGCTGCACAGGATGGTTTGTGTGCTGCTGGGGGAGTCATTTACATTAATGATGACCATTTCTTGTCTCTTCGACTAAATGGAGGAGTTGGTTCGAACATGAAAGCTGAATTATTGGCTCTTTGGGTTGTACTAAAAGTTTCAAATACTTTTGGTCTAGTGAACTTGAAAGTCTTCGGGGACTCATGAGTAGCTATTAAATGGGCCAGGAAAGAATATTCACTAAATGTGATAGATCTTCAATATCTATGTGATCGTATTCGTCAGGAGCTTGCTTTAGTGGAGATGATTTCTTTTCAGCATATTTACAGGGTACATAATTCTAAAGCAGATAGTCTATCCAAAGCTGCCTATGATGGTCCTGTTGGTGTTCTTTTTTGGGAAGAATGGATGGAGGAATGTCTTACTGGCAGTGGAAACTTTTCTCTCTTCTAAGCATTTTGTACTCAGATACTCTTTTCTTTCTATGTTTGTAACTTTTTGCTGATGGATGGTATGAACTTATGTATAGATGATTAGAGGAAATTTATTGAGATCAAGTTATGGTCTGGATATCTTGAGATTTGATCTTGAGATTTGATATCAACAATCATTGTACTATTTGATTCAAAGGAATAACAGTAGTACGATTTTTTTCGGCTGGAAAAAAAAAAGGGACCATGATACCATGGGAAGAGGAAAGTGAGGGAATCTATTGGCTAGTTATACATCTAGTTATTTATGTTTATTATTTATATTTTCTTTATTCACCTTGCTATTATCCAAACTCTTCATCTTTTATGATGTTGAAGTTTGAGGTAAAATAAGTGAACCTAAACATCTCCTACATCTAGGCAACTACCTCCTACCTTTTAGGAATTTTGTGGCCCCAGATAATTAAAATAAAAAAATGTTGGTTTATGATTAAGTTACATGGTCACAATGACCTTCTCAATAGTAGGTTCTTTCTAATGTGAAGTCGGTCAAAATGACCTCCTCGATAGTAGGAGTTCTTTCGAATGCTTCTAACCTATTTTACAAGATGCATTTCTACCCTACTTATCATGGAATATTTAGATAATTGCGAAATCATGAATCATCTTATAGCATATATCTAACTAGCAAACACAAGATCAAATGTATCCCTCGAATCACTTCCAAAATAGTAAGTCAAGATCAAATGTATCCGTCGAATCACTTCCAAAATAGTAAGTCAAGATCAAATGTATCCGTCGAATCACTTCCAAAATAGTAAGTTATTCAAAAGATAATAATACAACTATATTTATGAACAAGAATGTAGTTAAAAGAAGTGTGTTACAGTAGCTAAATTATTGTCCATAGTCTTACATTCACCATATAAGAAAAACATATATAATAATCTAACAAAAAAAACACAATCTTACAACAACCCCAACCTCAACATGAAATAAGAAACATAAATCATTCATTACCCATACATCATGTTGACATGATATGCCTAATATACACCAAAAAATGAATTTCTCGAAGCATTCTTTTAGTAGTTCATTGGAGATTCTTGAAATCATTCCTATAAAAATCCTTTTATGTTTGATTTTTTTTTCCAAGTTTTTTCCAAGATCAATTGCAAGTTGGGGTGCACTCATTTCCCTATGTGGGGGAATATAACATTGATGACATTGTCCAATGACTTTCTTAGTAGTAAAGTGTAAGCAATGGAATTTACTGAATGAGGTGGCGATTTCTCTTTCTAGAGATGCACTTGTTGATTATAAATTTGATAGGGATATGTAGTTGCATTGGATAAATTTCTCTCACTCATTCAAGGAAAATCCTATAGTGCATCCCTCCCTCCAATTTCCAATTTTAAATTCTTTAGTTAATCCATTTCAATTTGGAATCCAAGCAATATCACCCTTTTATCATTGATATTGTTGAGAAATGTTAGGAGCTGGGTAGTATAACTATGAAACTCTTGCATATCATTCTACATCAACTTTTGTACAATATTCAATTCATCTTGTATTGCAAAAGCATATGCTTATCACATATGCTTTGTAATGTGTGCCACCTCTTCTTCCAAGTTGCTTATTCTTCTATTGTGTCCTTCCATCTCCTTGATAATATTTCTAATGTTAAATTTAGTTGCTTGGGTGCAAGAAACTCCCACAGAAGCCATGGCCATTGGGTCCACCTCTATTGGACTAATAATTGGAGTCTCAATAGTAATTTCAAGCTTCGACATCCCTGACAATATAAGCTTCTTCTGAATTTGTCTTAATACTTTCTCTTTTTCATATAAAGGAAAATGAATCCAAGATTGTGACTACTTCAAATTTAGAGGGGGTGAACCTTCCCAAACCTAACTTGTGAAGAGAGAAGTGGCCTACAATGATGGATGGCATTGAGGAAATGATTTATGCTTCTGGGTTGTATGTTGTTATGTCCATTTTCTCTATATTGCTAGTATCCTCATTTATTTTCTTTTATGCATTCTCCCTTGCATTTGCGTATGCCTCTTGTTTCTTCTTAGCTTCAACTTCTTCTTTCTCTCTTTTATTCTATGCCTCTGCCTCTTAGGTGAGTCTCAAATCCTCATTTATGTTCCTTTACATTAATTCTTGCCTCATATTTACTTTTCAACATTCTCTCAATGCTTCTTTTATTCATGCTTCAATTTGTGCTTCAACTACTTCCCTTTTCGTTATGAACCTTAGTTCCTTTGCTAGACATTCCCTGGATTTATTTTCTACTTTCTCATTTTTTATTTGTTGTTTTCTTTTGTCTTTGACACCTTCTTATTTCTACCTCATCTAATGATGTCTCTCTTTGGTATATCTCTTCCTCCTACTATATTTCATTTTGGTAGGGACATTTCTATTTGTAAGATACACAAATATAAAACTATCATATTAAGGGAGGCATGTCTCCTAAACCTCTCTTCTCCATAGTGGAAAGTAGTAACAAATTCAACTTCTTCTTTTTCTTCCTTCACATTATCTACACCATAATCTCCTATATAAAAATTCAAGGGAGGCCATAAGGATTTCTTGTCTTAGGAGAGATATTCCATAACTTCATTCAAAACAAAATTGTAGGACACCTCTTGAAGGGAAATATTGTTTGGGATGAAATTTGGAAACAAATGCGGGCTCTTATTGGCCATCAATACTCTCATGTACATTCCTCTTTTTTCTGACATACCAATCCCCATATTGTTTAATAGTTGCATATATTTTTATGTCATACAATCAACATTTTCGTAGAAAATTATTTTATACTTAGATGCCATAAAATGTTCACATATTTTTTTCTAGTGGATCCTAAATTTATGCTCACAAAGATTCTAACAATACACATGAATGGGATTTTTCTAGGTTTCCATTGCCATCCCATCTTTGTGAAACTATTTATGCTGCATGCCATGTCCAATTTATATGATGGCCATTGTAACGATGGATGGATTCCTATGTATAGGTACTTAGGTTTTGATGTAGCCTAAATTAGTGAAGATGATAAGATGGAGGCTGAGTTGAAGATTGTTTTATCCTTTGTTACTTGGTACATGAACATGACCCAAGATTCATGAAACTATGTTGTATGTTTCACTCTATAAAACCTTCTTATCGAGGCTATGCATTTTGTGTAATTCGGTACACACCCATGCCAAAGGGAACCTACTAAGGGTTTGTGCCATCTTAATAGAGATTCAAAGTAAAAGGAAAAACAATAACAACAAGCCACTAAACTAGACAAAATGATGCATATCTACACTAACAATATGGATGCATCCTTCAATCAAGATAACACATGCAAAGCCATTGTATAAAGGATCAAAGAATGCTTTTATTTTATATTCAAAAGGAGTGGTTGTAACATACCCATTACTTGAAACATTTTATGTTTGAGAAAAACATTATCTTAACTTTTATTGTAAAGTTTTATATTTGGCCAAGTGACCAAGGATGACTGTAATTGCACAATATTATTATTAAATAAAATAAAATAGGAGACACTCACCCAAAGAGACTATTGAAAGAGTGTTTATTGACCCACTAGGTGGAATGGAATCTGGGGTAGAAGGCAATGGACAAGTGGCAGCATCAAGAACTCAGTAACTAGCTGTTGTTATGGGACAACTCCCTTGAATTGTGGTCAAAGCTCCCTGAAAGATGGGATTGGAGCTTGAGGCTCATTTATTTGGAAACTGACCACTAAAAGACCTAGGCATCTTTACAAGCCATCGAATTTGAGTAGAGGCTCACACTTTTTATGACGAGAAAATTTACCTTGTGGTTCTGCTGTATGCACAAAAGAGATTAGATGAGGGGAAGCTATGTTTTGAGTTGTAGTGTAAGTCTGTTTCACTTTTGCTAAGTGCAGAGTTTACTGCTGAGTGCAGAGAGTTATTTTGAGGTGTATTGCAAGTCTCCATTGATTGCTGGAAGTACAACCTGAGTGCCTTGCTTCTACACAGAGTCTTCTACCTAGTGGTTCAGTAAACAGGCTCAGGGGTCCAAAGGAGCAAGTGATATTGGCTACTTCTTCTGGAGAAGGTTGGGAGGAACAAGCCTCTTTGGGTGTTTGTCTACCCTATCTACACTTACAGGTTCTACTTGTTATTTCATTTCCTAAGTAGTTATAATTTATTTTCTTAAACTGTTGATTTAGGATTTATTAGCTGAATTGTTGATAGTTATCATCATGCAGAAGTAAGTGTTGATTTTCTGAACTGATTATGATTTTGTAAATTGTCGAATAAGTTATATGAAATGATAGAATAAATTACTTACCTGTATTTTTCCATGCATTGTCTTAGTGCCGTACTCTAGTACATGGAAGGGTGTTTTAAAAATAGATGAATGATATGCAAACAGATAGAATAATGAAATAGACAACTCTACTATATTTACTATAGTTTCCTTATTTGTTTACGAACTGAAATTGACATATCTCATGTATCAGTCATAGAAAAACATAGCAACTATTTGTTTATTTAAATAATTTAATACATTTACAGTTGCAGCAATAGAAATAAAAACACATAATTGAAATAATGACTATAGATTATCACCATTATTTAGGATTTGAAACAACTATACAGTAGAGAAAGATCCACATACACAGTATACAATATCATTCCTTTTATCATTGACTTTTTTAAAAATCACAATAACAGAACAAAGATAGAGATCGAGTTTTTGAAACCCTATAGGTTACATGTTATATTCTTTAGAAACCCTTATCATTTATATAGCTACACTAATAAGAACAGTATTTATTGTCAAGTAAAGTATTCACATCCAGCCTTACGGATTTAATCTCTAGACTATTATAAATATAGATAGCATTCCAACAAGTTTCAAATAAGGCATTTTTCCTTAGTTAATATACAATATTATTATAGCTACAATATAAACCTGCTAAAACCGTTAGATTATATTGCAAACTTTAACACCGAAGCATACGAAAGGATTTACAACAGAATGGAGTTGCGAGTTTGACCCACTTTACTATCCATTGAGAAAATAAAAACAAAAAACTTTCTACCACAGAGTTCTTCAACCATTGCTCTCAGTTTTATCAAAACGACGACAACAAACAAATCTTTTATAACTTTTCAAAAGCAACGAGAAGCATTTTTTTTCAATTTCAAAATGTTTCCATCTACTACTATCGAGAGCTCTAAAAACTATAACTGTCTGTAATGTCCCCATCTTGACCCTATTGCATTAAAATTGTAAATGATGTAAATATTGTTATTAAATCATGGTGAGGAGCTCAAGGCCAAGGCCCCGCCATCGATTTAGCGTCTTATGTATCGGCAATTAAAAATAGATGCCTATGGTTCTTTTGCTAGACAAGCACAATGTAAATTAAGACATCATGTAAATATCAATTTTAATGAAATACCCACGACTAGCTATGCAATGCAACAAAGAGACGGGGGCATGATTTTTATAAGGAATAGGGAGGGAAATTATTCAAACCCTTGAGCCAATGGTGTTAATCCAAATGTCATTGAGAGAACCCATAAACCATCAACTACCCATTTTGACTTATGCACCCAATCATTTAATTCTTCCAAGAGTTGGTTGAGGTAGTTAATTCCTTGGGATTTGGAGAGGTATGGCAGCCAATTTCGTGTATGGGCAAGCCATCAATCTGGAAAATCGTATTTTTGCTTCTTGGGTAAGAAAACACCCACGAAATTGTGCCCAAAGCCATCCTTCACACATGGACTTTTCTCTCTCACGCAGTCTGAGCTAGCTGGGGATTTCTCCTTCACGTTTTCCATCTTTTACCTGCATTTTCCATAGTTGGGAACTCATTTTTGTATTGCACAGGGGCTAGGAGGAAGGGAGTCACGATTTTGGGGTTTATGGAGGTCGTTTTTGTCCCTTGAATGCCCATAAACATTTTCTGAAAATGATTTTTCTCTCCCAGGGTTGTTTCCCGAACTTCCATTTCGTTTTTGGTTTCCCACGTTTTACAAAAACTAATGGAAACCCATTCTAGGAATCCCACTGTCAAAACATATCTCTTCATGCCCAACATTTGTGATTTTGCTGTTATTTGAATCCCTGTTTTGGTTTGAACTTGTGAGCAAGAAATTAGGATTGGAAGTGGACCAGAACTAGCTTGATAAACCTAGCGAGGAAAGTATCCTCTCAAGAAGATCAAAAGGGTTGGCTTCTCTTCTATGCACACCTTGAACAGTACTGAATTGGAAGGTATGGCCTAAGGGACTGTGTACTAGTGAAGGGAATACTTCCTTGTGTCGAGTATGTAGGCATTGTGGGGAACCAAGCTGGATAGATCTTGTAGAGGTGTACTTAGCTCCGTGGTTGATATCACTAGCTTAGCAATTCTTCCTTTCTATTGCCTTAGTAGCCTGATAAACCCAACTGTAGATTGGCTTGGCTGATTTTGGCGCATATCTGGTTATGTGTGAGTATTCTGTTCCCTTTTTCCTTGTAGAAATCATGCCCAGTTCGGGGGTGGAAGTTGTGTTGAGAGATTGATGAGCACAACTGGCCTATGGTTGGGTGGAACGTTGCAGTGGCATAGCTAGTTTCTCGGGACTACTTCATTTTAAGATAAGTACTCTCTTGTATAAATTATGCAATGTCTTTATTTAATGTCTGTCATGAAAAAGTTGAATGTGTGTTAGATATGTAGATGATTTTAATTCCGTTGTGTTTCTTACAATATGCATATGTTTATGTATTTTTTATTATCAATGAGTTTACTTAATTCACATGGGGCTAGATGCCCAATTTTAGCATCACGGTCTCTCCATATCGCTAGTATGATGGGAGGGGACGTTACACTGTCCATCACACAAAAACCTAGCACATATGGAACATATAGTGACAACACGAGGTTTAAACCCCAACAGTACTCCTAAAACAACATTTAGTTTCAAATAACTTAAAACAATCAATATCTTTTATTTCATCAAATGGCCAAGGGTCAAACCCTTCACAAGGTTGTTTACACTTGACAAACTTATTATACACTAAAAACATTGAAGAGCCCACAGAGAGGTAGGTCGAGGATTCTATCCTCCCTAACCTTTGCCTTACGGCTTCAATGAAGGTTACAATGCTAGTAAGACCGAGCTAAAAACCAAACAAGGAACCAACACTCTTGCCAAGATGCACCTACAGGTAATCACTAAGGCTTACCGGTTTGAAAGCCCATTTTCCACCTTGTTCTAACCGAAGGAAGTCAAGCCGAGGAGTACCTGCCAAGCAACACAAAGAGTGGTTAAATTAGAGATTACGAATTTCAAAACCTGAGTACTTACAGTTACAATTTTCCTAACTATCGTGAAAGACAATAATGAAGCCATGACTTACATAGTAGAGTTAATTCACGCCATATGAACCAACCATCATTTCATCTACCGAGAACCAAGACCAAATACATCGCTCACAGACCCAGCAAAGGCAAGACTCAACTCTTAAATCTCACTGTAAACAAAATACAAGTCACTGGTCGAGGTATCGAACCCTAGGAAGGGCTTCTAAAAACACTTGTGCATAACCCTAAGAAATCGCAGGCTGGTCGGCCTCTCCAACCTCCCACTCCCAGAAAAATGAATGACCCGGTTACACATTCGGTGGGGTAATTCCAAAGCAGTTAGGGTCTCACTCTTCCCAAGATACATCACGTGAAGACCTCCATGGTGGATGCCAACAGGAATTCCACCATATTATGCTTTTATGGCACTTTTATTACCATATCCACTATTTACGTCACCCTGCCATCGCATCATAACTATGTTAGAGTTGGTAACCATACTATAGTTTGGAGGTATTACATCAAATGGTCAAACTAATATATATTTCGTATGAATTGCCATTACGCCATACCATAGGATAAGGTTTCGACCATCCGATAGGGTAAAACACATAAACATAACACCACATGGTTACTATAATCCTAAAGTCATTTAAACAATCAAACCTTTATACATGGTATGAAAAATACGAAGACTATTTCAATATTGTTGTATAGCCATTATTACAATGCTCTAGAATATAACAACCATCGTATAAATTAATAGGAGAGAGTGCATAAAGTTTACAACTATAGTCTTTTGTCCAATTCACCATAATAACACTAGTTTATAAATCATGCATATATTAATGTAATAGAGGTTAGATGCATATAGGGTATAGTTATAACCATCGGCACTTTCAAAGTGGCCATGTTAATACTATCACCTAGGTTATGCATGAAATACATAAATATCATAGAGTTACAAGTGTGATGTTAGCACACAAGTTTAGATTATGAACCCTTTGCATGGTATCGTTAATACATATAGAAGTTTAATTCCTTTAGCCTTGAAGGCCAAACTAATTACTCCTTATTATAACATAGTACAATATATGTGAATACAAACAATATAAATGCTGAGAATTGGAGTGAGATCATATGAACTACTCAATATAGAATTTAGCTGAAGAAACAACCAGAATGGATCTCACCCTAAATGATTTCAAGTATTCTATTTCTCTTTTTAAACTTGAAAGCTAACTGCCGATAAATAGGATCTCCATATTTCACTTTCGAAACACTATTTTTCTCTTATGTGTGATCTACGACAGAACGTTCAAATGCTTTAGCTAATAGCTAAGTAAGCCTCGGGGTGCCCATAGGACCCCTTCATCGTCAATAAGAAAAACAAACAATTAACACATATAAACAATAGCAAGTAAATCTGTAAAGCATCGACATCAAATTTTAGTAATCATAAATGATCTAGGATGCATGATTGAGGCAAGAAAACATCCAACAACATCCTAATGTAGGCATAAATACATTTCATGCACATCGTAAAAAAATTCACATACATGATCAATATAACATTTTATTTCAGTATGTCGTTTAAATGAAGAAATAAACATTTATTATATTTCCGCACGGTAAGTATAGCAATTAATGCTACGCTAAATTTTTTTAAAATTTTTGTGATTTTCGGGATGTTACATGTGTTAATTTGAATGTTTTTCCATTAGGGTCATATGATGTGTTAATTGGCATGGACTGGCTTGAACAACATAGAGTAGTACTTAACTATTATGAAAAGTCTTTCACTTGTTTGAATAATGAAGGAGAAACTGAAACAGTAGGAATTCCTAGGGAAACATTTGTGAGACAAATTTCTGCTTTACAAGTAAAGAAAGTTGTAAGAAAGGGCTGTAAAATGTTTGCTATGAATGTTATTAATAACGAATGTTCATCTAAAGAAGATAAGATAAAACTAGAAGACATACCTATTCTTAAGGACTTTTCTGATGTATTCTCGGAAGAGATTCCAGGACTACCTCCGAAAAGGGAACTTGATTTCACCATTGAGTTAGTACTGGATGTGGTACCAAACTCAAAGGCTCCTTACAGAATGAATATTCTGGAATTAAATGAACTAAAATATCAGCTGAAAGAATTAATAGATAAGAACTACATAAGGCCAGGTGTGTCTCCTTGGGGAGCACCAGTTATCTTTGTTAAAAAGAAGGATGTTACTTTGCGACTGTGCATAGATTACCGTCAACTTAATAAAATGACTATTAAAAATCGATATCCCTTGCCCCGCATTGACGATCTATTCGATCAGGTACATGGACCAGAGATATGCACTAAAATTGACTTAAGGTCTGGATATCATCAAGTTAGAATAAAAGATGAAGACATTTTCAAAATTGCTTTTAGAACTCGTTATGGACACTACGAGTTCGTAGTTATGCTTTTTGGGCTAACAAACACACCGACAGTCTTCATGTGTTTAATGAATAACGTTCTGTATAAGTACCTAGATAAGTTTGTAATTCTGCTCATTGATGATATTCTAATTTATTCAAAGACTAAAGAAGAGCACGATGAACACTTAAGAATAATTCTGCGAGTTTTAAGAGAATATAAGCTTTATGCTAAGTTCAGTAAATGTAACTTTTATAAAGATAAAATACAGTACTTAGGTCACATAATATCTAAAGACAGAATTTCTGTCCACCCAGATAAAATAAGATCAGTTAACGAGTGGCCTGTCCCTAAAGACGTAACTAATGTACGGTTATTTATGGGAATAACAGGTTACTACAGAAAGTTTATTGAAGGATTCTCTAGAATTGTGAATCCCATAACTTTTTTGCAGAAGAAGGGAAAGAAATTCGTCTGGGATAAAAAATGCGGAGAAAGTTTTAAGAAGTTAAAGAATTATTAACAACAACACCTATATTAAAAATTGTTGATCCTAATAAAGACTTTGTTGTATGCACCAATGCATGCAACGATGGACTAGGTGGGGTCTTAACTCAAGAAGGTCATGTTATTGCTTATGAGTCTAGGAAGTTAAAAATCCACGAAAAGAACTACTCAAATTATGATCTAGAGATGGAAGCCGTGATACATGCACTAAAAATGTGGCGCCATCACTTGATTGGAATAAAGTTTTCACTAATGACAGATAATAAGGGCTTAAAATACTTGTTTGATCAAACAAATCTTAACGCGAGGAAAGGTAGGTGGCTAGCTTTCCTTAGCGAATATGATTTCAAGATTCAACACATTAAGGGTAAAAAAAACAAAGTTGCTGATGCCTTGAGCAGAAATGCCAAATTAAGTTTTGTGGCAGCAATCAACACATTTAAGATAGATCTGGAAAATCAGATCGAAGAAGGAATTAAGCAAGATGAAAATTATAAAAAATTGCATGATAAAGTTGTTGAAAATTTATTTGAAAATTTAATAACAGATTACAATAGTAATGAAAAGGGCTTAATGACTTATAAAAATAGAATTTATGTACCTAATGTATCAAAAGTTAAACTGCTGATTTTGGATGAAGTTCATAAAAGTCCTTATTCGGTACACCCTGGTTATCAGAAAATGATATCTATGTTAAGAAAGGATTACTTTTGGCCCAACATGAATAATGAAGTGGCTGAATACATAGCTAGGTGTTTTGAATGTCAGACAATTAAGGCTGAACATCAACACATAGCTGGCCTATTGCAGCCATTGCCAATTCCAGAATAGAAATGAGAAATTATAAGTATTGATTTTATAACAGGTTTACCTAAGAATCATAAACATAATGACTCAATAATGGTGGTTGTGGATAAACTTAGTAAATATGCTCATTTTATTCCTGTTAAGACTACTTTTTAAGCTGCTAACATTGCAGATGTGTTTATGAAGCAAATCTTCCACTTACATGGAATTCCAAAGGTAATTATTTCTAATCGAGATTCCAAGTTTACTGAAATTTCTAGACAGCATTGTTTAAAGGTTTAAATACTAAATTAAATTTCAGTACTTCTTTCCATCCACAAACTGACGGATAGACTGAAAGGGTTAATCATATTTTAGAAGACATGTTAAGAATGTATGTTAAAGATCAACCAACTGAGTGGGAAGACTATTTGCATTTAGTTGAATTTGCTTACAATAACCATTATCAAGCATCTTCTAGATTTATTCCATTTGATATTTTATATGGAAGGAAATTCAGTACTCCTATTTCTTGGGATAACCCTGTTGACAAATTATTGCTAGGACCAGATTTGTTAAGAGAGATGGAGATAACCATGAAACAAGTACACGACAATTTAAAAGTTGCACAAGATAGACAAAAACGTTATGTAGATTTGAAACGAACTGAAAGATAATTTCAGGTTGGAGATCATGTCTTTGTAAAGGTAAAACCCAAGAAAAGTTCTTTTAATGTTGGGAGTTGTGCTAAACTAGCGCCAAGGTACTATGGGCCATTCGAAGTCCTATCAAGGATTGGACCAGTTGCATATCAATTGACCCTACCATCTAATTTAAGAATTCATAATGTTTTTCACATTTCTGTTTTAAAGAAAAATGTGCACGATGCTACTCATGTGTTGAATTGGAATGACATACAGGTGGAACACGAAGGATATTTTCAGGTGGAATCGGACTCTATTCTCCACAGGAGGGAAATTATGCTCTAGAATCGTACCATGGGGCAGGAAAAGGTGCAATGGAAGCCCCTTATCCCTGATGAAGCTACATGAGAATTGGAAAGTAATATGCGGGCAACATATCCAATTCCGTTCCAAGGAAGCTCTGATGAAGAATAAACAACATTGAGGACGATGCTGAGCTTAAGTGGGGGTGTTTGTAACATACCCATTACTTGAAACATTTTATGTTTGAGAAAAAAATTAACTTAAATTTTATTGTAAAGGTTTATATTTGGCCAAGTGGCCAAGGATGACTGTAATTGCACAATATTATTATTAAATAAAATAAATAGGAGACACTCACCCAAAGAGGCTGTTGAAAGAGTGTTTACTAAACCACTAGGTGGAATGGAATCTCGGGTAGAAGGCAATGGACAAGTGGAAGGATCAGGAACTCAGTAACTAGATGTTGTTATGGGACAACTCCCTTAAATTGTGGTCAAAGCACCCTGAAAGATGGGACTGGAGCTTGAGGCTCATTTATTTGGAAACTGACCACTAAAAGACCTAGGCATCTTTATAAGCCATCGAATTTGAGGAGAGGCTCACACTTTTTGTGACGAGAAAATTTACCTTGTGGTTCTGCTGTATGCACACAAGAGATTCGATGAGGGGAAGCTATGTTTTGAGTTGTAGTGTAAGCCTGTTTTACTTCTACTAAGTGCAGAGTTTACATCTGAGTGCAGAGAGTTATTTTGAGGTGTATTGCAAGTCTCCATTGATTGACAGAAGTGCAACCTGAGTGCCTTTCTTCTACACAGATTCTTCTACCTAGTGGTTCAGTAAACAGGCTCGGGGGTCCAAAGGAGCAAGTGATATTGTTTGCTTCTTTTGGAGAAGGTTGGAAGGAACAGACCTCTTTGGGTGTTTGTCTACCCTATCTACACTTACAGGTTCTACTTGTTATTTCATTTCCTAAGTAGTTATAATTTATTTTCTTAAACTGTTGATTTATGATTTATTAGCTGAATTGTTGATAGTTATCATCATGCAGAAGTAAATGATGATTTTTTGAACTGATTATGATTCTGTAAATTGTCGAATAAGTTATATGAAATGATAGAATAAATTACTTCCCTGTATTTTTCCACGCACTGTCCTAGTGCCATACTCTAGTACAGGGAAGGGTGTTTTAAAAATAGATGAATGATATGTAAACATATAGAATAGTGAAATAGACAAACTTTGTTATATTTATTGTAGTTTCCTTATTTGTTTACGAACTGAAATTGACATATCTCATGTATCAGTCATAGAAAAACATAGCACCTATTTTTTTATTTAAATAATTTAATACATTTACAGTCGGAGCAATAGAGATAAAAATACATAAACATTTTCCATTTTTCTTTCTGCACAAAGCCTAAGGTTCAGTTTTAGGTTAACTAGCCTTCATAGAAGACAAATAAAATATATATCTTCTTACTATATTTCTTTTCATATGTTTATTCTATTTAAAACATCTTAATATTTTGTATTATAAATACTAGCATAATCGAAATAATGACTGTAGATTGTCATCATTATTTAGGATTTGAAACAATTGTACAGTAGAGCAGAATCCACATACACAGTATACAATATCATTCATTTTATCATTGACTTTTTTAAAAATCACAATAACAGAACAAAGACAGAGATCGAGTTTTTGAAACCCTATAGGTTACATGTTATATTATTTAGAAACCCTTATCGTTTATACAACTACACTAATCAGAACAATATTTATTGTCAAGTAAAGTATTCGCATCCATCCTTATGGCTTTAATCTCTAGACTATTCTAAATATAGATAGCATTCCAACAAGTTTCAAATAAGACATTTTGCCTTGGTTAATATACAATAATATTATAGCTACAATATAAACCTGCTAAAACCTTTAGATTATATTACAAACTTTAACACCGAAGCATACAAAAGGATTTACAACAGAATGGAGTTGCAAGTTCGACCCACATAACTATCCATTGAGCAAACAAAAACCAAACAGTTTCTACCACATAGTTCTTCAACCATTGCTCTCAGTTTTATCAAAACGATGACAACAAAAAAATCTTTTATAACTTTTCAAAAGCAATGAGAAGAATTGTTTTTCAATTTCAAAATGTTTCCATCTACTACTATCGAGAGCTCTAAAAAATATAAATGTCCATCACACAAAAACCTAGCACATCTGGAACATACAGTGACAACACGAGGTCGAAACCCCAACAATATTCCTAAAAAAAATTTAGTTTCAAATAACTTAAAACAATCAATATCTTTTATTTCATCAAATGGCCAAGGGTCAAACCCTTCGCATAGCTGTTTACACTTGACAAACTTATTATACAGTAAAAACCCTGAAGATCCCACAGAAAGGTAGGTCAAGGATTCTATCCTCCCTAACCTTTTCCTTACGATTTAAACGAAGGTTACAACGCTGGTAAGACCAAGATAAAAACCAAACAAGGAACCGACACTCTTTCTAGGATGCACCTACAGGTAATTACTGAGGCTTACCGGTTTGAAAGCCCATTTTCCACCTTGTACTAACCGAAGGAAGTCAAGCCGAGGAGTACCTATCAAGCAACACATAGAGGGGTTAAATTAGAGATTACAAAGTTCAAAACCTGAGTACTTACAGTTATGATTTTCCTAACTATTGTGAAAGACAATAATGAAGCCATGACTTACATACTCAAGTTAATTCACGCCATATGAGATGAACATCATTTCATCTGCCTAGAACCAAGACCAAATACATCGCTCCTAGACCCAACAAAGGCGAGAATCAACTCTTAAATCTCACTGTAAACAAAATAAAAGTCACGGGTCGAGGTATCAAACCTTGGGAATGCTTCTAAAACCACTTATGGATAACCCTAAGAAATCACAGGCCGGTCGGCCTCTCCAACCTCCCACTCCCAGCAAAATGAATGACCAGGTTACACATTTAGTGGAGTAATTCCAAAGCAGTTAGGGTCTCACTCTTCCCAAGATACATCACGTGAAGACTTCCATGGTGGATGCCAACAGGCATTCCACCATATTACGATTTTATGGCACTTTTATTAACATATCCACTATTTATGTCACCCTGCCATTGCATCATAACTATGTTAGAGTTGGTAACCATACTATAGTTTGGAGGTATTACATCAAATGGTCAAACTACTATATATTTTGTATGAATTTCCATTACGCCATACCATAGGATAAGGTTTCGACCATCCGATAGGGAGAAACACATAAACATAACACCACATGGTTACTATACTCCTAAAGTCATTTAAACAATCAAACCTTTATACATGGTATGAAAAATACGAAGACTATTTCAATATTGTTGTGTAGCTGCTCTGGAATATAACATCCATCATATAAATTAATAGGAGAGAGTGCATAAAGTTTACAACTATAGTCTTTTGTCCAATTCACCATAATAACACTAGTTTATAAATCATGCATATATTAATGTAATAGAGGTTAGATGCATATAGGGTATAGTTATACCCATTGACACTTTCAAAGTGGCCATGTTAATACTATCACCTAGGTTATGCATGTAATACAAAAATATCATAGAGTTAGAAGTGTGATGTTAGCACACAAGTTTAGATTATGAACCCTTTGCATGGTATTGTTAATAAATATAGAAGTTTAATGCCTTTAGCCTTGAAGGCCAAACTAATTACTCCTTATTATAACATAGTACAATATATGCGAATACAAACAATATAAATGCTGAGAATTGGAGTGAGATCATATGAACTACTCAATATAGAATTTAGCTGAAGAAACAACCGGAATGGATCTCACCCTGAATGATTTCAAGTATTCTATTTCTCTTTTTAAACTTGAAAGCTAACTGACGATAAATAGGATCTCCGTATTTCACTTTCGAAACACTATTTTTCTCTTACTTGTGATCTGCGATAGAACATTCAAAAGCTTTAGCTAATAGCTAAGTAAGCCACGGGGTGCCCATAGGACCCCTTCATCATCAATAAGAAAAACAAACAGTTAGCACATATAAACAATAGCAAGTAAATCTATAAAGCATCCAACAACATCATAAGTGATCTAGGATGCACGATTGAGGCAAGAAAAAATCCAACAGCATCCTAATGTAGGAATAAATACATTTCACACACATCGTAAAACAATACACATACATGATAAATATAACATTTATTTCAGTATGTCGTTTAAATGAACAAATAAGCATTTATTATATTTCCGCACAGTAAGTATAACAATTAATGCTACGCTGAATTTTTTTTAAATTTTTTGTGATTTTCAGGATGTTATAGTGGTACAATAGAGAAGATTCACCTCGATATACTGAAGAGGAAGAGGCCCCTACCGCTGTCCATTGGTCCCTTGTGATCTCACAATATTCTGGCCACGCATCATGGTAAGGATATGAAGTAGGTGAAATAGAATCAAGAATAGGCTAGGTCCTATGATACGGACTTATGAAGGACCGCAAGGAATTATAGAAATACACATAAACACCGAGATGCAGCATAAATAAGACTTCATTTCATTAATATCACATAATGAAAATATGCTTATATACAGAATGAAAATAAACTAGCTAGGGCGCTGGTAGCTTATCTCTGAGAAGAGATGTGTGGCCATCGGTCTAAACTCTGTGTTACAATGGGGCTCAAAGCCTATCTATTATTGAGAAACAAAGGAAAACCCTAATCATCCAAAAGCATAACCCTAGGAGATGAAAATGCCAAACTATGGGCCCCGTTGGGGTAAATTGGTACATCAATTTCCTGGCATCGTACTCTTTGGCATACGATATCTGTTTGACGCACATTATACCTCATTAGAAAGATCTATCTGAGGACTACTTTGATAACCACGAATGTTCCACATTCGCTGGAGGAATTTTATCTAGATTTTATGAGTAGAAAAAAGTGAATACAGATTATTAAAAGATGCTTAACACAAAATAATAGAGATACAGTAAAACTGGTTTTCTATTCAATAAGGAAATAAGCTGAAACTATAAAATGCAGTGGAAAACAAGCTTGTTGGAATGGTGGCGGCTTATCTCTGAGAAGAGATGTGATGCCTGCGCTCATTCGTAAGAAGATGATTACAATGAGGCTCTTAAGGCCTTTTTACAATACCCAAAATCCAAAAATATAACCCTGGAAGATGAAAAGCCGACAGTTTCGTGGACCCCATTTTGGGTAGTTTGGTGTATCAACCTCCCGGGGGCGTAACTTTGGCATACCATCTCTGTTTGGGGAGCACGATAGCTCGTTGGGAAGAGCTATCCAAAAAATACAACTATTGGGACACATTTCACCATGAAATTTGTTGGAGGGAGATGCCCCAAAAAACGTCGTTTAGGGCCTCAAAATGGCTCCCGAAGTTCAGGACCCGAAAAACTGCTAAAAATAGTAAATTACCAAAATTGCCAGAAAACTGTTTTGAGCCAGTTGGAAAAGGTAGGTCGCCACCAATATCCACCTAGATCAATCCTCCCTCCTTAGGAAGCAATGGTCTTCATTCCGTTGAGTTCTCCCACGAGATGAGGAAATTTCTGTTGAATTTGGCCCCAGGTGAGCCACTTGCTTGGTGCAGAAGTTGCCCTACTTTGACGACTCGATAAAGATGGATCCTTTGCTGTCGAGTGCCCTTGATCTGTGTGTCCCTAATCTGATCACATGATGCTTGTTGCATGTAGTCAGGGTTGAGCTCTATTGGTGTCAATTGTTCTGCTATCTTTGAGGTGTCTAATAATGGTGGGAAATATGCCCGAAGGAGATCCACGTTGAAGATTGGATGCAGACCAAGGAAGGGGGGAATGTTGAGCTTAAAATCATTGTCACCCACAACCTTCGCGATGGTGTATGGTCCATAATGGAGTGGACGAAGCTTCCGAAGGGGCCCTGTAAGGCGTTCTTTTTGCAAATGCAACCAAACTTTGTCACCCGCATGAAATTTATGTGGCACCTGATGTTGATCATGGCGCTGCTTGTACTTGGCATTAGACTTCTGTAGAATATCCTGAACCTGTTGGCGGATGTGTTGGATCCGCTCAATGAACCTGGTGACTTTGTAAGCTTCTAGTGGAGCAAGGGACGAGGTGGTCACCAGGGGTAGTGCAACATCCATGGGGCCCAATGGTTGGAATCCAAACCCTACCTGAAAGGGGCTATGGTCAGTTGAGCTATGCAAGGCTCGATTGTAGCTATGTTGGACATAGGGGAGACTCTCATCCCATGTGCGGGGTTGTTTTAAAGTGTACATGCGCAGGATATGTATGACCATCCGGTTGACGATCTCAGTTTGGCCGTCTGTATGGGGGTGGAAGGTAGTGGATTTGGTGAGCTTGGTATCCATCAATGACCAGAGGCTCGACTAGAATGAACTTAGGAGCCGACTGTCACGATATGAGATAATGGTTTGTGGGATCCCAAAATGTACCCATACTCATTCAAAGAAGAGCTTGGCAGTGGCTTCTGCTGTGATGTTCTTCTTACAGGCGGCTAGAATCGCCATCTTGGAAAAGCGATCAACAACCACAAAAACACAGTCATTTCCCCTTTTGGTGGACGGGAGGCCCGACATGTTGTCCATTGAGACGGAATCCCACGGCCTGTTAGGAGTAGGAAGAGGGGTGTACAGGCCCTGTTTCTTAGTGGTTGGTTTGGCAATAGCGCAGGCAGTGCAGGATTTGATATACTTGCCGACATCCTGTCAAAGCTTCAACCAGTAGAAATGCTTCTGCAGTACTGCCACTATCATTTCAACGCCAAAGTGTCCTGCCACCCGACTAGTGTGAGCTTCCCAAATCAGCTTTGTGTGCTCACTAGATGGAACACAAAGATGGCCCAGACGGCACAACAACCCATCCTGAAGATGGAAATTATCGACCAGTGAGTTGGTTCCCAACATTTGGTAACTGGTGGAGAAGTCAGGGTTTGTCTTGTAGAGGTGGGGCCATCCTGAGGTCTCATGGCCGCAAGAGTCTAGCACCGTGGTGAGTGTCGCCACTGGAGTTCGACTGAGGCAGTCAGCAACTTGGTTCGTACTTCCTGTTTTATACTTGATGTTGAGGTGGAACTGCTGTAAGTATGTTGACCACTTTTGATGGCAGTCATTCTGCAATTTTCCTTGCGTCTACATGAAATTTAGTGGCTTGTAATCAGTGTGGATGGTTGTCTCCTTCCCAATAATGTAATGTCTCCACTGGCAACAGGCTTGCACAATGGAGTACATTTCTTTGTCGTAAGTAGGGTACTTACGGACAACATCTGATAGTGTCTCACTATGATATGCCACGAGGTGGCCGTGTTGAGTGAGAACGATGCCCACAACATAGTCTGAAGCATCTGTCTCTATCTCAAATGGATGTTGCAGGTTTGGTAACGGGAGTACCGGGGATGAGCACAAACGCTTCTTCAAGTCATCGAAGGATTTTTTTTTGGGACAGGCCCCACACAAATTTTACTAAAATCAATTCATGAAATTAAACGAGGGTCTCCACATATTTCAAAGTGATGGAAGCACTTAAATGATCCTCGGATTTTTTGGGAAGTAATCGAGCATTTAAGTCTCACAATCATTCATTGTTCACTTATTGAATGCCTTTGTTTCATACATTGTTTGATATTTAAATTTTTGAGTGCTCGACATTGCCATATATATTTTGAAGGATTTATAAACCATTTACTTAAGTCTTGTTTTGTATAATTTATTTATTTGGGAGTGAATTAATTATATATTAAAAATGTTGATTTTTTTATAGTTGAGTGTGAGATTGTCACTTATCTAGATGTGGTCACTTATTGTATATTTGACAATATCAAAAGTTAAATAAATCTATTTTTTATGTTTTAACTTAATTTAAAATTATATATATTTAATAGATCCAAGTTTAAAATTGACTTAGAAAATTGATTTAGAATAGAGATAAATAAACGATTTAAATGATTTGTAATATTGATCAATGTGATTGATAGTTTTGTTTATTACCAAATAATTTAACTTTATCTATTATCACCTAAATTTAGTTAAGAGCATCTTTCCTAAACAAAACTATAAAACACCTTACTACTCTTAATACTCCAAATTTAAAATAGATTTAAACTAATTAATAATATTAAAAATAACTTAATAAATATAGATTTAAACTAATAATTAATATTGAAAAGAACTTAATAAATAGATAATTAAGTTTTTTTTCAATAATATAATATAATAAGATAAAAATTTAACTTTATTTGAAAATAACTTAAATAAATTTAACTTTATTTGAAAATAACTTAAATAAATTTAACTTTATTTGAAAATAACTTAAAATAAATAGGTTAATCCATTTTTTTTTATTATATTTAATAAAATAAAAATGTAATCTAACATTTATTTGAAAATATCTTAATAGATGTTCGTTTATAAAATAAAAACTTAAAACTTAAAACATGATCTATCAATCAAGAGAGATCAAATTTATTGAGTTTAAATTTAAAAAAAGAAATACACCTCAAGAGATAGGATCCATGAGTGTTTGATAGATACGAACAATTTTAAGACATCAATTTATATACACATGTTGGCAAACCAACGCCTACCAATATGGAATTACATAGCTACAAAGTTGGATGAAATGAATGACTACATAGAAAACACATAAATCAACTAAATATCTGAAAGAGAAGCTGGAAAATCCATAATAACCAGATTTTCTGGAGATTCTACAACAATGAATTTATAGAGATGAAGCTGCTCTTTCTTATGACGGCGATTAGATAAGAACGAGGGAGGCGCAGCGTGCACGTTTATTTATCTTCTTTATCCATTCAACGCGCAGCGGCGCAGAGATGGATCTGTCTAAACAAATCTAAATATTAAATCCAACCAGCTGTATAAAATGTTACAATATTTTGTTAAGCTTTTGTCGTTTATTCGCCGCTGGACACATGTGATTAGCCGCGTACGGAAAAAGATGGCGATCTAATCTCTTACCTACTCAATTCCTCCGGAGTTTGCTTTGGACCGAGAACACTGCATTCTTGTGTTTCTCGGAGGGTGGGCCGTCAACGTTAATCGTTGTTAAGTTGGAGTGACCCTGGCTTAATTTAGTATTTACGATATTTTCAAAATTTGTGCGTCAAAGTAATCACTTTAATTTTTTTTAAATGATGGTTCATTATTGGTTAGAGGGTTACATCTATTTTTAAATTTTCAACATTTGTTATTCGGTAAAATCAAGATATGGCCAGCATTACAATCATTACATAGTCAAAATATGATTTCCAAAAAATAAATATCATAAAACTAAATTTAAACTTAGATGAAGAGGACAACCATTCCTCTTAACCAAACCTATCGATGACATCATTTATATTTAGATATACTCTTCAATAAGTTATGGAATTCCTTTCGGTGTCTATGTTTATAGACATAATGTGTGGATTCCATATCTTATTGTCATGATCTATGCACTTCCACATGTGTGTTTATACTAATTATATATTGTGTATAGTTTTAAATTTGCATATCAAAGATAGAGATGGGAAATAAATTAAAAACACACGGGTAAGAAAATAAGAAATGAGTTTGAAGTTATAATATTTATAAAAATAATAAAAATAAATAAATTATAAGATTTAATTATTTTCAAATTATTTTTTATCATTGTTTTCTTTTCTAGAATATGATAAACTCTTTTATTTATTATTTGGGTATCATGTTTTGTAACATTACACCATAGATTATATATATATAACATAAATACAATACACATTAAAAAGTGTCCAACCCGAGAAGTAGCTAGCAAGGTAGACATCAATTCAAGCACTAGTACGAGTATACCATATATACTAACTTGCTTGGACTACTATGAACTCATTCACGGTACTTTTATCTTTATATAAGCAAACATCCAACTTTACGAGGTGAAGTGTGATGTTTCATTTTCAATTTTTTGGAATTTTCTAATCATGTTGGTGTTTATATATTTTGTATAGATATTTATATTGATAGGTGTTTAGATATTATCTGAGATTTTGGATTTTTTTGAGTGGATCAACAAGATTAACCTTAGTATAACAAGTGTACAGTGTGGATTCATTTCATGGTCGTGATATCTTGTTATGTTCAAATACATCCTGATTAACATTTAAATACGTTTCATTAAGCGGTGCATAATAAAAAGGGTATGTTTATTAAATAACATTTGTTTTTATGTTTATATTGATTAGTTTAATGTTTATATTAATTAGTTTAATGTTGGCTACACCTATTTCATTGATCACTTTACTCGTGGTTGTGCTAGTATTATTATGTTGTATTTAAACCTTTACATATGGGGATTTTGAATATTTGTAAATATTGTTATGTTGTATTTAATAAAAGAATAAAAAGTAAGTGTGGATACTTAAAGGGACTATGATACCATGGGAAGAGGAAAGTGAGGGATCTATTCGTTAGTTGTAAACCTAGTTACTTATGTTTATTATTTATATTTTCTTTATTCACCTTGCCATTATCCAAACCCTTCATCTTTTATGATGTTGAAGACACACCACAATCTAAATTGAGATAAGAGAAGTGAACCTAAACATGTCCTACATCTAGGCAACCACCTCCTACCATTTAGGAATTTTGTGCTCCTAGGCAACCACCTCCTACCTTCTAGGAATTTTGTGCTCCACATAATTGAAATACAAAAATTGGTTTATGATTTAGTTACATGGTTGCAATGACCTTCTCAATAGTAGGGGTTCTCTCTAATGTGAAGTTAGTCAAAATGACCTCCACAATAGTAGGGGTTCTCTCTAATGCTTCTAACCTATTTTACAAGATGCAATTCTACCCTACTTATCATGGAATATTTAGATAATTACGAAAGCTTAAATCATCTTATAGCGTATATCTAACTAGCAAACACAAGATCAAATGTATCTTTCTAATCACTTCCAAAATAGTAAGTTATTCAAGAGATAGTAATAAAACTATATTTATGAACAAGAATTTAGTTAAGAGAAGTGTGTTACAGTAGCTAAATTATTGTCCATAGTCTTACATTCACCATATAAAAAAAAACATATTAAAAAAATTAAAATAAGAATGAAAATTAGGATGTACTGTTGGCTTGGGTTTCATTAGGATGTGTCAATGAGGCATAGTCCACGTGATACAAGTGGTTGTTGGTCATGCCCAACTAACAAGGTCACAATGGTGTTGAATGCCGACTATACTTCTAGAGTGGTATGGGACTCTCAAAGTGAATGGTAATTCTAGCACCGTTATAGATGGTGTTAGAGCCATGTTCGAATGTAGGACTTGTGAAAGTGTCTCTTCACAACCAACACCCCCTTCATTGGGATGTTGTAATGGTGGCACATTGACAAGGACGTCAACTTATTTAAAAGTTGGGGAGAATGTTGCAACCTTAGGCTTCTAGAAATACTTTGGTGTATGAACCCTCGCACGCAAAGAGGCTATGTTGGGCAGGGCTTAGCAAGTATGCATGGTCAACTAATATTTGGTAGCCTTTGTGGCCAATTTGTGTGTGGTAGACATGAGTTGGTTAGGATTGTGTACTAGCACATAGGGTTTAGGAGGACCAAGGATAGCTTGTTGAGTGATGGTAGGAAACTAGTGATACCTTGAGGTTCAAAATGTGATGGAGAACGATGCGATTGGCAATGTGCTGGATGGTTTGTCACCCATGTTGTGACAAGAAATTGGGGTGTGGACTGAGGTTATGCAAACACCTCGTGCTGGGAGGGGAATGAACTTCACACATCATCAAATGTTGTTCTAGATGGATGGAAACATCATCGTACATTGGGTGGTTGGTTGTTCGACTGCGGTAGCTTGGACGGAGGTGTAACAAGGTTTCCTGTGGTTAGGTGGCAATGACATATCATATCCTATGGTGAAATGAGCATGTTCATATCATGCAAGCATAACATATGTTTGGCTTGGTTTTGGTTAGGACAAGTCAATGGGGTGTAGTCCATCTGATACAAGATCTTGTTGGTCATGCCCAACTTGCAAGGTCATGGTGGTGTCAAGTGGTGAATAGACTTCTTGAGTGGTATGAGACGCTTAAAGGGAATGATAAGTCTAGCCCTATTACAGAGAGGTTCTTAGAAGGTGGTCATGGTTTAGTGAAATATTAGAAAATTATTCCCATTGGATCTTAGTAGGGTTGAATACACATTCAATGATTGTATTCCCTCTCATGCACTTAATGCACACAGATTGTGTAGTATACATTATTCTTTCTTACAACTCGAAGTCTCTCAACAACGGTCACAATGGACATTCTATAAAGATCCATTGCAAATATCATTCTCTAATTTTATCCAACAACTTCTTAGGTCATATCCACCTCAATCATTTAGCTTTGGTATGAGACCATTGTTAAATCTATAGATGGTGGTGGACTTGAACATTTCCTTTTTGGCACAATCGTTAACAACATTAGCTATATTAGTCTCAAATTCCCCAACAAACTTCAATACTGGACTCTTCAAGCTTCTTAATGGTAAACCTCTGTTCATATCTTGATATTGCTTCTTAATGGTAAACCTATGTTCATATATTGATATTAAATGTAGCATTCTAAGGACTACTACACCAAGGAATCTTCTACACTATGAGTCCATTCTTAAATCGAGAGGCATTGATGGATTTTAACCTTTCAGTTATGCAATATATTTCAATAGTCTCAACCTATTCATCAGTTGTTTCCCGAAAACAATTCATCATTCCTCCACATTCAGTAAGGTACAACAACTTTTTATGTAAATACATAAGTTGTTTGAACACTTACTACAACGACCTCCAACACCTTTCTCTATAACATTTCCAGATTAGTTGTCCTCTTCCAATTCTTTGTAGCTTTAGACTATTAAGAAAATACATCAACAACTATAGGATCCCATAGTGCCAGAATATCCTGTGATATTAGCCAACCTCCTCAATGTTTTTTTCCTTTTGTTATGCTCCATTGTAAGTCCTACACTAGGATGAAATTGGGGACGCTTTTGAACTAAACTGAGAGGAACTAATGTACATAACAATTTGGAAAACCTTCCGAAGGAGGTCACATCTTTCATAATAGCCACATATAGCTCCATCTAGACCTAGAAAATATCCTAGGCATCCTCTCCAAGGAGAATGCACACATATGACTAGTGATTTCCAACACAATGTGTTATTGATTAAGGGAATTCTCCTTATGTATTTGTTTCTATTGTGACTTATGTTTTATGTGCATTTATATAGATACATGTTTTGATCTCTTACATTAAGTGAATGAGTTTTTAATTATTTTCCACATTTATGTGGACCATTTTGTATTGCATTGTGAATTAAATAGCAGAGGTGGGAAAGACTTTTAGTGGGTGGATTTTGGACTATTTTGCACACTTCAAGATGACGCATGAATCTCTCACATATATGCAATAGTTTATACCATTTCTCAAGCATTATAAATCTTGTCATATTCCCCAAAAATCCCACATGTATTTTTCCATACATCTTGGGCTCACCAAAATTGAGGATTTAACCAAAATTTCATTAGAAATCAAGGATTCACCAAGACATGAAAATTTCCATGTCTTTCAGGTATGGCATGATTTAGAGAAGGCCCAATAGCCTTGGCTAGGTCCCGCATTACTCGGATTCCACTTTCCTTTGAAACTTAAATGCTACAGTTGATGGAAGGGCTCTATAATGAATGTTCATTAGGTAGAAACAAATTAGTAGTCATAGGAATATACACTTGTAGCTTCTAGAAATGGTTTTTTCCCAGCCACTAAAGATTGCAATCTAGACACCAATACATGATTACTTGAAATTCAAACTTTACTACTCATTTCTGTTTGCATGGTTTTTCCTTTGGAGAAGAGAAGAAGAGGCATGCTTTGGGCAATGAGGACCCTTTTGACATTATTGTATGATGCAGAGTAATTAGTGTTGTTAGAATCTTCATTAATCAGTGTTGCTTATAAAATTTGTGTGATGTCATCATATTTAAGAGAAAAATAATATTATATATAAACAACTAAATTGTATATTTACTTAAAATAAAGATTATTTTAATTTAAAAATATATATATTGAGAAAAATATTTCAAAAAAATATTAAAAAATAAAAGGGTTGGTGCAAGGTAATGATACCCAATTATGACACGTTAGTTGCAATGACATTCTGGAAAAACATAAATATTATCATTAAAATGAATTATTAGAGGTACCTACAAAACTTTTTCGGATTAGGTGTAAAAAGATGAAATGTAGAAAAACAGATGACCTTCCGGAATATATAACTTTTATTTATGGAAAAGTGGTATAACCACCCAAAAATGTCATTATTCGAATATTGGTATGCTATTTTTTTTCTGAAACATAATGCACATGTTTTTGTTGGTCCACCTGTTTGCTATGTAAATTTTCAATTTACGAGAAAAAAAATATGTAGAGGCGTAGGCAACAAACAAATCTTGTGCAGGGCTATTTTTCCAATATTTTAAAAGCTAATTTTATATTTTTTTAAAATTACCGAAGTCAGGGAAGCCCTAAAACGACATGGTCAAGTGTTGAGCCACCATATCATGGTCTAAAAATAATCAAAATACTTTTTTTTTCAGGTTGTAGGTATTTTCGTACTCTTGTGCAGGTTCTTTTTCGTTTTCGAAATAGGTAAGCCAATCAAAAGTTATAGGCCAAATAAATGACCTATGTTTTTTACAAATTTGACGTGAGTACAGTTAAAAATGAATTAAAAATATAAAACAACAACAGATCTATTAAAAAATTATATATTTAGAATTTGCACACAAAGCTTGACAAGTGTGTGCAATTTCATCTGCAGTGGACTTGTGGAGCATATGCGGAACTAGTTGTGAAAAACATGAAGTTACAGCATTTGATGTGTTCTGCCATAAATAAGAAATAAATTAGACCGAGCCTCAAGGTGCAATCTAAAGATAATTCCAAGCCTTCAAGGGCGCCAAAAAAAATTTGAATATAGAAATGCATGCACGAAAATGTGGCGCGCACACGTAAATGCATGCACGCATGTCTATAGGTGCGCACGCGTAGTTATGCGTACGCGTTATTTGCACACACATTTTATTTTTCAAAAACAAGGTATCCCTTTATATGTTTTCTTTAATTTCCTTTCTCAAGGGGATACATAAAGTTGACAAAGGAAATTAAAGAAAACATATAAAGGGATATGTAAAGTTGACAAAGGAAATTAAAGAAAACATATAAAGGGATATGTAAAGTTGATACGTATGCTGACTGCGTTTTGCAGGCCGTGAGCTTATTTTTATTTCCATCTGCGTTGAGAGTTTTCAAATGGTTACATTGTGAATTTAAAAATGGAGCTATCCCTTATACGAATGCTACCTGCTTTGTATGGTTCCCATTTCATTATTTGAATGCTTCCTGTGTTGTTTGATTTTCCTTATATGAAGGTTTCCTGCGTTGAATGGTTCCAGGCGGAAACCTTTTCATTTATTTTATTTCTCCATTGAGTAGTTGCAGGCCGTGAGCTTTTTCTATTTCTGTCTGCGTTGAGAGTTTGATTTTTACACTCCCTTTTCATTATATATATATATACTAGATCGTATATGTATGGTTTCGGGGAAAGAATATCTTTGGAGGTTACCGTTAAGTATGAAACTCGATCTTTCAGGTTTCGATTACTTAGTGTGCTGCCACCATTTTGAAAACGCTATTGTTTGCATGCTTCCATTTAGTATATATTAAAATGCTGCTTCCTCTGTATTTTCTTCGCATGCTTCCTTCATTGTATCGATTGCTACAGACTGACGGTGCCTTCATTTGTGTTTTCTTGCTCTGTCGATTGCTGCAAATCTACGGTGCTTTTCATTATGGTATTTCTTAAATACTACCATCGATTTGGGAAGGCGTGAAAGCCGTAGGCTGGATGATCCCCATTTCTTACAATGTGTTTATGTTTGATATTACGCCCTTAGAATGCATTGATATATAGAGGGACAAGATGGTTTGTAAAACCTGATCCCCTTTTACAGTCGAATATGCATACTAGATCGTATATGAAACTCGATTTTTCAGGTTTCGATTACTTAGTGTGCTGGCACCGTTTTGAAAACGCTATTGTTTGCATGCTTCCATTTAGTATATATTAAAATGATGATTCCTCTGTATTTTCTTCGCATTCTTCCTTCATTGTATCAATTGCTACAGACTGACGGTGCCTTCATTTGTGTTTTCTTGCCCTGTCGATTGCTGCAAATCTACGGTGTTTGTCAGTATGGTATTTCTTAAATACTACCATCGATTTGGGAAGGCATGAAAGCCGTAGGCTGGATGATCCCCATTTCTTACAATGTGTTTATGTTTGATATTACGCCCTTAGAATGAATTTGATATATAGAGGGACAAGATGGTTGGTAAAACCTGATCCCCTTTTTACAGTCAAATATGCATACTAGATCGTATATGTCTGGTTGCTTTTGTAAACCTTCGTTCCAATTCATGATCTCTGTAATTGTTTCAGGATCCTTTTTGTTACTGTATATTGTTCTATTGCTGGAAGCAATTGTATTGCAAATGTTATACTTAGATGAGTACGAGAACAATGATATTGTAGTTCTGGAATTGCTT